>CM031242.1:430146082-430746082 GCA_018340775.1 Taxus wallichiana var. yunnanensis | reverse complement strand
CGCCACCGACTGAGGTACTCCTCCCATGGCTGGAGCAACGTAGCGTCCCGCAATGGACTCATCCTCCCCACCATGGCCCCCGGGAGAGTGGCTCCCTCAAACCGAGTCTCCCTCTCTCGCACACTCTACTCGCCCTCTCTTCTACATGATATCCTGAGTGTCATGCCACTCAGGATCGTTGTCCTCCTCGGTCTCCTCCTCTGTCTCTCCCCCTGTGAACTCCTCAGACTCGAGTCTATGTCGATGGGGTCATCGCTTATGTGGGCACAGACCCGCGTAATCTGAAGTAAGGGTGCCTGAGGAGCACCGGCTCTCCCTCGGGCACGTACTACCCGCCTAGCTGCAATAGGAATGCTAGGGGTAACAACTGTCCAACCCCGGCCTCTAGGACCCCCTCTGGCCTCTCGAACTAACCTGTATACTAGCACTACCGGGGAAGCATGCCCATGTAAGGTAGGCCAAACTGCTGAGGAACTCGGCCAAAGGGGTGTATCTCCACTCGCCCCACTCTGTCAATAAGCTACCCTGTGGTGGAGCAGGAGATCAAAGTAAGAGCCTCCTCGCCCCATATACCTGCCATGGTCTGATATGGTGTGGCCTCCATGTCATCGGTGGTCAGAGAAGCAACTGGCTGATGAGGTGCTCTGAGCACCGACATATCTGTCCATCTAGCTACCCTCACAGCTCCGGGATCTGTCACCTCTACACCTCTACCATAAGGGATGAAGTGCTCATAGACCCAACTCATGACCAGGGTCGGGTGGCTCAAAGACTGCCCCTATAAATGGACTACCCTGTATAAGTCATGGTAGGTAGTCCCAAGTATATCTACTCCCCGTGTAAATCCGCCATGACCCTCGATCTGTGCAATGATGGGGGACCAGCAATATAGTAGTGTGTCTCCTCCCTTGTCCCCAATCAATCTCGAGGCAAGGATCCCCATAATAGCCTGACGAATCAAGGGGATGTGCAAGCTAGGAATAGACCGAACTCTGACCCCCTTCTTCGAACTAGTGGAGATGACTGCATCTCCCATGTAAGAGGCCCACTATGCTATCTGGGCCCGTGAACCTGTTGTCTCAAGAGTGAGATGTCTCCCGATGATCGGACCCCTAGGATATGGTAAACATCCTCCAGTGTGATGGTCCACTCACCTTGAACCCCTGGTAATCGGAAGGTGTTCCGATCAGCATCCCAGTAGGAAAATAAGTCACAAAGAATGTGAATGGACGGTGCAACATGTGGGACGTGTGATATGTAGTATCCCGGCCCTCTGAAGAGTGTCCTCCTCATCCTGAGAAAGGGCATCTAGTACTGCTGGGAGCCAGTCACACTCTCTCTCTCGGCTCCACCGAATGTACTCCTATTTTCTCCTGCATACACCCAAAAACACACAAAATAGAGCAAGTTAGCATCCGAATGACATTAGAAAAATCATGAAAACACATAGAAATGCTAAAAATGCAAAAACAACCTCAAACAAGTATTCTTTTGACATTCTGTGAAGAACCGCCGCCCTGAGCAGGGCGGCGGTTTCGCAACCGCCACCTTAAAGGTGGTGCTTTTGTAACCTTTTGTAAGGTGGCGGTTTGTAACCCCGACCACTTAAGGGCGGCGGTCATGTAACCGCCACCTAGGCTAGGGCGGCGGTCGTGTCCCGAAAACCCACGTGGGTTTTATATCCTAAAAAGGCCTAAAAAGGCCAAAAGAGGACCATTTTAACTAAAAACAAAGCCTACCCAGTAGGTACCCCCCTAGATGGACCTTTTGAACCTAACATTTTCAAAAATAACCCCCCCACGACAAATATTTTAGCATTTTAAAATTGAGGGGGAAATGATAAATTGAGGAAAACTAACCTGTGATCTCGCGGGACGATGTTCCACTCGTGGAGGCATGATCACTATCCCGTCATGAACGTTTTGACTCTACTCTCGTAAGAAACCGTCACCGTGGGTCCCAGAGCTCAGAATCAATCAAATCAACATGCACAAATGAATAGGAAAATGGGCCCACTTTCATATATATAGCAGCCTGACTTGTTTTGAATGCCCTTTTTCGCAGGTTTAGAGCGCCGACGGAGGTACATTTTCATATATATAGCAGCCTGACTTGTTTTGAATCCCCTTTTCACGTTTGGAGCATCGAGGGAGGTAAGTTCTTACCCCGCACAAATGGTACATCCTCATTTCCCATTATTTTAGCGTTTATTTTCCAATCTATTTTGTCTATCTCGCACTTGATTCTCTTTTCATTTTGTAGGAGGTGGGAATTTTGATGGCATCATTTCAACACATGGATGTATCGTATAACTTCCAACTTCCCATTTCGGGACCGCCATACTCAGACCCACCATTTTATGCCTCTTCATGGCTAAAACACTTCTCCGAGGGGGCAATATGTACGTACCCAAAATTGTAAGGTACTGCACCACCGGAACAATGTAACACGTGCCCCAATGATGATACAGTCTCATCACAAGGTGTTCGGATCCGGAAAGGCTCTCCAAGTATGCGTTATCATCCCACGCATGCCCGCTTAGCCCCAGTGCTTTAATTTTCTCTTTTCCCCTCTTTTCTTTTCTTTTTCTTCTTGATTCTGAAACCGCGCCACCTGGCTCAGGCGGCGGTCTCATGACCGCCACCCTGGATAGGGCGGCGGTCCTATAACCACCACCCTACTCAGGGCGATGGTCCTTTACACGTTTTCCAGAATTCTCTTTTAACATGACTCATGTAAAATTTCAACATTTACCAAATTTTTCACCGCCTTGGGCTTGCATTAATGATTCTGGTTCCTGGAATAGTGTTTTTCCATTGTTTATAGTTTAAGAGTTCAATTTGGTTTTTACCTTGGGTAAATGCAAATGCTTAAATAGTTGGCTTGTGCTCAAGCAAATGGCCCTCAAATTTACCTCTCTCAATTTCTCATTGTAATAGATTAGTCTTTCATTTTGTTTAGAATTCTTAGTTTCATTCATCGCATGCTTAGTTAGTGTTGTTTTTGTTGCTAGGAAGCCACATATCCATCTTGTGCAAGTGATGTTGATACTTCATCCAATCCATTGGAATAGAATAGTTTGTTTTCAATAGGAAGCCATTAAATTTGTAGGTTTTGTTCTTCAAGAAGGATAGTTTCGGAGTTCGGACATTTTATGTTGCATGACTCGTAATAAATCCTGCTAGGAATTACATAAGCCAAGCTTTGTACTCTTGCTATCTCTCTCCTACTCGCATTGTATTCAATCTGTATCCTAAGTTGCCTTTGTCCCAATATCTACTTCATGATGCTAGCATTACACGCTTTTCTGGGTCCACGTGAACATGAAGGAGCGAGGAGGTCACACTGAGGGGACAAGATCACACACATCATCGGATTCGCCATTGTTTTGCAGAATCCAAGTTCTAACTTTCAAAATTCTAAATTAGAAACATATCAAATAGAGTAGCCAATCACTTTATTTCACTCAATTTTACTTTCGATATTGCCAGGGAAGCTATGAGGATTGATAGTTTCTAAGAGAGACTATCATTCTTTCCTCACTTTTGAGGTAGGATCGAGAAGTCTTTCAAATAGATTAGATCAAGTTATTTCATTATTTAGAATAGATTTACAACTGCACAGAAAGTAGCTATACTCGGTTACTTTGTTTGTTTTAAATTCGTCATTAGATTAATCATCAATTTCTAGATATATTAAAATAGCTGCCCCTTTAATTCATTTGTAAAATTCATCAGAAAAATACAAAAATATAGAAGTCATATATGTTATAGATATACTTCACATAGTTAATTTTGCTTTTCTGCATTTAGTTTACATTGTTGCTTTTGTATGACAATCACGGGACCTAGAGAGCCCAGGGAATACGTATTCGAGCCAATCGTGCCCCAACCCAATCTCGTCACAGCCATAACTGATATAGATCAGAATCTTAGGATCCAAGTCTTCTGAACAACGGTAAACTTACAACAAATCAGTTTCCAACTACACGGGTTAAACATAGAAGACGACCAAGCACACACGTTTTGGTCAAATCAACCAAATTATAGATTACCCTAGATACATACCCACATGACTGTGGAAGGGCTTGAAAGAGAGAAAACATTCAGTTGTGATCCTTTGGTCCCACAACCAGACAGAGAGACACTCTCACAGATATAGATACTAGCTTAAGAATTCAAGTTGCACGAACACTTGTGAGATACTCTGAAAAAGTCAAACAACTGTTAATTCTAAATATAGAGGCTGAAAAAGCATATGACTATTGGATACTAGGGATTAGGGACTAAATCCACATATGACCATAGCAGGACCACCACAAACATGAATCTATGGTTGTGACCCACAAATCCCATAGCCCAATGAGTCCATAGGTGAATCAGACATAGATGCTATGGCCTACGTACATTAGTATTCAGATCTACCCCACTTCCACCTATCATCATCGAACAGTTATCCTTGTTAGACATAGCAGCTAACGAAGCTAAGGAGTTCTGACTAGGCCAGAGAATCACCCATAGAGTCATTTATATTTACCATCCGCCCTATGACCTTATCGGGAGACATAACGAAACTATCCCGGTCATTTTCCACGTATTCCACAACCCATAGACCGAATCATGCCGAGTTCGATATTGATTGGAGCCTTCGAGCATTCATCCTTGCTGATCGATCTATCACACCAGATTCTGGTTAGGAGGGCCTTCTTTTCCTTAGATTTGTAATTTCCACTAGTACGCGTTGAAGACATCATATTACCTAACTAGTTTGTCTGAATCCCACGCATATTCAATCCCCACCAATTGTCTCAAGCGACACGACCTCGGGAGGTCGTGAGTCTATTACTTGACTTTGTCACTTCTTTGGCGCAACCTCATTAACCAACTCACATTCCAATTACCTCAAACCGAGCTTATAGAACTATTTACTCAGGCATGTGCTAGACACATCTCACCAACCCTACAAGTGCAAAATTTTTACACTTTCAATGAGGCATTCACCATGGCACGAAAATTGGAAATTCATGCTATCGAAGAAAAGAAGATTCAACTTCGTAACAAGAACATCACGTTCAAATAAAATGATGCTTCTTCATCTTCAAACCCCAAAACAACTATTCAAATCCCAAAGGGTCTGCTAATGTTGTAGTTCTCAAAGCTGGTCCCCCTCATCAATCAAACCCATCCAAACCCCCTTCTAATCTCTCTCTGTCCAAGCTTTCTAGTTCAGATGAGAACAACAAAAGTTACACTTCCCTAGGAGAATCTTATTCTTCCATTTTGGAAAATCTTGTCAAATCTAGTGCCATTACCCTTCCACCTATAAAACCACATATTGGTTTTGACCCTAAGCGACCCATGCCTACGGTATAAGGAACATGAATTTTGTAACTATCATCATGTCAAAGGTCACAACCACAATAACTACATCACCTTCAAAAACATCATCCAAGAAATGATAGACAATGGAGATCTAGTCTTGGATAGCCCAAATGCACCCACTAACCAAAACCTACACATCTTCAAGAATCCATTCCCTAATCATGCCCCATCTTCCACCAAGGGGTTGATACCTCAAACAATGATAGTAATGTCTGCGAGGTCCACGCTATTTTCAATGATGTACCAGTTTCTTCTCAATTACCTCATGTTCCTTCCATAGATGAAATCTTAGCCCACGCTCCCCTACCTACACCAGAACCTATTTCATCTACTCCTCTACCCACAGAGGAACCCCCTTCATCTTCTCCTTCACCCGTGAAAGATCCTATAATTAGCACACCGCCTTTGACCCCTCAAAATTCCAAGCAGTTGTCAGTGGAACCTCTCCTACTCATAGAAGATGCAGGTCCACCACCTACACCAACACAAGGAGATCCCACTTCAGGCTGGCCCATCCTCTCCTCTACCCATGGAGGATAATATAGAAGTACCACCACATGTAGAAACCATTCACCATTAGACCTTCAAGATCCCGTTGATATGCTTTTGGCTCTCTTACCCACAGAGTCTAAGGCTAGCCATTTCCCTATATCTCAAACACATTTTACGGGGATTTCCACTCAGTCCACGTCTGGCTCCACTTACAATAGTACCATTCTCATGCTTGGCCGATCACCTAGACTATGTCGATAGAGCCTTACTTTGGGGGCGTCTTCTACTTCCTATTTCAACACAAATGCAACTATCACTCATTGATACCTCCACTATCTATCTAAAAGTGTTTCAATCGACCAAACCAAACACAACCACAACTATCACAATACCTCCCATGACACCACTCATGGCTCAACTCACACCTCTTCCCATAACCCAACATGCATCTACACCCAAACCCATGCCTATATCATCTCCCTTGCCTAAACCTATCACTACCTTAGGGGTCATACCAACAGCTAGCCTTACTCACCCACCCATCAAATTAGATTTAGCTACATCTTCCAAAACTAACACCAAACTTAACCCGACCCCTAAAGAAGATCCAATCTCCTAGATCTCATACCCCAACCTCGCCAACCACACCCTTATCACCTTCACCCTTTCCATACATCCTAGGACCTCACCCCTCGACCCTAGCCACGAAACCCCCATCCACCAGTAAACCAAGAACACAACCCATTTCCCCATCATAGACCTCTAATATACCCAAGCAACCCACACAACCTCCACCCTCACCCGTAACCTTCTTACCACCCATACCTCCAATATCTTCAATAATGTTTTCACTACCCATGACACTTCCTTATCTTTCACTCACACCTCCTACCCAACCCACACCACCTACCTCCATAGCACCTCGGTTACCCCCATGGGTAACCCGCCCTCTTCCACCATCTACTTTTCCCTCCACATCTCATGCATCCATCTCACCTTTACCCAAAAAGATGCAACCTAAAGCTAAAAATCTACTACCCTCTAATAAGGTAGTTAAACCAACCACACCTTCTATTGCTAGTTCATCTACCAGTGCCCCTACCCAAATAGATACAACCAACACCTAAGACCACACACACACCAAACTAGTAGCCCAACCTACTCCCCTCTTGCAAAGAATCTTCCTACACAATCAGCCACACCTGTACCCAAACCCACATTCACCTCCCATTGTGATCCATTAGCAGGGTCCTACGCCAAAATCCTAACCAACCTCCTCGAAAATTTTTCATCACATTACCACCTATTATACCTTACGACCCACTCAAACCCAAACCAAAAGGGTTTGACAAAACCAAAATTTGTGCCTACCATTGTGTGTCAGGACATGATGTAGAGAACTGTAAGGCTTTGAAAGCCACTCTTGTCCAATTATGTCCTCTTGAAGAAAACTTTGATGATGATGATCTTCTTGATGAGGACCCCATTTTCCCATCACCAAATTCCATAGATTTTCCCTCATTTCCTACTCAACGACTAAATCTCCACCCCCACAACTCTTAGATCCATCCCCGAGATTCAAATTAACATGGTTCACATAAGAGAGTTGGCCAAACCACCACCCAAATGCCAATGCACCCTACTCATCTCACAAGGCTCATATCCACCACTAGGGTTTTGTCCCTCTTACTTTACTATACCTTCCATGACACACCCTCTTCATCCACCTCCCCTCAAATTAACATGATCAACATTGCCACCCATGCTCAGAAAGAAAAGGAAAGGAGAAAGCAAGTGGCCCATCAACCAACCCGTACCAAACATACCATCCGCACCCACACCCAAAGTCATCATTCGAGGTCCTGCATATCCCATTTCTACAGGGGTCACACATCGCACAATGCTAAAACAACTACACCAATCCCCCCTCAAAATGTCTTTATATGACCTCATACAGACCTTGAGTCACATCCTCAAGCCCTCATGGAGGTCCTTCAATCTATCGAAGTCTTACCAAATGACCCCACACCCGTAGCCTCTATCATTACCCCTCACCACGTAGCCTCTCTCACTAGGTCTTCACCTTCCTCTACACCTTCACTCACTTGCCAAGTGGCCACCCTCAGTTTTGTAGATGAAGAGATCATTCCCTTCAAGTCCGATGACCCGACCCCTCTCTTTTCATCTCCATCTTTATCGATAATATATGCATATGACGTGTGTTATGATCGATGGTGGTGCTAGCATTAACATCATCTCCTCCCATGCATATGAATAAATGCAAATACCTTCCCATTACATGCATAGTAACCCCATTATGTTGCATTCCTTCAATGACACCATGACCTCTACACTGGGTACCATTGTTCTCCATGTCTGCGTAGGTCCCCACACCATCCCGAAACTTTTCTATGTCCTAGAAGGGGAGTTCCAGTATAACTTGTTGCTTGTCAACCTTGGATTCATGCTATGGGTTGTGTCCCTTTAACATTACATCGATGCATCAAATTTGAACACGAGGGACATAATTACACCATCCCTACCGACCCCTCACCTTTCAAGACCTGTAACATGCTATATCGACCCAATGATGTGCTTGTACCGGTCAAGGCATCCGCCACCAAAACCACTTCACCTCCACCCACGAGCCCATCCACCAAAATTGCCACTACTTCTGTTGTGTCTAACCTCACTATCCCTACTATAGTTGTAGTCTCTACCACTAGCCCCTATCTCCCCTTCATCTAGCGAGCCATCTATACCCGCTACACATACCAACTACTGATCCCTTAGAAGGTGTTTTTCAATGCCTCACTCTAGGGGAATACCACCTATACAATATTGATACCTTCCTCACCCCACAAGAGTACGGGAATCTGCATCAACACCCCAGCTATGACATTCTGTATTGGTGACATTTTCCCTTATGGCCCTCCCCACCTTCGCACCAATCTAATGTACGGGGGACTTAATATGGCCACCTATAAACC
This sequence comes from Taxus wallichiana var. yunnanensis, assembly GCA_018340775.1. Lineage (NCBI taxonomy): Eukaryota > Viridiplantae > Streptophyta > Pinopsida > Cupressales > Taxaceae > Taxus > Taxus wallichiana. The sequence goes on along the minus strand of CM031242.1, from coordinate 430,737,219 downwards.
CAAACCTCCATCCCAAACCCAACCATTTTCCTCTGACCTATACTCCTCTATACAAATGCGGTTTCGACAACATCCTCTTGCGATGCCTTACCATTTTGAAATTACACCATTAAGGAAGTCCATGATGGGATTTGTGGAGGCCACTTTAGTGGTCTCACTTTCACAAAATGCATTCTTCACCTAGGCTATTACTGGCCAACCCTAAACCGTGACTATTGCGATTATGTAAAATGTTGCGTAAAATTCCAACAACATTGTAATCTCCATAACACCCCTAGTCATGCCTTGTAGGTTGTGCAAGACCTTTGGCCTTTGTCTCAATGGGGTTTGGATCTTGTCATTGAGATCAACCCCATTCTTCACAACGCCACCAATGGATCATAACCACTACTGAATATTACACTAAATGGGTAGAATCCATTCCCCTCATTTCCACCAAAGTTGAGGAAATATGTGAATTCATCAACCATCACATCATCTTTCGCTTTGATGTTCCTCACCACATTATCACGGATAATGAAAACAATTCAAAAATAAAACCCTACACAAACTATGCGATGCTTTTGGCATCCAACTCAGTTTCTCATCACCTTATTACCCACAAACCAACAATCAAGCCGAATCAACCAATAAAACCTTGAACAAAATTCTTATGAAGGTGGTCAATGATACTGGGAAGGATTGGCATACGCACATTCCTTTTGCCTTGTGGGCTTACCGCACTAGTATTCACACTTCGACTACTGCCACCCCCTTTTCTCTAGTCTACGGTACTGAGGCTATCTTACCTCTCAAAGTCCAAATTCCATCCCTCCGCATCTCACTACAAGACATGCTCAATGACGATGACTTTCACTAGGATCGTTTGGTGTAACTTGAATTATTAGATGAACGTCATCTCAACACCTTAGACCATCTCCAAATCTACCAAAAACATATCAAACGTGCCTATGACAAACATGTTCACGAATGAACCTTTCAATTCAATGACCTCATCCTAAAGGAAAATCAACATGTAACCAAAGAGGAGAAAAGTAAATGGGAAAATTTTCTCCTAATTGGCTTGGACCCTATATCGTCACCCATGCCTATGGATCAGGTGCTTATCGTTTATCTTCACTCGAAGGTAAACCCAACCTAAGCCCCTTAATGCCTTGCATCTTCGACCATTTTATTGTTGATATCAAGTCCTATATCACTTTTTGTCAATTGGTCACTCGTCCCTTGAGCATTGTTCACCTTCCATTATTACCCATTTTGAGGATCCACGACTAAACAAGAATCATGTGATTACCCATCACCTTTTAGCCTTGTCTTCAATATGAGTACCACGGCTCTTCTCATAGCATGATTCTCATGGATACTTTTTGTCTTCTTCAAGATGGAATCCCATGGTCGTTCATCACTCGAAACCACCTCTTTCACAGTTAATCTTTGTGTACTATGATATTGTCTTCTAAAACTAGAACCTAATCATCCTCTATAATCTTGTCCATGACTTAAACATCTACAAAAAAAAAGGGATACAACTCCTTGAGTCAAACTTCCAACAAAATATGACTCCCTCAAAAGGGACATCTCTTCTCCATATTCTACCACTATCAATAGAATGCTCCCTCAAGGACAGATATATACAGTCATTACAAAAATATAATAAATATTCAGAAGCTTCCCGCATCGATCAACTTCACGAAGACCTCAAGGAGATAATATATTCATCCTATATAGACTTCCCACATCGATCAGTCTATTAAAAACAAACAAATCAAGAAAAAGATGAAATTTTCATCATGGACTTGCCTATTTTGGATTCTAGGTTTCTTATTCCGAAATACACATCATCATACACTAAGTTACACTAAACCTCTCATTCTCACCTCCTTGTATTTCTTGCCTAAATTCCTTGTTACTCAAGGGACTTTCCACAAACATGACATTTCGTGATCATGTGACTTTTCTTCACCCTTAAAACAATCCATTATGAAAGGCCTGTAGGGTCTTACATTCATAAGCCCATCTAGGGTATGGTAGACTCATCAAGGTTCTTATCAATTAAGAAGCTCTTTTACCACCTCTTACCATTCACCTTCCTCATTACCTATTGATTATCCCATACAGACTAGATCCTCGGCACATGTATTTAAAAATCAATCAACCATACCTACAACCTAAACTCAATCATGCCTATGACCTACATCACCCATGCCTAACCTATCTAGACCATTCCACTATTTCACCCTAATCTTCCCTAGCTTATGGGAGAACTACATCGGCCTGAGGTCCCTTTTCATCGAGACTATGTAGGCAGCACTCTGAGGGCATGGGGCCCTTGGAGGTTAGCTCGACCACTCTCTACCCTAACCAATTCCCTCTCCCCCTTTCCTAGTCACATTCTACCCTAGTTAGTTTCCTTTTTATATCAATAATTGGAAATTAAACCAAACAAACAACAATTGCTTCACATCTTTACCATCATCACTCATACATTCATTATGTCTACCATTTCTTTACCATTATCATGCATTTTACTACAACACATCTTAACATGATCCAAATCATCATTAATTACACAAATTAATGAATTAAAAACTCAACCAACCTCAACTCAACCATACCTAAACCAACCTAAACTCAACCATACCTAAGTCAACCTGACTCAATCCATGCCTATGACCTGACTCAATCCATGCCTATGACCTAACTCAATCCATGCCTACCTTACCTATACTTGTCCTTAATTGTGTTTTGGGACTTGTTATTTTACCCATACCTCGGCCCTAATTGTCGTGACCTAGCTTCTTGGACCCAAACATTGTTAGTGACCTATGAACGCATGTGCTCATTATACCTTGTAACATTGTTACCCATGTTGTTTGACCTAATGACCTTACCTTGCCTCTTTCCGTGACCGTTTATCCTGACCCAACCTTTGGTGTACCGAAACATACCTAAACATTCCTGCACCTGACCTGTGACGTGCTTCCGCACCATATCCTATACCTTGGATATTGAAATCACCTCAACCTTGTTTGGATAAACCTATCAACCTTAGACAATGTAGAGTTTGCATGCTCTTCAACTTGGTACCATGTTGCAGTTTATACGTGTGTGTGCATTTGACTATTACTACCTTTGACCTTAGCCCATTACCTAGATTACCCAATTGGACCTTTACCCCATTACCCCTATTGTCCACCTTCCTCTTCATCACATTCACCTTTTATCAAACCACTCACCGATTCTGTCTTCTACCACATCAGTTCCTAGTTTGAGGGGGATCACCTTCACCCACACATGGGGCAACCACATCTTATTTTTGTCAGTATCGCTTACCAATACAAGCTACACAACAAAAAGGGGCAAAATGTAGACACCAAAATTGGGTCACACTCCCCTTGACCCCTCGTTAAATAATCAACTTAAACACACTCACCTAACCATGGCCCCTTACACCCCACACTAATATTAATTTAATTAATTAAATTAAATTAATCCATGTCCTCACAATATTTATTATTTAATTATCCTAATTAGGATAATTCCCACCCCACCACCTCACCTAGCCACCTCACCCTAAGTCTATTCTTAGTATGTTGCCATAACTAACTAAGACCTAACTAAACCCTAAAAATCAAAGCCTACATCCCCTCTAACCACATTCCCGCATAAAAAAAGGTAACTCCTACTCTTTCTCGGATGAATAGAGAGATCTGGCAGAAATCATTGCCATGATCTCCTATTTTTAGTAAACCTAGGGAATCCCACCTAACCGACGCCGGTCACCCCTGAACCGACGCCGTCAACCTGAAACCATCGTCGGTTACCTTTTATTCCCTTTGGTAACCTTATTTCGAGGTTGGCACATTCTAGAGAGAAAAAATAAGGAGACTAGAGCTATATACAAGCAAAAAAAGCATCCTTTAACGCATCCAGACATCCAGAGACATCACCAGGATCAATCATAGAGCCATTTTATTCACGGGAGAACTCCGGAAAGTGCCACTATAGGACCATACACATATTCTCCGATCAACCACCTCCACCACTCAGCCATCGATCCTTAACATAGTAAGTATGGCCCTAACCAATATGGTTTATTTTAGTTAGTAATCTTTATTACTCCTATTATTAATCTATTCTTTGCATGCTTATTGCTTCATCACCCACTTTCCTATGAACTCAAAAATCCCTTCACCCATATCACCAAATCACCTATCCTCACCTGTTGTATACTTTTGAGCATACCTAAGATCTCTACAGACCTCCCCATTCACTCTCCCAAACTTTATTTGACCTCAAATCACCCCTACCATTTAATCTATTTTGAGTTTCTTTTACCTCGACCATACCGATGCCGGTTACCCACAACCATCGTTGGTTCTACCTAAACCGACATCGGTCACATTTAACCAATGTTAGTCTTTGTGTTTTACACCTTGACCAAGAATAGACCCAACAATCACCCTACCAGTTGACCTAAATAACCCAAAATCTGACCTTGACTAGTCCCAGTACCTTGATAGACACCTCACCTCTTAGATCCAACTATAGCCTAGCTTGTTGTGATTGGATTTTCTTATTGTATTTGAATGAGATACCTAAATCATATCAACTACAGTAGGAATTTGTTTATTTCTCACATTAACTTTTTTTAAACATTGGATTGACAGCCATCTAGGAAGTATCACACTTCCCAAAACTAGCATACGCTAGGTAGTCCACTATCATATATCATTTAACTATCTTTTTGTGGTCTTTTTTCTATTACAGGTAGTTCCTCCTAGCCAAAAGAATCTCTCACATTTATTATGGATCAAGAAGTCAAAACGTGTGCAACAACCATCAATGACCAACATTTAACAGGTATTCCTCTTTAGCCCTTACCCTTATCTATTTCATCATTTCAAAAGGTAAAGAAAATGGTGAAACAAGATCATCAAAATCTGTGTGTCCATACAATGTATCCTCAGATGCCGAATCCATAAAAATATATCAAATACTATCTCTCAATATCTTCGGCATGCAGGCCGGTATCATATATAAAGCTCAAAAACTCTCATGTACAACCTCACCATCATCGGCACATAGGCCGGTATATATCAAAAATGTCATCAAAATGACGATATCAATCATGTTTTCCCATCGGATGTCTGAACCTGTCTCCCTTGACTCCTCCTCTGTTGTTCCCATGCGGCACCCAACAACCACCTCACCACGTACTATGTAGGCATCGATATAACCTCTGATGGCCCCTTACCTAGAGCTAGGCCTCCGTACACTAGTGGCCTCGCCCTACTCCTAGTCTCTAGGCTCACCAACCCCATGTACTCTCCACACTTGTGAGTGCGGGACCTGGTCCTCTCACTCGAGGCTTGTTGTTCTCTATGCTCGGCATAAGAGGGGACATCTATCCTTGTAGCCATCAAGTTATCTTGATAGTATCATGCCTCACCTAGGGCATCCCTAAACCTAGCCATCGGTACGGTCTACGGAGGCACCATCGGTCTCGGCCCCATGTACTATCTTCAGGACCTTGTCCTATTACTACCTGTAATAAGGACCCTATCCTTTACCTATACATGCCTATACTAGTGCCTATCTTGCTTTTGCAGTGTCTGGCCTGAAGGGCCACCACCTATGCCTATAATGTGGCCACCTCTTCCTGTGACCCCATCAGCTGCCCTTGTAAACTAGTAATTTGGGCCTGTAATGAATGCAGCCACTTGTCCCTGTAATGTGTCTCTCTAGATTGTGAGGGTAGCCACATCTAGCTTCCCTAGTCTGGGTGGTGCTACTCGTAGCTGGGCTACCCACCACCGTCTATATGCATCTATGCAGCCCCGAACATCATCTATCTATCGGTCCACCGGCTGCTCCTCCTACCCTGTCGGCATTGTAGGTCGGGGTGGAGACATAGGTCTCTCCATGTCATCCCTCCTATACTATGGAAATGGTGGTGGCACATCTTGGGGCAGCCCAAACTACCGCCGACTCTATCTATTGGTATCATCTCGTGCTCCCGACATGACACCCCTCTATCCACCTGAGCAGTTGTAGCTCATCCAACTCATCGACCATGTGCCTGTATGATGGATATACCACATACGACCTCCAGATAATGTTTACTCCAAAAACCCCTCTAGCATCCAGCTTGTAGTGAGCTACATCATGCATAGCCCTAGCCCCGAAGCACTCCACCAACTGGCACCCAACACCGATAACCAACCCGGACCATACTTGGCTCAAATGCATCCAGTGGGGTAAGCCAATCAGCCACATGCACATAATGTGCTCATAGGCCCAACATTGAAGAAGGAAGGTGTAGCACAAGCTGAACCTCTCGTATCCTCCCGTAGGACCATAGCTCACTATATATCTACACCATGTAGGTTGGTGCCCATGCAAACCGGTCCTGTCATCCATCATATCATGTAGAACCCCATCAATACCCATGCGAATCTCCCACCCTCTGCATCTGGTAGTGCAAAATAGCACATTTGCCTCCATAATCAAAACAACTAACCACATCTCCTCGGGATGGGCCACGTACATCTCTCCATAGCTCAGGCTCATACTATGGAACCTCATCTTGGCCATCCCCTCTCCAAATAATGTCAACATCAGCTCCTTAGAGGCCTCTGATGAAATGGAGTACACTGCGCTCCCCACTATCGGTAATCTCAGGATCTGTACACGTCCTCTAAGGTGATTATGATCTCACCTGTCGAGAAGATGGAACGTGTTGGTCACGGAATCCCATCTATCGATGAGAGCGACCATAAAACTAGGATCACACACTATATGCCTATAGCATCGGATACCAATCAGACCCATGTCGTCACACGTGCCTCCACTCCTCATCAATCATGTCTCCTCACACCACTAGCAATAGAGGTGGAACTCTATCCCACATCCATAGCTTGGTCTCTCACCTGCATCCAAACAATCACACCATTGTTAAACCCATAACCATTTCCAAAACACCCCTTACCTAGCTAACCCATTCTATACATTCCTTCCTATTTTCCTTCCTTGCAACCTCCATAACCTACCCTACCTACCCTCAACCCACTTACATTTACACCTCACAGTTTCCAACCCCCTAAAACCCTTGTCTAACCTCTTTTTCCTTAAAATACTAACCAACCTCGGTCACTAGTAACCGACATCGGTCATCTGTTTTTAACGATGTCAGCTATATCTTACCGACATTGGCCAATTCTTGACCGATCATGATCACTGTCACCATGACCAAACCCGCAAACCCCCATTTTTTCTCCCCACAAATTCTCCAAATTCACCTAATAACTTCTCCTACCCTACCCAAACCTAACCTAAATCCCTCCCCACCCCTATTTACCCTACCTATGACCTCTCCATCCCTCATTACATCAATTTTAACCACAAATTTTAATTATCACCCCTACCAACCATTCCTACCCATATCCCCTTTTTCCCACAACAAATATGAAGAAAGGATGAGATCTTACCTCATCTCGGTATCATCGACATGGTGGCACGACTGGCCACTACACTAGTGGCCCACCCGACCCCTCTCCCACTTCTACCATCACCAAATAGTCACCTCACCTCCACCCACTCAAATTCTCCACACCGATCTCATGGACCCGTCTACCTAGCTCCTCTCACCAACCAGATCTCTCCACCTCGGTTCAAGTACAGTCCCTCGTACTTTCCTCTCGAAAAGGTACAAAAAGTTTGGTGCTCTATCATTTTCACAAAATCCAAGCAATACAAATGAATCCGTATTATATGTATTTTTCTTTTTAAATACCCAAATCGACATGACCACATCGGTCAAGTCACGCCCTACCCAACTGATGTTGGTCACTCCATAACCAACATCGGTTATCTCTCATTCCCCTTGTCCCCTCTTTTACCCATTTTGATCCCAACATTATCCTTTCCCACCACCTTGTGACCTTACCCACATTTATTGCCACCTACCTACCAACCCACATTACCTATACCTGTCCTTAATTACATTTAGGGACCTATTATTTTACCTATACCTCGGCCCTACCCATGTCGTGACCTATATTCCTGGACCCGACACACTATTAGAGACCTTTTCACCCATGTGCTCACTATACCTTGCGGCGCTGCTACTATGTTTCTTTTTCCTAATGACCTTACCTTGCCTATTGTCATGCCATTTATCCCAACCCAACCTTTGGTGTACCGAACATACCTAAACATTCCTGCACTTGACCTACGTTGTGTTTCCACACCATATCATATACCTTGGATAACATAATCACTTCAACCTTGTTGGGATAAACCTATCGACCTTGGATGACATAGAGTTTGCAAGATCTTCCACCTAGTACCATGCCACAGTTTATAACATGTGCATGCGTTTGACTACCACTACCTTTGACCCTAGCCCATTTACCTATTTTCCCACTTTGACCCTTACCCCTGTACCCCATATGCTCATAGCTACACTCAGGCCCACTTACCTTCATTTTCGTCACATCCACCTTTTTATCAAACCACTCACCAATTCTGTCTTACACCTCATCAGTTCCTAGTTTGAGGGGGATCACCTTCACCCACACATGGGACACCCACATCTTATTTTTGTTAGTGTCGCTTACCAATACAAGCTACACAACAAAAAGGGAAAATGTAGACACCAAAATTTGGTCACACTCCCCTTAGCCCCTGGTCAATAACCAACTTAAACATGTTCCTCTAACCATGGCCCCTTTCACCCCACATTAATATTAATTCAATTACTTCAATTAAATTAATACCTATTCTCACAATATTTATTATTTAATTATCCTAATTAAACTAATTTCCACCTCACCTAGACACCTCACCATAGACCTATTCATAGCATGTTTCCATAACTAACTAAGACTTAGTCCCACTTACCTTAATGAGCTAAGATTTAGTTTAACCCTAAAAGCACATGCCTATTATTCCTCTAACCACATTCCTGCTCATTAGAAGGGAAACTTCCATTTTGATCCATAAGAATAAAACAAACTTGGCCCAAGTGATTGCCAAGATCTGCCATTTTTAGTAAACCTAGGGAATCCCACCTTAATCGACGCCAGTCATCCCGAAACCGACCACTCAATCAGGAACCATCATCAGTTACCATTTATTCACTTTAGGAACCTTGTGGGAGAGGTTGGCACATTCTTGGAATCGAGGAGAAGAGAAGAGAGCTGCATGCAAGTAGGACTAGAGCCTTTTCATACCTCCAAACATCCATAGCTAGCACCAGGATAGATCCAGAGGTATTGCACTCATGGTAACATTCCTGGGAAGCACTACCGTGGTACCAAACATCATTCCTCTGATCAACCATCATCACCATCCAGCCATTTGAACCTGCACCATAGTAAGTATACTTTTAACCAACATCATCTATTTCTACTTCAGTCTATTAAGTTCTTCTACCATTGTTATCAGTTTCCACTTGCACTCTCATTCCCCTACCATTTACTTGCTTGTAAACTCAACCATTCCTCCACCCACACCATTAAATCACCTATATTTGATTGTTACACATCTCTGAGTATACCTAAGATTCCCACAGACCTCTCCACCCCCTTTTGTCTCTTTTTAACCTCAGATCAACCTCTACAACCAAATCCCATTAAGTTTCTTTCACCCCGACCCTACTGACATCGGTTACCCATGACCATCGTCGGTCCCTTTTAAACCATCATCGGTTATACCAAACCAATGTCGGTCTCTGTGTTTAATACCTTTGCTAATAACAAAACCTAAGAACCTTCATCCAAGTGACCTAAGCAACCTAGAACCTAACCCTGACCAGTCCCAGTACCTTGACAATTACCCCTCCATTCAGATCTGATTATAGCCTAGCCTGTTATGATTAGATTTTCTTATTGTATTTGAATGAGATACCTAAATCATATCAACTACAGTAGGAATTTGTTTATTTCTCATTTAAGTTGTTTTAAATAGTGGATTGACAACCATCTAGGAGTATCACACTTCCCGGATCTAGCACACGCTAGGCAGTCCACTTTGCCATATATTGTTTAACTCTTCTTTTGTGGTCTTGTTTTCTATTTCAGGTAGTTCCTCCTAGCCAAAAGGAATCTCTCACAATCAACATCGGATCGAGAAGTTAGAATGCGTGTGCATCAACCTCCAATCGACCAACACGATAGATATTCCTCCTCATCCTATAACATTATCTATTTTGTCACATTCAAAACATAAAGAAAATGGTGAAACACTAAGATTGCTAGGTGGCGGGGGCATCCCAACCTCAGTGGCATGCTGAAGTAAGAAGGGAGAAGCTCCTCCATTTAGACTAGCTATAGGGAGATCGGTGGGCCCAATTGAGCGAGCAGTGTTGTGATCGACTCTCGTGGCCACCACCTCTAGGATGCCCATTAGTACCACCTTATGGTGGAGAGTGGTGAGAAGGGGATGGCCATTCAAAAGAAACATTGCAAGAGGTGTCACCCCAGTGATGAAGGAACATGTACAAATGTTCCACCTCGATCACCACTTTGTTAGATTGAACTTTAATCTACAACAATAGATTCACGATAACCAATTTTTTTATAAATAGACAATTGTTGATCAACTTCAACATTAGAAAATAAACAATAATTACTTTATTTCCAAAGCCAGAATAAAATTTCCCATTTGAAAGCATGCCAAATATGGGAAACTTTTTGGGGCATCAAAGGTTTGTCTCCTAAAATAACATGATGCCAAGTAAAACACTCTGGTTAGAAGGGAAGGAAGAAAGAATGAATCCAATTCCAAGAATTCTAGGATTTGTAAAAATACAAGAAAAGGAGAGGAAAGGTTTCCAGATGACCACAAAAGGGACATTTGTGGGCAGAAACTATCAGGTAAACCAAACAGATACCGAGTGGAAGGCCTTGGTGAAGAATACACCACAAAATTTGGGTTCCATGTAGGAAGACCAAAAAAATCAAATCTTGTATTCCAGATTGATGATGAAGATCGATTCCCCATTGGGTAGTGAGCTTTCCCACCATGAGAAAATGAGGCAAGATCCAGGCATAACCTTGACCAGCCAAGAAATTCCAGAATGGGGTGTCCACATACCACTTCTAGTTATCCACTAGGGACAAGATGAAGGAACAAAGATTTTGTGGATCATGTGATCTGAAATAAAGGAAATTATATTATTGGTAATAGTTTGATTAAGAATAGATAATTTGAATTGAGCTTTGAGCTCTTGTTACGGAAGCCAAGATTGAGTGTGTTTTCAAAAGAGATCTTAGATGGTGTGAATTCCTCGCTTGAAAAGGAAAAGTGCAAGAAACCAAGAGACCTTGACCAGATAATAATCTTGGCATTGAAAGATAAGAGATCACCATAAAGAGTGGTAATTAAGTGAAAGGCCATCACAAAATCTATTTGCGTTCAACAGAACCATGGTCTGATTTAATCCCAAGACTTCCAAATACTTTTGATCACAAAGGTACCAACCAATTTGACTAAAATAGGAGCAATGAGTAGATTGGAAAATCCACTGCCTTTCTAGGTAGTACAATCATAAGGGGAGGCTTCTACAATTTTTTACAAGAGCACCTTCCATGTTTCTTCTCCTTCCGTGCTTTAGATTATCCATTTGGCACAAAACACTTTCCCTTGATGTAGAATTTTATTGAGGCCTAAACCACCTGAATCTCTAAGAAGGTAACAACTTTCCCATGCAACTTTGTGGAAACCTTTTCTAGTGGAAGAATTGCACTAGAGGAAGTCTTTAAGTAATTTTCTAGATTTTGCATAGACTTCTTGGAAGGGAAAAAATTGGAGGAGTAATACATGTGCATGGCTTAAAGAAATTTGGAGCAAATATGGAATTTTCCCGCTAAGGCCGACAACTTAGTAATCCAATATTCCAACTTTCGATCCAACCACTAGATGACATAACGCCAAAGCTTCATAAAAGAAGATTCAAAGGAAAAGAGAATACAAAGAAATTCAAACATTTATCAATGGTTGATCATCTTCCAGTCATACGTGAAACATAACCAACAAAGGGGGTGTGGGGAGGAAGGACTATCTGTAACATTATCTTTTATCCCATTAAATGGAAGAGCCAGAAGTTAAATAAAAAGTTTCAAGGCACTACATAATGTTGTTAAAGTTATTTTATTCCTAAATGAGCGTAAGGAAGGATTCATTAGAAAATGGCCACTATGGTTTACAAAATTCTACTTTAACAAGGCCACTCAAAATTAGAATTATTATATACCAATATTTGTTTGAATAACATTATTGTCGTGTGGTGAACATGAAATAAAAATTAGGTGAAATGAAAGAATTTTTGTGATATTATATCATCATTATATAATATTCTTGGGTTAGGGTGTGTGGGGAGTGTGAGGTTGAAAAGGACATGATATTACCCTAGAATTATGAGGGCTTGCATCACCTCTAATAGTTACTCTAGATATTGATGCTTGAATATTTATTGGTTGATTTATACATTTCCTTCCATAATTTGATAGTTACGACAACCACAATCCAATTCATTTCTAGGATAGGGTGACCCTATTGAAGAAGAAGATTCAAATGTATCTTCATGTTTGTGTCGGATTGAGGCTGATCCATGGAAAAAGGATCTGCAAAGCATAACCCTGAGATTGATTATTTGAAATGTAAAAGATCTTAATGTGAGATTTGCCTCGAGATTTTCTATTCTAAAACCAGTAGGACACATTAAAATCTCTTGGAGATCCAAATTTTTGTAGCTCAATTAAAATTCTTTATGTCTCTTCATTAATAGGGCCACTCAAAAATAGAATTATTACACACCAAATGTTTGTTTGAATAATGTTGTCGTGTGGTGAGTGTTGACCAAAATAAGCTCACACTTATTTTGGGTCAACTGACACCATTCCCCCCTTTGTGCTTCAATCTGAATTTTTACATATTTCAAGCACTTAAGGCCCCCTAAAGCATTTCCATCAAATAGGAAATTTCTTCCCCTTTCCAGAGATATAAGGAAGTCCTTCTAACTCTTCATATTTTTCAAGTTACGGGTCGGGTGGTTTTTGCCCTTTGAAGGAGTTTTTTTTCCAAAAATGCGGAAAATGTCGACAAGTGGCCCGAGGATGAATTTTTTCCAAAAAATGGGAAAATGTGTGAATGTGGGCCGGGGTGCTGGGGGACTTTGAAACTTTTTTCCTTTTCAAAATGGAAAATTTTTCAAGTCTTTGCAAGGGCCCGTGGGGTCTCATTGGACATTTTTAACTCAAGTGAAACTCCAAGGATTGAATCCAAAATAGAGACCCCAAACAGGTGCCAGGATTCCACTTGTCCGAGATCCAAAAAAGAAACAAAATCAGCAGTTAAAAAGTCAAAATGGGGTAGAACTGATGGAAGGATCCACGCGTCAACTCGGCACAACTTTAAAATTCAAGTGGGTTCCTAAATGAGCGCAATTCCACTTTCCTAGGTTTGAAAAGGGGACAAAACCGGTCGTTTAAAATGACTAAGTATAAGGGTGTCAAAAGCCTCACGTGTCTCACCGAGGAGGGAGGTTGGGTCACAAGTGTGGAGACTCAAATGAGCACCAACTCTCCATGTGTCAAGGGTCCAAAGTCAAAAAGGAGACCCCAAAATCAAGTATAGAGAACCGTGAGGATTCCACTTGTCACATCAACACAAATTCAAAGATCCAAAGAAAAGAAAATGAGAGCGAGGCTTCCACGTGTCTAAGAATTGAAAAGGGAGTAGGCTCAAATTGGATAAGTACAAAAGGTAAGTGGAATACTCCACAATCGGCATGATTTCGAAAAAGGAGGCAACCCCAAACTAGCGCTGAGCCACCACATGCCCAGAGCCTGAAAAGTAGAGGCGGTCATTAAAAAGTCTAAGCAAAGGTAAAACCACATGTTAGTACGAGTGGGTTCCTAAATGTAAAACTCGAGGGGTTCCACTGCACGTTGAGCCTCCACATGTCCAGTGTCTAAAAATACAAAGAAATGGACAAAAAGGAGCCATGTGTCTCTTTGGCATGCTTTAAAATGACTAAGTATAAGGGCCAGCTTACCACGTGTGGGTGTAGCCTCCAAATGTGTTCTCAATGAGCGCCCACCACGTGTCCCGAGGTTGGAGGTAAGTGTGGAGACTCCAATGAGCCCACGGAGGCTCTCCACATGTGTCACCGCACAATTTCAAAGGTCCAAAATAGGGGGCAATTTCAAAAAGGAGACAAAGCCATTTAAATCTTAGTATAGAGAACCAAAGATGATCTCTGCTAACTGTCGCATCAATGCAAAGGAACAAAGAGGAGCCCAAAGTAAAGACTCAAATGAGAGCAAAAGGAAGGAGCTGAATCTTGAAGATGGCTTCCACGTGTCCAAGAATGGAAACTCTTTTAAACATTGGAGCCCATGACCTTGATCTTGTACAAAATATCTTTCGTAAGTGGAATTCTCCACATGCCTCATTTGGCCCATAATTTTAAAAGGGTTTCATGTCTCTCACCTATCACCATGATGAAGAATGGGGCTCTTTCTTGTTCAGAAGGGCCAATGACAGAGGCATGGGTCTTGAAGTAAAGCTCTTCATTACGGCAGGTGGTTGGAGCAGAGTTTGATTTTCCCTTGGGATATGATGATATAATATAGGGTTGAGGAGATGTTGACATGTGGCACACATCCCCTTAGTTATATGTATGGGATCACATGGGATATGATATTATAATGTAGGAGATGATGACATGGGCACACCAGTTAGTTATATGGGCTCACATAGGAATGAGTTGTATCGGATAATGGGTCGGCAATTGCGATTAGGTGTCACCCATCCTATTCAAAGGATGTGAGTATCATTATGGGTTCCCAAATGATTTGATTCTTCTACTTGGTAGAGGTATGAGCCTCCACAAGTCGTGGAAGATTGTGGAGTCGGACATATGGCCCTACCTTAAGGGTAAAGGGGACTTAGCATATTGGCCCCACACATATCAAGAAAATTTATACAATTTAATATTTATTGGCTTATCAAGTGGTATCATAGAAGTGAGCCATGAAACCTAATGTGTCTCTATATCTAGACACAATTTATTTTAGATATTTTTGTGGAGGTGAACCTAAAGTTCAAGTGATCTTCCCCAAACTTGATGCCACAAAAGTCTCCTTTTTAGGGTTGAAACCCTGTCTCATTTGTCTATACACAATTTATAATTTTTTTGGATTAATGGTAAAATTTAGTTCCCAAAATTTTATAATTTTAAGATCTATTTTGTCGACCACGTGTCCCCGCAATTTAAGGAGTTCAAATTTTTCGAGGTAAAA
This sequence comes from Taxus wallichiana var. yunnanensis, assembly GCA_018340775.1. Classification (NCBI taxonomy): domain Eukaryota; kingdom Viridiplantae; phylum Streptophyta; class Pinopsida; order Cupressales; family Taxaceae; genus Taxus; species Taxus wallichiana. The sequence goes on along the minus strand of CM031242.1, from coordinate 430,721,908 downwards.
ATAAAATTGGTCGTGTTCTGATTTCTGATTTTTGGCTGAAATTCCAAAGAGCCCAAGTTTTGAGGGTCTCCACAACCCTGTCTTGATCACACAGATTTTAATGCTAAAGGTAAAAATAGGGATAGTTTCTAAACAAACATTCAGTTGTGGATTAGCCTCCACGTGTCTCGAGTTAGAAAAGGAAAAGTCTAATGTCTCTGGAGGAGCGGGAACAAGTTTTCATGGGCAGATGGGCAATAAAAGAAGAAGAAGACATAGAAGAAGCAAAGAAAAAGAGCCCAAGAAGAAGAAGAAGCCAAAGTAGAAGCAACATCGGAATGAATTCGAGAGAAGAAGAAAGGAAGGATCTCAGAATCTTCAAGATGGGTGAGGATGCCACGTGGATAGTGCATCCTGGAAAACACTCTTTTGTATTCAAAGGATTGTGCCCATGACCTTGATCTTCATCAATATGGATCAGCCATATCTTTGACTAGAAACTTGGATTTGGTGGATGAGTAAGCATATTTTTGGAAATTTAAAGCTCTCGGATAAATATGTTTCTCACCTAGATCCATTAATGTGGTTGGCCCGCTTGGAATTTTGGTTAGAGAGCTTGGGTCAATCAATCTTAATGTGTAAAAGAAATTCATGAAATTATGAAAAGAAAATTACACCTGGATATCACACCTAATGTAAAATTAGATCATGAAGATGAATTTAAATATGGTGATGAAGAAGGGGCTAATAAGGATGAATTAGAGAGGCATGGGTCTGAAGTAAAGCTCTTTTCTTTACTCAGGTGGAATTCAATGGAATTGGAAAAAGGGGATTGATAAGGTTGAGTTTGATTTTCCCCCCTCTCTCTCTCATTCTTCTATATATTGGATAAAGGGAGGGGAGTATATTCAAACGGTTGGTCATTTGTATTGGAATCTCCTTCCTGGACCTTCATATGAGCAAAATGGAATATGGAATCCCTCTCTTTCTTTATATGCCTTAGGGAGGTAATGCTATGTATCTTGGGATATGATAATATAATATATATGGGTTGATGGAGATGCTTTTCATGGCTCACATAGCAATTATTTTTGGGTTGGCCCTTTTACCCATCCCATTCGATGATGGAGGTAATGTATGTATGACTTTCTTCAAAGAATATAATAGGTGTTTGAAGTGGATGCATCTTGGGAGATTGTGGAGTCCATCCTTCCTCATTATTATTGTCGCCTACCTTAAGGGTATTATTCTGCATCATCTTGGCCCCCATATATCTGGTGTTGTGTTATATTATACAATTTATAGATACTAAAGTTCTTATCATTCTTGTTCATAAGGGACATGTTTACAGAGGCATGGGTCTTGAAGTAAAGATCTTCATTACGGTAGGTGGTTGGGGTTTTGGAAGCAGAGTTTGATTTTCCCTCTCTCTTCTCTCTCTCATTCTTCTATATATTGTAAAAGAGGGGCATATTCAAATGGTTGGTCATTGTTTCTCTCCTTCCCTCTTTCTTTCTTCCTTAGGTAGAATGTGGAGTCTAAAGCCTTTTCTCATGGCTCTGTAATGGCATTTTCTTGTCCCTTTCCCACTTGATGATGTACCATGTAACTTTTAAGAAATAGAATCTATTTCATGATGCATCTGTCATCCTTGGCTCATTTTATTGTCTCTTCTTACCTCTCATCATTACATGTATACTATGCATACTCTGATGTTTATTATAGGTTAAGGACTTGATTAATGGGTTTTGGTGGTGTTCCATGTGAACTTCATCTCTAGTCCATGATGCATCTTGTCCACCCTCTCCTCTCTTCACCTCTCTCTCTTTAGGTAGTTGGGTCTCAGCCACTTCCTTTTCTAGTGTATCACCACTTAGTGTAGGCTCTCACCCTCACTCTCTCTCTCTCTCTCTCTCCCTGTCTCCTTGGAATGGTTAGATTAGGATAGGTTAGCTCTGCCTACACTGGAGTAGCTTGTGGCAGGTAGATTAGGAAGTAGGAACCAACCTTCTCTAGAGGGCCATCTCAAGTTTTAAGTCCCATAACTTGAGAGATGGTCCAATGTTGTGCAATCACACCGAATGCCCCATTTCAAACCCAAGCCATTCGGGGGTGCTGTGATTTTGCACTAATAATGAGCATGACATAAATCTCTATTAAAATGAAAACAATTTTTGTGATAGAGTATCATCATTATATAATATTCCTGGGTTTGGGTATGTGGAAAGTGCGAGGTTGAAAAATACATGATATTACCATAGAAATATGAGGGCTTGCACCACCTATAACAGTTCCTTCATATATTGATGATTGAATCTTGACTGGTTGATTTATACATTTTCCTTCCATCATTAGATAGTTATGACAACCATAATCCAATTCATTTCTAGGATAGAGTAACATTGTTAAAGAATAAGATTCATAGGGTCTCTTCGTGATTGTGCCAACTTGAGGTTGATCTAGGGAAGAAAAATATCTTTTATCTAAACCCCAAGCTTGATTATTTGATTGCCTTGATATTTTCTATTCTAAAATGACTAGGTCACATTAACATCTCTCGAATGTCCAAATTGTTGTATCTTAGTTTGAAATTATTTGTCTCTTAATTCAAAGGTTTTGTTGTTCCAAAACAAAAGCATTCCAAAATATCAAGGAAAAATAGAATGATATTTTGGCAGGAGTATACAATTCTCGAACGATAAAACCTTTAAATGAAGAGATGGAAATAATTTTAATTGAGCTACATAATTTGGACCTGTGAGAGATAGTAATGTGTCTGAATGGTTTCAAAAAATAAAATCTCGAGGAAAATGTCGCATTAAGAGACCTTACATTTCAGATAATCAAACTCAATGTTTTGCTCAGAGATATTTTTATTCCCTTGATCAACTTCAAACTAGCACAATCATGAATATACCTTATGAATCTTCTTCTTCAATAGTGTTACCCTTTCCTAGAAATGAATTGGATTATGGTCATCATAACTATCTAATGATGGAAGGAAAATTTATAAATAAACTAGTCAAGATTCAAGCATCAAAATATGGAGTAATTGTTAGAGGTGATGCAAGCCCTCATACTTCTAGGGTAATATCATGTCCTTTTCAACCTTGTGCTCCTGCCATATACCCCAACCCAGAATATTATATAATGATGATACAATATCACAAGAAATTATTTCATTTCAACAGAGTGTTATGTCATGTTCACCACATGACAACACTGTTATTCAAACAAATATTGGTTATATTAATTTTAATTTTGAGTTTCCCTATTGATGTAGCATTTTTCCAAAGTTATTTTCATCTTCACAGGTCCTCCTTGTCTTCTACACACTATGCGCCACTATAAGGGGAGTCTTCTGTAATGTCATTTTGCAAGAGCACCTTCAATTCTTCTTCCCCTTCCATGTTTCGTATTATCCAATTGGCACATAGCACTTGCCCTTAATGTAAAATGTCAATGAGGCATAAACCACATCAATCTCTAGGAAGGAAAAAAATTTCCCATGCAACTCTGTGGAAACATTTTCCGGTGGAAGCATAGGACCAAAAAATGTCTTAAAGAAGTTTTCTAGCTTTTGAATAGACTTATTGGAATGGAAACAATGGGAGGAGTAATAAACATGTATGGCTTCAAGAACATACTTGCCAAATCTCTAAAGGAGAAGCTTGAAAGGAAAAGGAAATACCAATAATTTTGAACACTTCTAATGGTTGAGCATCTTCCAATCATACATAGACAACCAGGGGTGGGGAGGAAGTATTTTTGTAACATTAAATTTTACGCCATCGAATGGAAGATCCATAATCTAAACAAAAAGTTTCAAGACATTGCATAGTATTGCTAAAGTTATTTTCATCTTCAATGAGCAAGGAATGAGCCATCCATGAAATGGCCACTATGATTTACAAAATGCTACATTAACAAGGCCACTCAAAATAAGAACTATTACATACCAATACTTGTTTGAATAGTTTTGTTGACGTGTGGTGAACATGAAATAATATTTTGTGATACAATATCATCATTATATAATATTCCTAGGTTAAAAAGGACATGATAATTCCCTAGAATTATGAGGGCTTGCACCACCTCTAACCGTTCCTTCGGATATTGATGCTTGAATCTTAACTGTTTGATTTATACATTTTCCTTCAATCATTAGATAGTTATGATGACTATAACCAATTTTTTATAGGAAGGGTAATTTTGTTGAAGAAGAAGATTCACAGGGTATATTCATGATTGTGTCTGGCTTCACGAGGCTGATCTAGGGAAGAAAAATATCTGCATGAGAAAACCTGAGATTGATCATCCGAAATGTTTAAGAGCTCTTAATGTGACATTTACCTCAATATTTTCTATTTTGAAACCAATAGGACACATTAAAATATCTCGGAGATCCAAATTGTTGTGACTCAATTCAAATTTATTATGTCTCTTCATTTGAAGGTTTTGTTATTCCAGAACTATATATGCAGCCTTCCAAAATACAGTTCTAGAACAACAAAACCTTCGAATGGAGACAGAAAGCATTTCAATTAAGCTACAACAATTTGGACCTACGAGAGATGTTAATGTATCCTACTAGTTTCGAAACAAAAATCTTGAAGAAAATTTTGCATTAAGAGCTCTTACATTTCAGATAATCAAGCTTAGGGTTTTGCTTGGCAGATCTTTTTCTTCCCTAGATCAGCCTCAAGCTGGCACAATCATGAAGATACTCTGTGAATCTTATTCTTCAATAGCATTACCCTGTCCTAGAAAATAATTGGATTATAGTCGTCAAAACTATCTAATAAGGGAAGGAAAATGTATAAATCAACAATTCAAAATTCAAGCATCAATATCTAGAGGAACTGTTAGAGGTGGTGCAAGCCCTCATAATTCTAGGGTAATATCATGTCCTTTTCAACCTCGTGCACTCCTGCCACAAACCCCAACCCAGAATATTATATAGTGATGATACTCTATGACAACAAATTCTTTCAGTTCAAAAAGTTTTATGTGATGTTCACCACACGACAACAATGCTATTCGAACAAATATTGGTATGTTTTAATTCTAATTTTGAGTGTCCCTGTTAATGTAGCATTTTTCTGAAGTTATTTTCATCTTCACAGGTCCTCCTTGTATTTTTCATGTTTTTCACCAGCTATACTTTGTTTACAAACAAAGGGATGTCCTTTACATCAACACAAGCATTCCAAGGTCTGTAATGGTTTCTTCATGCATAACAATAGAGAACTAGAAGTGTCAGGAGAAAAAATTAAAACATTGCCAAAAAAGTAGATGCAAAATTCAAATGTTTTCAAAAGAGAAGGATAAAAAATGAATCGGATCATAAAAATCCAAAGGAATGATGCTCCATATAGGAAAACCAACGTGCACTCACATTTGTAGTGGCTTTTCTCTCAGATCGACTCCTCCAGCAGATGCGATGCTTGAACAGTTTCTCCACTCTTCCACTATCTGTGCAAGAGGAAGGTCATTGTTGATCACTCAAAATCGGCACCTAGCGAAGGAAATACAAAAGGTTCGTGTGGGAGAGTAGAGCGCATTCAAAGGCACAAGAGTATTGGAAAGAATCATGCATGAATGAAAGAGACAGATTAAGTACTTAGCCATTTTTGTGATGAGGATCTATTTTTGGAGATAGAGTGCGGAGCACTCAAACTGATTGGAGACTTGCATTACACGCATTGGCTATCTTTGGATGATCGGCTACAAAGTGCTTTGCATGAATGCAGGCTAAAGATAGAATGATGAATTGATAGTTGACTAAGAGAGATCTATTGTTAACACTCTTGCATGTAAGCCTATTTTTGTAATGACGCATGACTAATAATAGCATGCAACCTATTTTGGGATTAGTGATGCAACCTAGAATTTACCAGATAACACCCTAGATGCACTGACACATCACTCGACCTAGACTGAGTGCTCACCCAAGGACACAAAGGTACCAGTCCCTCTTTAGGGTTCTGTAGAAGGATGTTAGCGTGATGAAGGAAGAAACATATAGATCCATAACTAATCCACCATTCTACAATGCATGCTATATTCAGATCTATGAAAGAACAAGTTTAAATAGTAATCATGATTGAATCAAGAACATGCACTACTCAATTACACACAAGAATGACACTTAGGTTCAGCCAATATCTTTCATCTATTAATAAACACAGAATCTCCTTACAATAATGTCAATTTATACCAATGCACATGGATCTGATATAGTAATCCAATCATATGTGCATACCTCTATACCTTCATACATCCATCTCTCTCTATGTATATCTTTTACTATGTACTTCATATCATATATATAGGGTGGGGACTTTCCCTTCACCACTTATCTATTCCAAAAATAGGCTACATGCTATTAATAGCCATGCACCATTTATAGGCATAGCCACACATGCAAGTGTGCTATCTATAGACCTCTTGCAGTTAACTGAAGTGAAAATCCTATTCTTAGCCGTCTCCATGTAAAACACTTCGATACGATCCTCTAAAGATAGAAAATGTGTGGTGCACACGTCTCGCATCGTTGGTGTGTTCCACACGCCATCTTCTAAAAATAGGTCTTCATGTTCAAAATTGATAAGTCCCAAAAGATGAACTTGCCCTCCGCACGTGGGTTCTTCTTGTCCCTCTGCACCCTTGATCCTGGCCTTCTCTCCCACGTGGAATTCTTGTGTGATCTCTAACAAGTATTCTCTAGATCAAAATTACCCCACACTAATCTCATTGTCATCCCAACAATGGGTATCTCCAAAAATTGAAGTAAAGAATAGAAGAATGGAAAGAATAAGAATGAAAGAATGTAGATAAATAAAGAAGTTTTATGAGGCTATGAGGTAGCCTCCTCTACATCAGTTTGAAGTATCAACTCTAGATACTCCTCCTTTATTTCAGGCCTCCAAGGTCTGCCATTCAGCTAGTGCTTGTTCTACTTTCTCTAGAATGTCCACAACAATGGATTCCAACTCATCCCTCACAATCTCTCCTTTTTCATTCTGTAGAACCAACACAACACTAAAGATTAAGGTCATTCTTCCTTCTAGAAGATCCATCTTCTGTGCAATTTTCTTCCCAAGCTCTTCCAACTGAGTCTTATGTGGCTCTGGTGTTGTTTCAGGGCCTCACACTTCTACTTAACTATTGACAATCTTTCTACGTGGCCCAATGTCTCCTCCTTCATTGCTTTTTGGACCTCGGTGTTTTCTTCTAGGGTATTTATATTGATAAGTACCTTTGGAGCTATGCATATATTTAAAGCATGGTCTTCTTTCTTCAATACTTCTTGTAGTGCTTGCAGCAGCCCTTCATAGTATGCAATCTTTCACATCACTGAGGCTTTCTCTCATTCTACTTCTTGCTCTAACTTCCTTGCACGTTGTCATGCACAAAGTTTCATCTTCAAGCACCAGGTCCACCAACTTTCCTACATAATGTATCACTAAGGGAAACGTCTATAGTACCTTGGTCTCCAAGTGTGGCTTGCTCTGATGACATTGTCCCCAATCTCCTCTGCGATGTTGATAAATACTTCATTCTTATTCTACGTGATGAAGTCCCTCTCTTGTGTTATGTGCGCTATCTCAACATCCTTTGTCTTTAGCTCCTCGCACAGTGCTCTAATTGTTGTAGCTTTGTCCATGTTTCTTCTAGCCACTTCAACAGAAACCTTCACCAATGTGTTGTTGACCTACTCATCTGACATGACAGTAGGCTTTACTATCATGTGTCTAGCTTGGGGTGCCTTCTTCATCCGTCTCAAAATGCATGACTCTTCACATACATCAAATTCAGGCTCATCCATGTGGGTGTGCATTGACCATGATAGTTGCTTTCAAGTGCGCACAATCACCATATCCTCATCCATTAGCTCCCATCCAAATAAATCCTTCTGTACTATCATGTGCTCTGGAAGCGGGTGCAAAAAATTTTACTGTCCTCTGCATACCCCATGGCTAGTGGAATGTGCTCTCCACTCATCCTCTTTGATCTAGGACCCTTGGGAATTGTAGCTTCAATGTTAGGAGCATGTCTCATTACATCTTGAGCAGTCGCATGCGTGTAGATCTAGAGATTTCCTTTTCTTTTTCTTCTCTCATCCTTCATCTCTTCATATTTTTTCTCTTCCTCATTCTGTGGCTCATCTTCTTACTTGAGTAGGGTAGGAGATTCACGCTTGTGCTCTTCTAATTCCTCCGCTTATTTATCCAACTTCAAATTTCTTCTCTTCTTTGGTTCAGCGGTCTCCTTGTGTGGAGAGAGATGAGGTGATTTTCTACCACCATTTGTGGGGTTCCACTTTGAGTCCTTGTGCATCTAAACACTTTCTTAAATCTATGCTCCCCTTCTCAACCTTCATATCTTCCTCTTCATTTTATCCTTGAGGTGGAGTGGCCGTGTCATGCACCGTGACTCTTCTCTGTCATAAGGTTGCTTTCTTCTATGCTCCAAGCCTCCACTATCTTCACGCTCCTCCTCTTCACCCTCTACTTCAACAACTTCTGTGGGCCTTTGCGGTATGTTTTCTATTGTGTGCTTACCCTTCGGTGGCCCTGGAGCATGAATTCATTCTCTACATACTTGTTGTTCTCCATCTTGGGCTTCAACTGAAGATACACCAATGTTGCCCCTACATCTACTATAGCTAGACTTATTGGCTTAATATTTAACACCTCTGAAATGATCCTCTTGGTGTAGGCACTTCTTCCAGGATACACATGCTTCTTCCTCAATGTATGGTAGTCATAGTCTACCTTATCTACATTGAATATCAGTCGAGTGTGTCTATAAATCTATGAACAGATGCTTGGAAATACCTTGTAGTGAGTACGTATGGTAACTTGCACCAAGGACTCTAGACTCCATCTCTCATTGGGAAGCACACGATGCAGAAATGCTAATATACAACAAACTAGACTTGTTTCCCTACTACTGATGGTAGGTCCTTTGGGATGTGCCACTCTTCTCCAAATTCCACACGGAGCCTGTCATACCATTTCTTTGACCTTTGCTTGACATCATCTGTCATGGCCCCTTTACATAGGTACTTTCGAACCTTTTAGCTGGTGACTTATTCTCCATGGGGTATTCCCATACCTTTTCCTTCAGCCTATCTGTACTCCAATTTCCATGAATACTAGTGATAGTAGAACAACCCCAAAGCTGATCTTCCCTCTTGTGCATGCTTCCTTGACTATTTGTTTTACAATGTAGCCTACAATATTGTAGATTTCCCCTTCTGACATCTTACGCGCAACATGTAACCACATAGTATTTACCTATGACCACTACTCCTGATCATTCAAATTTTTAACAAGGTGTGTTGCTTGCTTACACAACTAGATAGTTCTTCAATTTGTCTATATCCATACCACGTAGACCCTTCAGGTACCCCAACTCTTATCTGGTCTTTAAGATCATGGCTTTATCTATGAGATCATTCTTTATGTCCTCTCTTGTGGCCTTCAAACCTGTAACTGATGAGATAAGCACAAATGAGATTCTAACTTTGCATCCTACAAAGTAGAAGAAGTCCTCATGCACTCTGCTCATGAGCCACTGATACAAGGGCTCATACTTCTCGAAATATGGAAGCTCATATAATTGGTAGACCCCAATTCTCTTCAGAAGCTTCTCACCTACATCATCATAAACTAACATGTCATCCACTATACGCTTGTTCATCCTCACAATGAGTAGAGAATCGAGCTCCTTCTTGTTCTCTGTGGTCCTGTGATTGTATTCGCTCACTTTTCTCTTTTTGATAGGTGAATCCCATTCTTGGCCGATGATGATGACTCCTTCTAGATATTGCATTTCTAAAAATAGCTTTCGGGTGCTATCTCTTCTTCCTCGATGACCACCTTCTTCTTTCCTTTTGTTGCTTGCTACAAATGCCTTCTTGGGTGCCATTTTTACCTTGCAAACGTTTCCTCTTTTTAACACTACAATTTGTGAATCAAACCCTAGCTTGATTCAATCATGCCCTAGGTGGAAACTTTGTGCCCTAACTCCTCTCTATCTCCTTACTTTTCTCAAACCCTTCACCGCCAGAACACAAGCTTCTTTTCACACAGATCTATTTGTCATGCTTGGTTTCACACCCTTCGCACCTTAACCCGATCACTCGGCTCTTCACACTTAGCTCTTTCCTCAAATTCTCTTAGTCACAATGGTAAAAATGAATCCGCATCCCATCCTTATATAATTTTTCAAATTTTGATGCATTTATTACTCCTTCAACTACCAAATATCCTCTCATTCATTGACCAAATTCTTTCATTCCACATGGTACATCTTCGCACCCCATCTATAACCTTCTAGCGTGCCTTCATACCCTCTGGTCACATAGACTTCTCTTCAAAGCGTGCACCCTATGCCCGAGTACCTCATCACTATACCTTCTCCTGGTAGTTATCATGTCCTCCACTTACCTCGCATTATACTTTGTCCTTTCATTCATCTCCATCCTTGGTCACTTTTGAGAAGCAATCTTCTTTTGACTTAAATCACACCCATAGCAGCTTATTCCTTTCACCTTTCAATTCCCATAGTATTTTACTTGGATAACTACAACCACCCCACACTAAAGGTATGTGCAGTCCTCTACGCATAAACATTCTTCATATAGTAATTAGCTTCATGTGCACAAGCACACTTATTACACAAAAACAACAACTAAATTGATAAAGCATAGCGATAATGAAGGAAATACATTAAGGAAATACAGAATTGAAAACCTAATCTAAATGGCAATATTTCCTTATTACAAACACCAAGAAGACTTATTTATAGTAGGGCTTCAGCCTACTCCCATTAAAGTAATCGGGTAGCCATGTTCCATCAAGTGCTTCTAACTAGCAAGCACTTGATTCAAGTATGTAAGTGATGACATATGACCTAACCAATGTACTTTGAGCTTTCCTGGATGGCGCAAGAACTTAGAGTCATAAAGAAGTACCATTTGTCCAATCTCAAACTTCTTATCCCTTATGTTTCTATCATGTCATGCATGCTTTCTACCTAGATTTTTCTTGATTCTGACTCCATCATGCTATGGCTCATCACTCATCCAGTTGAATCATCTTCTCGATACGCTCTTCTAAAGCCTTCTCATTAGCTAGACCTCCAACGTGTGTAATTCACAAAGAAGGTAACATAAATTCTATAGGAGAATGGATTTTGTGCCAAACACTAGCTGAAATGGTGTGGCTTTGTTCAATCTCTTGTAAGTTGTTCTATATGCCCAAAGAACATATGACACTTTGTCATCCCAATCCTTTCTTCCAACATCACAAATTTTTGTCAAAGTCTGGCTCAAAATCTTGTTGAAAGCCTCAACAGTTCTATTTGCCTAAGGATGATAGGGTGTAGTTTTATGGTGTGTAACCATAAACTCATCTAATAGGATCCCGATTGTCTCATTCAAAAAGTGTGTACCCCTATCACTTGTCAAGCTTAAAAGAAATTCATATCTTATAAGAACATTCTCCCATATAAACCTAGTTGTTGTAGTTGTTGTACAGTCCTTTATAGGTGTTGCTTCTACCCACCATGTGAGATAATCTATGCAAGTAATGATATAGCATGACCTAGTCCCACGCACAGCTGGCAAAATAGGTCCTACAAAGTCAATGGCCCATTTCTCAAATGGTTCTACACTAGTAATTGGTCTCAAAGGAATCTCATCTCTTTGCCCTAGTTTTCCTAGGCGCTGACAATGATCACATGCCTTACAATATTCTTTACAGTCTTTATACAATGTCTCCCACCATAATCAATAAGTAGGATCTTCCGGCAGTAGTTGCATCACCTGCATAATGGCCTCTTGCAATACCACCATGGGCTTCTTCCATAATATCCTTGCACTCATGCTCTAATACACAATGGCATAATACTTCATCTCTTCCTAACTTGTAGAGGTCACCACTGATTAACATAAATGGTGTCACACGTATAACAAGCTATTTATTTTCTAATGCCTTCATTCCTTCTGGTGTCATACCAGTTCATAGAAAGACAACAATGTCTTCTAATTCCATGGGCGCGTGTTGTAACCTATATAACTGTGCATCTGGCATGGTTTCTTCAATTGTCTGTGCTTCCTCTCCTGAGTTGATTCTAGATAAATGGTCTGGTCTAGAATTTCTTTTCCCGACTTCACCACAATTGTGAAATCAAACTCTTGAAATAGGAGTACCCATCTGCATATGCACCCCTATAAGATGGGCTTGTTTACCAAGTACTTCAATGCCATGTGATCTATATAAAACACAAATGGTGTTGCTAACAAGTATTATCGAAACTTGTGCAATGCATAGATCATTGAAAAAGCTTTGCACTTTGTAGTTATATAATTCCATTCAACAGGAGTTAGCTTCCTACTAGAAAAACAAATTGGATGATCGAAAACACCTTCTCTAGGTTGAGCTAACACCATGCTAATGGCCATGCCAAAGGCATCCACATGCACATGAAATGGTTTATCCCATGAGGGAAAGCACAGAATGGGCGCGTAGTAAGTTTCTCCTTTAATATCTCAAACACGTGTTGTTGTGGTTCTCCCCAATAAAATGTACCTTTCCCCTTCAGTAACTCTTTGAAGGGTGCAACAACTTTGGCATACCCTTTGATGAATTTTCTATAATATCCTGTATGACCTAAAAATACATGCACCTCACTTTGACTAGTAGGCACTTCCAGGCCTAAAATGACTGCAACCTTAGCTAGATCAACCAAAACTTTCCTTGTAAATTATATGTCCTAACAATATTCCAAATGGTGTAACAAATATGCACTTCTTGATGTTCAAAGAGATACTCAATTGTTTGCACTGTTCAAACATTAAGCGTAGATTGTCACAATGATCTTTCACAAGCCCATATATTGTCCAATCATCTAGGTAGACCTGTAAGAGGTTGTGAATAAAATATTTAAATGCATGAACAACTATGCGTGAGAATACATCGGTGTTTTTCAATCCAAACATCGGCATCAAAAAAGCATCACAAGTATAGGAAAACTACCCCATTCAATAGTAAATTTTGTCTTTTCCTAGTCCTCCTGAGCAATCCTAACCTAATGATACCCGGAAAACCCATCTGTGAAAGAATATATTTCATGCCCTGCCTCCTCCTAGTATTTCCTCAATAAATGGCATAGGGAATGGGTCTATTACACAAGAAACATTTAGCTCCCTATGTAGTCCACACATATTCTAATTCATCCATCCTTCTTGATACTGATCACCATTGGACTAACCCATTCTGACTCATCAAGGGGTTTGATAATTCCATATTTCAACATTTTATCAATTTCTTCTTTTACCTTTTCACGCAAATTGGGGTTCATTCTATAAGGTCTCTTTCTAACTGGTCATGCACCATCCTTAAGCTTTATCTTCATTTCCCCAAGTGATTTATGCATGCCTTTAAGTTCATGATACCCTCGAGGGAATAAGTCCTGATAATCCTTGAGTAACTCAATGATCTTTACCACCTCCAGTCTAACCAATAGTCTCCAATGATGGCCTCCTTAGGCTCAGCCTCCGAACCTATATTCACCTTCTTTGTCTTCATGGGTTCGTGATAGGCACGCGTATCCTTTTCTACACTGTCTAAGACCTTGTGCACCCCTTGTGAATGTTCAATATCTAGGTTCTCAACTTCCTCATCATCCACGATGTAAACCATCTTTCCTTTCTATTTCTCTTTCTCAAGGAAAGTGCATTCAAGTAGTATAGAGTCCATTTCTTCTTCCCCTTCAAAACATGCTCTCGGACTTTGCCTCACCAAATAATTCCTAAATATGCTCTTCGGATTTTGCACTATCTCCCATAGTTAAGCGCTTGACAAATTTTAATGCCTCTTCTATTGGAGGTTGGGAAGAAAAGTAGTCAAAGGTCTAGATCATTCCTATAGTAAAATATTACTAGTTTCTAGTCTCTCGATGTAGTTCTACATATACATATCAAGCACGTGCACATCCTTGTAGAGTAGAATACAATCTATGCACCCAGAGTGAAGGTGGTAATGCTTCTTGTCCTGCTATATCTAGAGTCTCTCACACTTTGCTAAATGTGATGTTGAACAAGTTGATCACCATGATAAGTGCAGATCTACGTAGGTGCATTGTTTCTTATAAACCTAATAAATAAGGTGAATCTAATCTCTTCCCATTTTATAAGATTATCTCTGTGGACTACCCACCAACGCTACGCTTTATCCCACGTAAGGTATATACTAACATATCTCTTCTCTTAATTTGATCTGTCCACTATGTTTCCATGGCTTTCAAAAATACAGGAAGATCTTCTGCCCCTATATACCAAGGTATTGTGCTACCTATCCATCAAATGAATGAAGTCCATTCTTGCGTGTAACCGCACTTTTCACCTCACACCCTACTAGTTCATATGTACCATGAGCCCAATTGTCACAAGCAATACTCATAGTATCACTAATAGAATGAGAATCCTCCCACTGTAGGATGCCTTCTTTTGATGGCTCATTGACCTTGTGTCCTGAATAACGCGTACATAAATTATGTTTAAGTCCTCCTCACTGAGAGGCTCAACATATGGTGTAGACTTCCCATCTGCTAGAGGTATCACAACTCTTTCCTCCTTGTTCTCAAAGCTGATATACCCCTAATTGAATCTCAAGTCAACATTGTTCGCATAACACCAAGGGCATCCAAACAAGGCTGGAAAATTGTCTACTTCTGCAAGTGCTAATACCTCAAAATCCCCAGTGAACTTGGCCCCTTATATGGTTCTAGATGCATCCTTCAAAACTCCTATGGGAGTGGCCTTAGTTCGGTTTTCCATAAACAACACATTAGATGATGGCTATAATGGAGGCCTCTCCATTTGTACCCATGCATCTAATGTAAGCACATTTACTTCCATACCTATAGAATCAATATGTTGTGCAAGTATTCATCCATCCACAACATCATTCAAAGTAAATTCCTTGTCATATTCAATGCTATCAGGGGGAATATTTGCATGCAAATCTACCGTCCGGTCTCAATACTTGTGCGTGAGTGTTCCCTTTTAACCAACTTCCTAATAGTGGAATAATGTTCTCCTAGCACAACATTTTACACACTTATCTTAGATCATCGATATCATTTTGGACTATCTTTGATGCTTTCTTCTGCTCCTTTAAGTATTGTATCTCACCCTGAAGATTCCTTAGCACTTCCATGGTATCTTGGTAAACTTCCTTCTGATGAGCAGGATTTGGGTACCTTGCATGCAAAACCTCCTCCTTGGTGATCGTAGGCTTCTAGTGCAATGTCTCTCTTGCGCACCACTTCAACATGTGTAGTAATCTTCACTATCAATGTCTCAGGTCCTTCTGATATCTTGGTCATCCACTAATCTTCTACCATGCACTATATTCTAACCATCCGGTGCCTTTTTTTTCTTTCTTATGTTGCTTACTCAAATGCTCATATAAGTATGGGCACTCTTCACAGCTATGCTTCTTCCCATAAAAAAACAATATGCAATATTCTGAGGACATTCGTGCCTATAGTGGTTAGGAGATCCACACGTATAACATGTTCCATGAGGGAACTCACCTCTTCCTCCACCACGACCTCGTCCTCCATATCCACCATGATATCCACGTCCCCTTCCATGACCTCCTTCAAAATGCCCCTCATTCCTGTCATAGTGCGTTTGATTATGATCCCGATCCTGGTGCTCATTCTTACCCTTAGAATTATCTGTTACACTTGTCTATCGTATACCCCAATGTCTATAGCATCCTAGATCTGACCAATCAATCGACAATATTTAGTATCATGGGTCGTGGACTAGAAAATTTTGCAAAAATAAGATACATTCTTCCTTATCACGCGTTGTAACAAAGGACAGTGACTAACATCATGATTCAAATGATAGATCTCATAATCTAATAGTAATGAGTGTACAGATCTACGAGGGAAACTATCCTTGGTGTGACCTTCCACTTCACAATCTGTACACCAAATTCTTGAGCATGTTTCATGGGCTAAATTTGCTGATAGCTTCTCTAACTACTTTGTCATAGCTGTAATTTGTGCCTCTAAGAATGGACTAACGCCAGTGTCAATGCTCCCGCTTCCTCAAAGACATAAAGTTACTTCCAGTGCTTTGCATGGATCAATGTATGTCTTATGTGACAATGCCCTTCTAAATGGTGTAATCAATCCTCCAAAAACCATTGTGCATGTTGGCTTGTGTGAATATCATAAGATAGCTTAGATAGAAGTGTCTTAAAATGGGAATCATACTCACGTACACTCTCAGTAGTGCCCTGCTTGATATCTTTAGCGTGCTGATACTTTTCTACTCAAATTCAAGGATATGGAACTCTCTTAGGAAAGCATCCTTCAATGCTATATAATCCACACAAGTTTGATCAGGGTCAAACTTCCTATACCAGTTGTGTGCATGTCCCTATAATGTAGTAGCAAATTGACTTGCCTTTCACTTAAGAAGCCATGATCCCTTTAGCACACCACAATATTTCACACATATGCACATGTTTGGAAGCATCCTCTATACCTCTATATTCTAGGAGATGAAGAGACATCTCCATATAGATATTTTGTGGTTGTTACGACCTTGACCACTTGATCTAGAACCTCCTATGTTCCCTCTACCTCCAGAACCACCAGATCCACTGGAACTAGAACCACCTATACCTCCTGATCCTCCACCTATAGTTGGAATAGGACCTATAGATGTACTCCCCTATGCTCTGACAATAGTACTATACTTGAACCCCTATAGTCTGTGAGGTAGTTCCACTTCCAGAGGTGAATCCAACATTTTGCACGCTCACATTCTATGGATGATGTGCCTAAGAATGTTCCTCCAAATATCATTGAAGCCATCTATCTTGCCATTGATGTACTTACTCCCTAACTTACTCTTTTTCCTACTTCCCAAGTTAGCTTGTTGGTTACTTGTCATACTAGATACTAGAAAACCAAGCGTAAGGGCTAGGTCACCAGATGGATTAAGATGCAGCCCATGGACCAGGTAGTCTCTACTGGCGCACTTCTATGTGAGGCAAGGGGGGATCTCTATCAGGTTTTCCAAGATGGGGGAGTTCCTGATGCTCTAGCTCCATGGATTCTACGTGAGCTATAAATCCTTCACGAGCCATCTCTCTCCTCAATGCCATACATGTTGCCTTGTTAACCTATCATTGTTTCTCATTGCATGTCAGGTAAACTTGTGTTGGTGGAAAATTTATTTTTCTTTTTGTTTTTTATGTAGCACACCTTGGTAGAAAGGGATATTAAAACATGTGGGTAGAAGGGCAAAGGCATGTGGCTATGAAAATAAACAATATCTCTGCCAAACACCAAGCATACCACACATGGTTGAAAACATGGCAATGTCAAAAGAAGCAGTGGACATTGCATCTTATATTTTAGTGGGGATAACATCACCATCTTGGAGGGATTCTTTACCCAGAAAAACTCACAGTCTCGTAAGAGAATTTGTATTATGAATGGTGGTAGATGATGGTGTATATGTCATCAATTCCATAATGGTTAATAAAAACATCCCACATTGGTGAGTGCATCATGGTAAGGGTGGTAGAGGATGATGCAATTGAAAGGTGTAAAAATTATTCCACATCCTCTTCCAGTATTCTCACAGTGTATGCGTGGAGATTGGAATAGGGTATGGACACCACCTAAGATCCTTGAAGATGGATATTTTCAGAAGTTACAATTACAAGTGTGTTGGTTGGTATGCAGGAAAATGTGGAAGCATAAGCAAAGTATATGAATTGTTTGACAGAATGCGTGGAATAAAAATTAAAATAAATAAATAAATTGTTTAATGAAATGCCATGCTTTTGGATATGTGAAAAATGGATTCATGGAAAAGGAAACAGAAACTTTCAACCAAATACTCTTTGTCGGTCAAGAGCCATGGTGAAAATCCCTAGCTAATGTCTCCAGCAAGCATTGGGAAAAAGTGAATAGATTTCCCTCCCTCTTGGATTCAAGTTTCCCATTTTATCATTTTGTTGTTTGGGTATTAATTATTTTAGAAAAATAGAGGATGATTCTATAATGAAAAACAATGAAACACTTACCATACTAAAAAAAGAAGTTGTGATCGTGCACATGGAGCGCAAAAGAAAATTGTTTTACTAAACTAGACATCCAATATGATTCTTACTTGATTAGGACACCATGAAGGCCATAAATATACCTAATAAAATCAACTTGACACCCTAGAGAAACAATTTTGATCAACATTTTGTATGTCAGTCACTTGGGGTGACACTTTCGTCTTTAAGAAAATGTGAATGATTTTCGCTTAGAATTATTGTATCGATTTAGTGAAATTGAAAACTACCCCTATGTACCTCTAGACCCTAATGTGAGAATTGTAACCAACCCTTAGTTAAACAAAAATGATTTCGGAGGTTAGTTCTGCAAGGGGGTTTTGGGGTCCACTAGTCACTATGTGACAAGTTTTTCTCGACGCTATTATGATAAACAAACTTGGAGTTTCCTTGGTATCATAAAACCTGTTCATTGTAATTAACATCCATCAAATGCAATGAATTGTCTTTATATAGGTGACTAAGTAGGAATCATTAAACATTATGTTTGAAGTTAAAATGAGCGTGTTCGGGACCTAGTTGATAAACACTTTAACCATTTCAACTAACTTTCACAAAATTGTAACTTTAGTTA
Source organism: Taxus wallichiana var. yunnanensis (assembly GCA_018340775.1). NCBI lineage: Eukaryota > Viridiplantae > Streptophyta > Pinopsida > Cupressales > Taxaceae > Taxus > Taxus wallichiana. The sequence continues at coordinate 430,703,179 of CM031242.1, read as the reverse complement.
GACCAACCTTCTGAGGGCCCCGTTTGAATACTAACTAGTCATGGAACATTTTTAATTATCATCTCATTCTTTATAGAGTATGAATTGGTCAATTTATACTATGATTGGTTTTCAAAAATTATAATGTTTTCTCTCTCTTCCCTTCTGTCTTTGGAAATAATTATGAAATTTTGATTGTTTTTGAAAATGTAAATGGGTTACAATTGTGTATGGATTTGAAATGAAATAAAAATGGATACTTGATGTAGTTGGTTATGATATGGTAAATATAAAAGAAAATGAATTTTATACTTTCTCTCTCTTCCTTACTCTCTCTAGAATTGAAAAAAGAAAAAAAAGTACAAAGGAATGTGAAAGTGTGGATTTGTGACACAATAACCTCTCTCCCTCTCTCTATCTCTTTATCTGACTTGTTTGAATTACTTGAAATGGTGAATGTGTTATTTCATGCTTGAGTGTAAGGGATTTCCATACCGGTCCTAGGACTGATGTAACGTTGGTTATAGGTACTCCGAACAAGAAGGATTAAGAGTATGATATGTTGTAATCAATGAGATGACATTGATATATTATACATTTATATAGATTGCAAATTTTAGATAGAAGTAAATTAAATAAAATTTCATTATTAAAATTAATGTGTCGAAAACCGTTGTCAATCTTGGATTCTTATGTTTCAAGCATTGTACCTGGAAAACTATTGTATCTGCTTTGTTTTAAACCTAATCTTTGAATACTAGTAGGAGTGACACATAGTGAATGTAGGACAAACTATGTTAGCTAGATAAACAAGGAAAGTAATTGAAAATGTAAATGAGTAAAATGAGTATCGTTTACTTGATGGGTGCTAATTTCATTTGGATTTAAATGTTCTTTTATGTTTTAGAAGATCGAAGCAATCACTTTTTGGATAGTTATTGTGGTTCTTACATAAACTCAAAATGTATCATAGTAACATATTATTATTAAACTATATAAGTGAAGTTATTATCTAACCTTTGTTGTACCCCCCTCTCAATTTAGTCACATCCACGTTTGTAAAACTCTAGCGTCTTAAGAAATAATTTAATCCTCACAACTAGACTTCTTGTACTACACATAAGAAAAGTCTTCAAAGGTCCATTTATATTACTTAAGAGTCCTTGTTCAAAGCAACGACTATGTGGTGTGACCTTACCATATATGGGGTAAGTATAACTAACACTTTCTTTGTATCCTAGTGGACAACCAAATTCTTATGAATTCAGATCTAGGACTAACTTCATCATCAAATGAAATCTTCATGGGATCCAAATGACACAATTCTAGTTGGTAAACTAGTTGTACTATGCATTTCCCTAGAGGCTATCATGAATTAAAATGGGTACATGAATCTTTGGGTGAGATGAGAATAAAGCTGAAGGAAGGTGTGAACCCAGTTAGAAGAGGCCTTTTAGGATGAATCCTAACATGCGCATCAAAGTGAAAGAAGAAATTGACAAAATGCTGAATTCTGGAATCATTGAGCCCATCGAGGAGTCAAAATAGGTGAGCCCTATGGTGATCAATATCAATAAGGATGGAAGAATTATAATTTGTGTGGATTATAGGGAGTTAAATGTTGCATGTGTAATTGATCCCTTTCCCACACCGTTTACTAAAGAAATTCTAGAAGGTGTTGTAGGGCACAAGATCTAATCCTTCACCGATGGATTTTTAGGGTATCATCAGGTGAGGATAACAAAAGAGGACCAGGAGAATAAAAATTTCACCAATGAATGGGGAATTTTTACATACATGGTTATGCCCTTTGGACTAAAGAATGTGTCTGTAGTATTTTTGCACATAGTTGTACAAGCATTCCGAGATTTTATTCATAAGTTCTTAGAGGTGTATTTGGATGATTGGACGGTCTTCGGGCTTGTGAAAGATCACTGTGATAATCTGAGGCTCATGTTTGAGATATGTTGGCAGTTGAGCATCTCTTTAAACATCAATAAGTGCATGTTTTCCACACCCTTAATAATTTTTCTAGGACACATCATTTGTAAAGAAGGTTTACTAGTGGAACCTACTAAGGTTGTTGTTATTTTGGGACTAGAGGAACCAAGTAGCCAAAGTGAGGTGTGTGGATTCTTGGGGCACACACGGTACTACAAAATGTTTATCAAAGGTTATGCCAAGATTGTTGTGCCAATAGAGGAATTGTTAAAGAGAAAAGGAAAGTTCTATTGGGGCGAGGCACAACAACGTGTGTTTGAAACACTAAAGGATAATCTAACTACAACACCTATTTTGCACTTTCCTTCATGGTCCAAGACCTTTCACGTTCATGTATATGCCTCTGGAATGGCCATTGGCATGATATTAGCCCAACCTGGAGAAGGGATTGTCAATCATCCTATTCACTTTGCTAGTAAGAAGTTAACTCTAGTAGAACATAATTACACGACTACAGAGTGTGAGGCATTGTCAATGATCTACATGCTCCATACGTTTTGATAGTATTTTCTTGCTATCCCATTTATCTTTTATACTTGACCACATGACATCAAAATATCTGGTAAATAAGTCCATTTTACAGGGGCGCATATGCCATTGGGTTCTGTTATTTCAGGAGTTTAACTTTAAAGTGGTGGTTAAGCCAGGAAAGAGTAATTCTAGTCCAGACCATCTATCAAGGATTCAATCAGGTGAGGATGTGCATAACATTGAGGACACAATGCCAGATGCACAACTATTAAGATTAAACTACGTGCCCTCAGACTTAGAGGATATTGTTATCTCTTTATGCATAAGTGTGGTGCCTGAGGGAATGAAGGATTTAGAGAAGAAGAAACTTGTCATTCGCATCGTGCCTTACATGTTGATCAGTGAAGACTTATATAAGTTAGGTCATATTGAGGTTTTGTGCTAGTGTGTACTTGAGCATGAGCGGGAAGCAATTATGGAAGAATCTCATGGCATTATTACAGGTGGACAATATGTAGGGGATGCCACCGTGCGTAAGATTCTACTCGCTGGCCTATGGTGGGAAACGTTATATAAGGATTGTAAAGAATATTGTAAGATATGTGATCATTTTTAGTGCCTTGGAAAGCCTAGGCATAGAGATGAGATGCCTTTAAGGCCTATTACTAGTGTAAAACCTTTTGAGAAGTGGGAAATTGACTTTGTAGGCCCTATCTCCCTAGCCGCGCGTAGAATAGGATTACACTACACTATAACTTATACAGACTATCTCACAAGGTGGGAAGAAGTTGCACCTACAAAGGATTTCAAAATAGTTACGGAAGCAAGATTTTTTGGGAAAATATTATCAGCAGATTACGGGTGCCCTTTAAGTTTAACAAGTGATAGGGGTACTCATTTCCTTAATGAGACCATCATGATATTATTGGATGAATTTATGGTTGCACACCATAGAACAACACCATATTATCCTCAAGAAAATGGAACTGTTGAGGCCTTCAACAAGATATTGAGCCATACCCTTTACTTCACGTGTAAAAAATCTTAACTCACGTATAAACTAGTTATAAATGAATAAGACACTTATAGGTGACTTTTTGTGACTCTTTTGTGGTGTCGGACCTTTAGAAAACCTTGAGTAGATACCAAACTACCATCTAAAAAATGGTAGTTAGTACTCGACATCCAGTAAAAAGTATAGTATGATAGAAGGATTGCAGGGTATATCATGTTGTTTTTCAATTATACAAAAAAATCTAACATTTACATGTTTTGAAAATTTAATTTTTCTATAGGAGAAGAAAACATAATCTTGAAACTAATCTTTGATTTATCCATTGGTAGTTGTGTGTCACAATATGGAATAGTTTGAAAAGTGTGGGACCCCACTTTCAACATATATTTCTTTGGAAGGGTTTGCATTTATACTTATCAATGACTCATGATGTGTTGTAAAAATAATATATGTATTTGATTTAGTGCCTTCCATGATAATTGAAAGGTGGAGAATTAGTAAATGTAGGAAGAATAAATTAAATTAGTTATTCCAGATATGATTTTTAAGTTATGGTGATAAAAATTGGTTTTGAAAGGCCCAAGAACCCAAAAATAGAAATGAGATGAAACATCATCCAAGGGTGATAGTTTCCACTCAAACCATGAAAGTTTAAATGAGGCTTAGTTATCCTAAACAACTCCTCATAATATGATGAACTTGATTTGTGTGTGGGGTAATCCACCCTTCCCCAATTATCTCCAATCTCTATGCATAAAATCACTACACCCAAGGTAAAAACATTCCCTCCCATGTCATTAAACCTCTCCTTTAATTACGGTGAATTATGATCCAATTGTCCTTCATGATTAGTGACAATTTTCTAGAAAAATTTGAATTTTGGCCTTCCCCCACCATCAGGATGGAGAAACTCTACTGAGACACCATCAAGCTCCAACACGAATATCCTATAAAGAATCAACCAGGGCATCTAATGAATGAGCCAAGATCTCCCTCCCCATTGTAGAAATGATGTCATCCACCGATTAAATCCCTCTAACTTTACCATGGGTGATTTCACAATTCAAGGCTCCTTACATTTTTAGATCATATCAAATCTTATTGCACTTTAAAAAAATATTATCGTGTCTTTTCTAGTGGTGGCAAAAATATTATTTTAGGATCACAACAATTATACACTAACCTCCCTTAGTGGAAGGATCGATAGAGATCTGTAATTTTGAGGACAAATTCGGGATCCCAAAACTCCAAGGGTAGAGCCAGGAGGTGAATCCAGTCGAGAGAGGTTGGAATGAGAGGTCATATGTCAAACTTGGCTCCCAATGGAGTAGACTAAGAGTGGCAAAGACATAGAACCATGTAACCTCTTATAGGACCTTTAGTAGTAACAACTCATCTTGGAAACAAAAAAAGAAAACCTTCACCCATAAGAGCCCTAACTTAAACCTTACAAAGACATTTCCTTCTACACCAATCCCTAACGAAATCAATATTCAGCTTGATACCAACAAATCTACCGAAAAGCATGAATTTTGATATGGTCTTGGCTTTATCAATAATAGAACCAGGGATCTCTAGCTCTAGGTCTGCATCTTTCCATGAATAATACACAATCAATATAATTTACGTGTGTTGAATTTTTTTAAAAATATATTTCAAAAATATTTAATGTATATATAATGTTTGGTTAAAACTTAGATATTGTGTGAAAAATTAAATGAGACTTATATTTGGGTTTTGGTATGCAATATACATAATTATATTTTCAAATGTATCATTTTTTGAAAAACATGAGGAGAAATCGTGATTTTTTCAAAATAAAATTTTATGGATGTGGATATTTAACAAATTCAAATTTGATAATATGACATTTGATTTAAAAATATATAGTAATAAGTTTTTCATTTGGATAATATGACATTTCCACACTATCTTAGTTGTATATTTTATTTGATTTAAATATACAAATTTTTAAAGTTGGAAGTAATGTTATATTTTCACATTAAAATAGTATAATATTAGTATTCTTATAATAAATGCATGTATATTGGAAAATATTTATAATCAATTTTTAAAAAAATTGTACAATGTATAATTTTCATAATATTTATTCTGTCTTATTTACATTATTATAATTTTCTTAAAGTATGTTATATTTCATGTAATGTAACATTTCCACATTATATATTAGTCTTCCTAAATATGTAAAACTTTAAAAAAATCCAAATTATTTTATGTGCCATTTCCACAATATTATAATTTTATATGAATCTTCATAAAATATGTCGTAAGTATAAGTGTGGTGGGTAATATTTATAATAAATTCTAATATTAATGAAAAAAATGTGGAATTTTAATAATGAAGTTTGGAGATGTGTCGTCCAGCCCAGTGTTTGTTCTAGGGAGAAATGGCTAGGTGTAATGCCCCACTTCCTCCCCCTCCAATGATGGTGTTTTCTACTTCAACCATTATTATAAAAAAAAAAAAAAAAAACAAGGATCTTTGTAATGAGGGAAAGGAAGTGCAGTTTGTCAGGGCATGGCGACATGTGGCAGGCATGGGTCTCTTCACAAGACAGTTTGACTGTTTCACCTTTATGCAATAAACAAGTCTCCAACCTGACCAATTCACATCGTTAGCATAGTGACAACCTATGAAAACACATGGGAACCTTAGAAAGAGTGTGGACGACGTCAAATATCAATGAAATAGAGGAGCCTTTATAGTGTTGTAGTTGGTAGTGCTCTAGTAGCCTTGTAGGAAAAATGACAGAGTCTAATCAAGGAACATGAACTATTTGAAAACATTTCTCAAGAGATGTAGCCTCAGGACCTACAATAGTTGCAAAAAAATCACAAAAGAAGGGGGGTCATGTGTAGTGGGAAGATATTAAAACACCCTCTCCAACCGATTACTTTGGATAATGTTGTGGGATTAAGATTTGAATTTTTTGTTTTGTTTTACAAATTTCTTTTGATAGTGTTACTCCAGACTTGATAGCTCATGTCAACATCTTCCCAGCCTAAGCAAAAATAATAGCTTGCAAATAGGGTGTCGATAACCTTCAAGCACTTGATAATGCACATGATTTGGTTGACTAGATGTTCTGAAGAGACATTTTATCATGGGACAAAAATGGTTGTAGGATTTTCACAAAATACATATGTTTAACTTGTCACAGAGGCTTCCTAGCAATGAAAGGGTAGGTGTGAAACCTAACTCCACAACCGTGTCAACATCCTTCATGATTCTACCAGACTTTATGGAATTTAATCATGCATGGGAAGTATTTCAAGCACTTTCTGGGGATTTTCTACTAGATTTGCATGCAAGAAAATCTAGTCTTTTTTGTGGGTGCACAAGTTCTATTTCACCTTACGAGGCTGTGTGAACACATGTGACCCACATTGGGACACGTGTCAGTCCTAGAAATTGTGCAGTAGCTAGATTATCTTAGCAACTTTAGAGTTAGACCAATAATCTCCAATGATGTCCTCCTTGGGTTCACTATCCATTCTAAAGTTTACTTTCTTGGTCTTCATAGGCACATGGTATGTGCATGCCTTCTCATCTACATTGTACAATACCTCATGTGTACCCTTTGTGTGCTCAAATTCTAGGTTCTCCACTTGTTCTTTATCAACTTTATAGACCATCTTACCCTTTTCTCTTTCTAGGAAAGTGCACCCAAGCTATTCTCCATCTATCTCTTCCTCTTCAAAATGTGCCACCAAGTCTGACTCTCCTAACAACTCTTGAAGTAGCTCCTCAGCCTTTGCATTATCTCCCAAAGTTAAATGCTTCATAACATATAACACCTCATTCACTAGAGGTTTAGTGGAAAAATAGTCAAAGGTCTGAATCATACCTGTAGTAAGTTCTTGCCAATTTCTAGTCTCTCTATTCAACTCTACATAGATATACCATGTATTCACACAACCTCGTAAGGTGAAATAGAGCTTGTGCACCCACAAAAAGGTGGTAAAGCTTCCTGCCCCTCTATCTAGAGTCTCTCACACTTGTTGAATGTGGTGCTGAATAGGATCATTACCATGAAATTCACAAATCTAGTAGGTGCATTGCTCCTATGAAATCTAGCAGATAAAGTGATCCTCACTTCTCTCCATTTCAAAATATTATCCCTGTGAACCATCCACCAGCACAATGCTATCCCGTGCAAACTATAGACTAGCATATTCCTTATTTCTACTTGACATTCCCATTGAACTTCCATAGCAAGTAGGAATACTTTTGGAATCTCATCACTAGTTTACCTCGATACCTGACTACTCCCTAAATGCCTGACATTGCATGACCTACTTACGTGCGGAACTGCATTGCTTCTCTCACACTCAATCATTTCATAAGTTTCATATGCCCAGTTGTCACATACAACACTTGTAGTATCACTCATGGACTGTGTCGAATCCCATTAGAGAACTCCTTCTTTTGAAGGCTCAAGAACTTCTAGATCTCGAATGGTGCACACATAAATTTTGTTCAACTCTTATGTACTTAAGGGCTCCACATAAGGTGTAGATTTCCCATTTTTCAAAGGAATAATAATGCATTCTTCCTTATTTTCAAAACTTATATACCCCTTATTAAAGTTCATATCATTGTTGTTTGCATAACACCAAGGGCACCAAAGAAATGTCATAAAACTATCTACCTCTACAAGCACTAAGACCTCAAAGTCCCCAGTAAACTTAGCCCCCTTTATAATAATTGATACATCCTTCAAAACCCCAATTGGCATGGCCTTGGTCTAGTTTTCCCATAAACAACACATTAGAAGATGGCTGCAATGGTGGTCTTCCCATCTAACCCATGCATCCAAAGTGAGAACGTTCTCCTCCGCACATGTGTCAATCAAGATATTACTTAAAATCTAGCCATCAACAACAACATTAAAGGTGATCTCCTTGTCATAATCCAAGCTATGATGAGGGAGGTTAGAATGCAAAATCTTCCTTTCATGCTCAACCCTAACACGCAGAAAGTGTTTCCCTTTAACCAATTTCCCAATAAATGAATAATGTTTTCTTAGCACAACATCTTGCAAACTTCCTTTAGATAATCAACATCCATCTGATGGAGCTCAGCTACCTTATTTTGTTCTAACTTCTGATTGTTCTTTCAAACACTATATCTCACCCTGTAAATTCCAAATCACCTCCATGGTTTCTTGATAAACCTCCTTCTAATGCATAGACTCTGGATACTTTGCATGCAGAACTTCCTCCTTAGTAATGGAAGGATTTTGTTTCAAAAATTCCCTAGTGTGCGCAGCCTCAGTGCGTGTAGTAATATTTACAAGTACCAACTCAGGATCCAGCACCAACTTTTGTATCCACTAGTCTTCTACTATGCATTGTACACTAACCATTCATGTTCCCTTATTCTCTTGTTTGTGTTTCTTACTCAAATGTTCATACAAGTTTGGGCACTCTTTATAACTATGGTTCTTTCCACAAAAAGATCAAACAATGTTATGTGGACACTCATGCCTATAGTGATTAGGGGATCTGCATGTATAACAAGTCCCATGAGGGAAATCACTTCTTCCATTATCGCGACCTCGGCCTCTGAATCCTCCTTTGTAACCCCAACCTCTACCATAGCCACCATCAGAACACCCTTCATTATGATCATGGTCCTGATGCTCACCCTACTCCTTGGAGTTATTTGCAACATCGGTCTGTCGTACGCCAATATCAATAGCATCATGAATATGATTAATAAATCTGCAATCTTCAGTATCATGAGTGGAAAATATACAAATCTTGCAGTAACAGGACACATTCTTTCTTATTGCGCATTGTAATAATGGGCACTGACTTGAACTATGTTCCAAGTGACAAATATCATAGTCCAATAATAAGGAGCACACTAATTTTCGAGGACAACTATCCTTAGTATGCCCTTCCACTTCACAATTTGTACACCAAATTCTATTGCATGTCTCATGTGTCGAAATTGTTGATAGTTTCTCTAACTATTTATCCATCACTACAATCTAAGATTCTAAGAATGGGATCACTCCAATATCTACACTTCCTACCACCTTTGCGCGTAGAGCTGCTTCAAGTGACTCATGCAGATCTGTATAAGTCTTATGTGAAATTTCCCTTCTAAAAGGCATGATCAACCCTCCAACGAACCACTGAGCATGCTTTGGCTCACGTGTATGTCATAATATAACTTGGACAGAATAGTCTTGAACCATGCATCATATTCCCAAACACTTTCAATAGTCCCCTTCTTAATATCTTTCAATCATGATGATCTTCTGCTCAAATTCAGGGATATAAAAATCTTTCAAGAAAGCATCCCGCAACATGGTAAAGTCTACATAGTTCTAGTTAGGGTCAAAAAATTTATACGAACTATGCACGCTCCCCTACAATGTAGTTTCAAAGTGACTTACCTTGTGCTCTGGATTATTAATCCCCTTCACGCACCATATTATCTTACACATGCATTTTTTCAACAACATCTTCTATCCCTCTATATTTTGGAAGATGGAGAGACGTCTCTATATAAATATTTTGGGGCTATTGAAGAGTTTTCCCTCCAGATTTAGAACCTATATTTCCTCATGTGTTTCTCTACCCCAGATCCACCGGATCCGCTAACACCTAAGCCTCCCAATCCTCTTGATCCTTTCAACACCAATCCGACACTATGATAATATTTCATTAGGAACTCCTCGTGCTATGATTATTTCAGTAATGGACAACTTTTGGTTTAGTGGTAGCAATGGAAACACAATAGTAGACATAACACAAGAATACCATAGACTATGACATAAAAGAATGATGAAAATTTGAAATACAACTATAAAATATATTATTAACATAAAATTGTTACAATATCACCCATGAATTACTCCAAGTGTTACCAACTCCACTTTTTTTCAGCAATAGTTATGGGAGAAACTTCACAATTACTCATCTTGATGCCTTCCTTAACACACCTTCACAATGAATCCTTTATTCATAAAATAATTATTACAATTTTTTTATATGATAAATGAGAGGGGTGGCCTCTATATTTATATAAATTTAGGTTTATCCACCCTATCTCTAGGAAATATCTTCCAGCTAATCATATTCCATGCCTAAAATCTTACCTTTACATGTAGGCTTATCTTTTAAGATAAGATATACCTTATCATCTCACATGGGTTCCACCTTTATAGATATTACACAAATTTAATATACAAAATATTTATGACATCACTCCTTGTCATTATTACAAATATAATATTTCTAATTCTAAATCATGTAGACCCTACTTATCCATTTACCCTAACTTTGACATTTTAACATTACTGAGACCACTTACGACAAATATTTACTTTTTACCACAACATTCCTATTGTACTTTGACTATTACCATATTGGTAGTGTCATTATCTTCTAGTAGACACTACTAATAACTATATTAACAACACCTTCCAACCCTCAATATGAGATTGAATCATAGGAAAACCGGAACAAGTCACCAAGATCAATTACTATGAATTGATAACCCACAAAGAAATGAACAAATGCAATTTCTTGCATTAATAATAATTTGAGATCGAATTAAGGGAATGACTTGGATCAATGCAATGATCCAAGGTATTTTCTTAATCGATTCTCAATAATAATAATAATCAACTATTATTGACTTAGGATAATTTCCCAATTTTACTAGCTTACCAAATAGTTCCAAGACGAGATTCAACTTTCCACAAGCTGAAGACATCAAGTTAATTTTATGAACCAATTAAGTAAACATCACAATTCAAGAGTACATGACAATAAATGGATTATTAATCACACAAATCCTAACTAAGATAAACATTAATCTAGCAACATGATTTAATCTGTTCTTCGAGCAACAACTCAAGAAAAATCACATGTCAACATTGTAATCCATTTCACAATGAGAAATTACAGATGAAAGGATGGTAGAGGTGTTACATTCTTCCCCTCTAAAGTATCATCATCCCGATGATTGTATTAATTCCAAACAGTTTATTCAAAAATAGGTTTAATAAGAATTATTTAACCATATGATTCCTTAACCAAATAAAATTTAATCCAAAAATTCAGTTTTCCAATGGTATAACAACACCAAGGTTGTAATAATACTCAAAAAGGTATTTTCTCAAAACAAAAATTTTAGAATTAGTTACAAGTCAATATGATTCAAGTTTTTAGAAAAAAATGAAATATTTATTCTAAAACAAGTGAGGAAAAATAACTTTCATGTCCTCCAAATTTTCCCAAGTTGCTTTTTCTTCATTAAACTAATCCCATTGGACCTTACATTTTCTAATTTCACGATTATGCGAGTGTAAATTATAGGTTTCTAGAAATCTAGCTAGTTCCACCATGATTACCCCTAGGTCTTGGACCTGTAAGGAATTAAATTTTAAAACATGTCATAAATCTGAAACATATTTCTTAAGTAAAGAAATATGAAAAACATCATGCATATGTGACAATGAGAGAGGCAATGCTAGTCGAGAGAGGTACTATTTCTAGTCTTAAAGGGGCCTAGGCCATAGGTTGACTATTTCCTTGACATTATCTTTATTACAAGTTAAAATTTCCTTTAGACCCTTTTCAAGTAATGAACCTGTTAAATTTTCCTATTTTTCCATTTGTTCTTAGGCCCATTACTTCTTCCTCATTTTCCCAACTAATATGGGTCCTGTACCTTCTCCCTTATAAATCCTCGAACATTTTTAGAGAAGAATGGTAAAGTGTTATTATGTTCCAAATCAAGATATTCTTCATTAAGAGTTATATACAAGACATCCTAAATATCTTTAATTCATTTTCAATTTGTTCATTTTTTCCGGGATAACCCCTCCAAAAGAGCATTATCAAAATCTTTAATTCATTCATGGGTCCCATGTAGTTATCAAAAACACCATGAAAATTTGAAAAAACCTTTCTTGAAAAACCTTTTTGCAAGGAATGGTGAGTCATCTTTATGATTTCCAACAATGAAATGAGCCACTTTAGTTAGTTTATCAACCACAACCAAAATAACATCATGCTTATTTCTTGACATAGGTAGCCCTTGAACAAAGTCCATACTTATAACATGTCATTTAAATTACGGTATGCTATGAGGATACAATAAACTAGCTAGGTGCATATGCTCAGCTATCACACATTGGCATTTTAGGCAACGAGACATGTAATTCAAGATATCTTTGTTCATCCCTTTCCAAAAATATTGTTATTTAACATCAACAAGCATTTTTGTCACCCCGAGATGTCCAGAGTAAGGTGTATTGTGAAATTTAGTCATCACTTTCTTCCTTAACTCATTTCCCAATGGCACATACACTTTATCCTGATACCTCATAATTACTTCACTGTCTAACTGAAATCCTTTGGATTTGCAGCAAGTGTTTTTTTACCTGCTGAAATTATGAATTGGACATTAAAGTATTTCTGACCTCATCCTTAAATTGAATTCTCAAAGTCACAAGTTCAAAAATATATTTTCTATGACTTAGTGCATCTTCCACTCTATTTTCTTTTCCTTTTATGTAGCTGATGTCAAAATCATATTGGGATAAGAACTCCAACCATCTCCGCTGCCTCACATTTAAGTTAGGCTGAGTGAAGATATATTTCAGCCCAAGATGATCAATTTTCAACTCGAAGGGTTTCCCTAAGAGATAATGTCTCCAAACTTGTAGTGCATGTACTATTGCAACAATTTCTAAATAATGAGGAGCATAATTTTTCTTATGAACTTTAAGCTTCCTGCTTTCATATGCTATCACATGATCCTTTTGCAGTAATATACCCCCAATACTTCCTCGAAAGCATCCATCACCATAGTAAAACTCTCATTTGGGTTAGGGACATTCAATATAGGGCCCAAAGTTAGTTTTTCTATCAATTTTTAAATGCATCCTTGCATTTCTCACTCCATATCAACTTTTTATCTTTCTTTTGCAATGAATTTATTGGGGCAACAACCCTTGAGAAATCCTTTACAAATTTTTTGTAGTAACCAACAAGCCCCATGAAGCTTCTAACTTCATGTACATTCTTAGGTGTTGTCCAATCAATCATGGATGAAATATTTGAGGGGTCAACCGAGATTCCATATTTATTTATTATATGTCCCAAGTATTGTACCTCAATTTCATAAAAATAACACTTGGATAGTTTTTCGTATAATTTTCTCTTTGTTAGCACCCCAAGTACAATCTTTAAGTGCTTGTTATGCTCTTCCAGATCTTGAATAGATGAGAATATAATCCAAGAATACAAATGCAAACTTGTCCAAGTATTTTAAAATATGTTATTCATCAAATTAATGAAGGCTATAGGGGCATTAGTTAGCCTAAAAGGTAAAATAGTGAACTCATAATGTCCATATCTCATTCTAAAAGTAGTCTTATAATATCTTATTCCTTGATTCTTAATTGATAATATCCAAAACATATATCTATTTTAGAGTAGAATGATGCTCCACGCATCTGATCAAAAATATCATCTATCCTTGGAAGAGGATATCTATTCTTAATAGTCATTTTGTTCAACATCCAGTAGTCAATGTAAAGTCTTAAGGTTTCATTCTTCTTTTTAACAAAGATCAATAGTTCTCCCCAAGGCGAGACACTCATCCTTATTAACCCTTTAGTTAATAATTAGTGAAACTATGTCTTTAAGATCTACCAATTTAGTGGTATTCATTCGATAAAGTACCTTGGAGATAGGTTCTATTCCTAGTTTGATTGCAATGGTGAATTCAAACTCTCTTTTCAACGGAAGACTTGTAGCTCTTCTAGAAACACATCATTGTGATTCTGTAATAGTAGATATATTTCAAAAAAGTTACCTCCCTCTTCAGCTGAATCTAAAAATTTTATTGCATAAAGAATGCAACCCTTATTTTTGGCCTTTTTCAACTGCATAGTTGATATTTCTCTAACTGTTATGCTTATTTTTATTCCATGAATTTCTGTTGATTTCTTCAGGTCATCCAAACACCTTATATGTTTCCAAAAATAGTTCACAAGTGCCTTATGATCAGCCAACCAAATCACACCAATTATTATATTATAAGATCCTAGAGGTGCAACATACAGGTTTTCCTCAGTTGTGAAGCTTGGCATTTCTAAGGCTATGCCAAAAAGACACTTGTTAAGTATGTGGAAAACATTATTCCCATACTATAAAGTCCTTGATTTTTCCATAAAACTATCTTTATGTTTTAATTTATTAACTAACTTGCTAGAAATAAAACATTCAAAAGCACCAATATCAAAAAGTATAGTTACAAGTAGGCCATACAACTTACCTGGCACTTCTATGGGCAGAGACTACTTTTCATCTTGCTTGTTGGCTACCATAACATGTATCTTATGATGTTGGTTGTTGTAATTTTTCTTTAAAGGATAATGAATTACATAATGGCTTCCTCCATAATTAAAACAACCTCTAACAGGTCCTTTCTTAGGCTCATATTTTTCTCAACCTTGAAATTACTATTTTTCCAGATGATTACCCTTTTGTCCAATATTCTTGTTATTTGATGCAGCTTTACCTATTGTTGTTTTATTTTCATTTGCATCCAAATTCATACCTTTTTTAAAATTCTTCCAAGTACCCTTCTTGGGTGGAAAAGATGAAGAAGCATTCCCATTTTTCTTACATTTTTCCTCCTTATGTGCAGAAATTTCCTTCAATTTCTATTGCTTCCAAATGGATTTTTCTACCACTTCTTCCATGGTGGTGGGGCTATGTAGATCAACCTCACCACCTATGATAGAATACACCCCCATGATAAACTTCCTTATATAGAATTATTCATCTGTTATATACTATGGTACATATTTGAGAAGCTTGGTGAACTTCTCTCAATATTTCGTTACCGATAGTTTTCATTGAGTTAACATTTGGAAATCTATCATTTTCTTGTCATAGTAGAGTTGGGGAAGCCAAATTTTTTGAGACTGAGCCTTGAAATGGTCCCATGTGATGTTCATCTCATCAACATTAAGCTCAACCTAATGGTTGTCCCACCATGAAGATGTTTCATGGGAGAGCTGATAAGATCCCCATACAGCCTTAGTTTCCTTAGAGAAATTTCTTATCAAAAATATTTCTCCATGTCACTGAGTCAATTCTCTACCCCATCCCCTTGGGTGGTTCCATCAAATTTTTGTGGACTTATCCTCTTTATATTTTTTGTCAATTTAGTTACCAATCGAGCCCTCTTGTTCTCGGGTTGATTAGGTACATTCCAGTTATCATTATTTTTAACATTATATGTAGCATTATCATTCGAAGCATTGAGATCTTAGACATCATCATTTCTTTCATCATGTGGCTGCCCCTAAGACTACTCACTATTAGTCTCAATGTTATTTCCAGCCACTTGTTGTTCAAGAACAACAATCCTATTCCTTGTGTCTTGTAGGGCAGTAAGGATTTCATCCATCTTTTGAGTTGTAGCTACTTTTCCACCCGGAGGTGGGTTATTTGCATCACGTCCCCTTGTTCTCACCATTTATGTAATCAATAAGTTTATTTTTATCATAATTGGACTAAAATAGGCCCAAGAGCTACAACCTTCCACTATGATACCAAGATGTAACATTCCTATTTCATGATTACAAAATCAAGGAATTTTTTTATATATTAATGTTCTTTGTTCTAAATTCAGCATTTAGAACCACATTAAATCTGTAAATCAATCCAACAATAGTAACCATATGCATTGTTATGACTCATCATAAAAATGATCTCTCATATTTCATTTCATTAATGACTCGGTATAAAACTGATCTCTCATGTTTCATTTCAATGATAAATTGGTATATAACTGATCTCTCATATTTTATTTCATTGTATACTCAGCATACTTGTAGTTCCCTTTTTAATTTAAGGGCTCATAAAATGCAACTGACCAAGGGCTTATCTAGGTACTTGTTACAAGTACCCATCCTATATACCACACCTTAGTTGGGTTAATTTAAGACAACACAACTAGTAGCTTCTGATACTTTGGCCAAAGTTTCAGACATGTTTTCCATTCCTATATTCCAAGACGTGATACTCGTCATGAAGGAATATGTCTTTCACCACACTTGAAATAGTTATCTTCATTTTATTGTCTTGACCTATGTTAATCCTTCCCATTTCCTTGTTAGACACTAAGAAGATATATAACCTATGGGCTAGTGCGATAGTCTATTTACGGTGATTAAGAGTAATCAAGTCTATTCCAATAGACCCTATCATTTCAAATCTACCCCCTCACTTGTATTCAACATAAGTTAACATCAGCCACAACCATGGCTCATCAATGCCTAGTGTATAACAATAAATTGAAATCCCATTCCGATACGGCCTCAATTAGAGGGATTGAATGGATTATTTTTCCATAAGGATAGCTCCATAGTAACCACCTAATAAACCTCATCATTATGTGGGTAGTGTGCGACAAAGGTTATGCTACAACAACCCATTAAGTCCCATAAATCTAAACCTCCCTCCTTAAAAAGTTAATTAATCCCTTTAATTCGTAGCTTGTTAATCCTACCCCAGTTATTTTCAGTCGTTAGGAGTTATTCTGAAGTACTAAATTGGGTTCTATCATCATTCCAATAAGGAAAGTTATGTTTCTACTTAAATCAATAAGAAGGATCTGTAGATTTATTCCTAATCATTACTTAATCTCCTTTAAGTATGAAATATTAGAAACATATTAAGTATATTGTAGGGTAGAAACCTCATACATCCAGACATAGTTAGGAGTGTTTTAAGTTCATTTCCTTGACTCCAACGGGTCCTATGCTTTCAACTCGTAATAGTTTTCTTAACTTAACATTCATATTCCTTTACGTCATTAAACTATTCAAATTTGTATAGCTTATTTAAACATTATCCCCTAAGTATAACTCATTTTGTGATGGAAAAATATTCCACATCCACCTCGTAGCCTATTTGAAAGGCTCATTTTGTTTCCCAATAGTGGACTACCCCATTTTACCAAGGTTTCATAACATAATTACATTATGCATGCAAGTCAAATATGTATCATATTTATGAATTCATTATTGCAGCAAGAAGAAATTTGTTCTTAATCCCTTAAAGGTTAGTTCAAGTTATACATCTAACCCCATGTTATCATTCCTATCCTTCTTAAGTACAATTCCTTTTCATTATTGTACTTATTCGTCCATTAGGATAGATAGATTGCATTATAGTATAATCACTTAGATCCCTTTTTACAACATAGAATCTTATATATACTTAATAGGATTAATTACTCTTTGTGATTTTCCCTAAGGTCCGAATCCCTTTACTATTACTCATGTAACCCTTTTTCTGTTATATCATTCCTCATAAAACATTCATACAAGTATTTTTATAATGGTGTAATTAAGCATAGTCATTCATAAAATAAATTCCACAACATATAACTTGTTTAAATATAACTTATTTATTACTATCTTAACCAAATGATTTCAATAATTAAAATTTATAACAGCCAATAACTATTTCATAGATAATACATTATATTTATACCTTTCATAGAGGTCATTTAAAAGGCAATCATTCCTATTTGTTCCCTTTTTCCTCATATTTAAAGATCAACAATAATATTCCTTGATTTATAATAGCAATATAAAGTTGGTAATATTTCATTTAACTTCCCTAAGATTATTAATCAATGTTAAAAAGTAGAGAAATGCATATCATCTAATTCCCTACAAGCTTACTTTCCGAGTGAAAGAACTCTTTAAAATGAAAACATCATTCACACACAACTAATCCAGTCAAGAGATGATGATTAAACAAAACACTTTAATCATTTCCACTTTAAGATGTCAATTCAAGTAGACAGGAGGTAATTCAAATTCTTTCAACAGTTTACATAAATGGCCTTATGCTTTAGAAACTTATTCTCAAGAATAGTTCAGTAAATGAAACATAATATTTCCATCAAACTACATTTCTTTAATCAATAGAATAAATGTAACTTTCCATAAGTCTTCCTCTTTTCCTTTTTCATGAAATTTATCTGCAAGAGCATTAGCATCTATCAGTTCATTTGAACTGAGCATGATAGGAGCTAAATCCTTGGGACCATATGGTCTAACTAAAAACTTTGAAAAGGAACACTTATTATTAATAGAAATTAATCAAGGGTTCAGAAATATATTTTCATGTTTGAACACTTTTGAAGTACCATACTCAAGTGTATCACAAAACCCTAAAATGTTAGCATATAACAATCCAAATGAGTCTTATTTCTATCAACTAGAAGACTATAAACCAAAAATAAATTACATTCATACATTATTGAACCAAACAAGTAACCCCAAAATATACAAGTATACATTCTCGCTTAAGCAATATCACACCAATAAAGAAAAGACAAGTATACATAATAACAGATGGTAAAGAAATAGTATAAATTCCTTAATCATGCAACCCATACTACATGGTTAAAACATTTTACTCAAATCCAATCAATTATATTTAAAAATGAATTCCATTCCAATAGTCCAACAATCTAAAGGTTTGATAGGATGTATATGGTTGAGCATAAGGATAACATCAACAAGCTCTCAAGGTCCAAACCCATCTTAACTTATCAGAAAAACAATCCATACAAGAAAACTTGGCTTAAACCAATTTAGAATGCATACAAGTCTTTAGAATACACATACATATATTAATTAAGGAGATAGTATTACGTTAATACAAGTATCCCATATAAGACTGGTAAAGAATCATCCCTAACTGAATACATCATTTAGACTGAGAAACAAAATGATTCAACCAAGGCATAGAAAGCTAATAATCAAACAACCTTTCATTCTGACATAATGATATCCTAGATAATCTTTGTATGATCAAGGATCGATAATAATTTAGACTGATCGACACTCAAGCAAGTTTATAAAACCATCCAACTGGTCCATATTAAGGTTCCAACCATACAGCCTAACCATTTAAGATCATTAAAAATAGTGACTAAAATTTGGACATACCAGAAGATATATCAGTTCTGCATACTGTTTGTACACTTGAGGTCTACCCAAAGAGCCGAACAGTTCACAGGAAGATTCAAAATAACCCTCAGGTAGACATTAAACTACTTTGGTTTGAAACAATTAATGCTACAGTCCAAATTACCACAAGATCATTTGCATTGTCCTGTCCAATACTACACCAAACCATCTACCCTGACATTATAGAAGAAAGTATAATAGTCACCATGATGAAATAGAAGGACCCAAAGTTCATATGACTCAGAAATAGATAACCCTCCATGGTTCAGTGAAGAAAAGATGAATGGTTAAATGGAAGTACAATCTAATGACCTACTTAAAAATAATAGAGAATGCAATTAATCACAATGGGTATGAACAGTACCCAAAGCTTTGGTTAAGATCTAACCCGACCTGTGTTATTGAAAACTAAACAAAATTTCCAAATTGATCACAAAATAATACAACTGAGACCCTACCCAGCTAGGTTGAGAAATAACTCACCTACACGAGGGAAATAAAAACTAAAGCCCCATTAACTCACAGTTACACTGAACATAAATTCGAGTATTCCAAACAAGATTTAAAAATAGACCAAAGATAGATAGTAATATCTTTAAATGACACCATTCTAACTAGACTAAGTGCTTGAGTTCCCACTAGACCCACAACACAGGGTCATTATTTTCTTTAAAAGATAAGCACATGCAGTTCCATGGCCATAAAAACTAACAACAAAAATATCAATAACACCACTACAAAACCCATTTATAAAAATATATGCACATGCAACTCAAAAATACACTTATTCTTTCCATTATAGTCATGGCGAGTTTGTTTCAAAACATCCAAACTAGTCATGTGAAGAAAATCAACATTTCAACCATGATAAAACAAGTATACGATTAAAAGATCAAAAACCGGTTCAATGACTACTTACCAAGCAATGATTCCATTTCTATGAGGAATAATAAAAACCTAGAACCCCAAAATGCTTTCTATAATAAGAAGATTTATTTTAACAAAATAATTAGATAGAGAATTTTTTTACAAGGGATTAGATCGTATCATGTCTAGTAGAGCTTCCCAAAGTATTCTTCCAGCTCCCAAGATCCTTCTTCTAACTCCATGATAGTTTCTACTTTATCAAAGCCGTCAATATTCTTGAACTTTTCTCCACCTCTCCACTGGAATCTTCCCAAATAGTATATTCGAAAATAGACAAGTAGAGATTCAAACCAAAATTTAAAACTAGTTTAAACACCCAAAATATCTATTTGCAGAGAGATAAGGACAAACAAAATGCCAAAATGGAAATCAAAAACAATATTTCCTTTGTTGAATCGACATGTTTTCCCCTAGGCAGTTTGGAACAATTTTCCAAATCATCAATGCTTTCCAGGATGGTCCGTTCATCCCGCCAACCCACCGAATTCCTCTAACTTCCTCTAGGTTAGCTTCTAACTGTTTAGCCAACCAAACAACCTTGTTAGATTCATTTTAATAGCCTGCCAAATTTGAATTTGGCTTACCGCTAAGGAGTGGTGGTGTCTTCCATTAATGCAAATTAAATCAAAGCTCCAATACATGCAAGGGTGGTGGCAACCACCAAATTTCCATTTGACTATGTATCCCCCTTCCCAATGCTAACCGGGGTCAACATAAAGTTAGGGTCCGAGTCCCTTTCCATCATAGGTTAGGGTTTATATTAAACTTAGCAACATTACAATTAGGCATAGATCATTTACGTTAGGTTCTTAGGAAATCAACTTAATTCATATGCCTTAGGTCTAGGTTAGACCATTAGGAATTCAAGTGTTATCAAAACATTAGTCATAGCCTAGGATTTTATAAATTCCACAACCAAACCTTACAAGTTCGGGCCAAGTTTTTCAAAATGGATTAGGGTTACTCGATCTGTCCCTCTAATACTTTTTCTTGTTATTTTTCACAAATTCTAATAAACAAGATAATTAAAACACTATTGTTTGTCTTGTTTTTATTAGTAACATCTGCATAGGTTCTTGTTTTGTTTCATGCCCATTCTTACCAGATCTCAAATTAGAAAAATGGAACAAGCTACCTCATCCAACATCCTTGTCTCCAATAACCTATCCCAACATGCATAATCTCTTTTCACCGTTTTATTCCACTTATTTGATCACTTCTCTTCGGTTACCCACCCTACCATTTCCATGGCTTCTTCTAGTGAGCCCTTTATGACCTAAACCCATTCCCACATTGAAATCAATCATTTCCTATACCACCATTCAGTCCCTTCTAAACCAACTACACCTCCATCTGTTGCATCCTCTAAGACCTTTGGGCCTCCCATTATTCCTCATGGATGCTTGGAGTTCAAATAACTTCTAGACATTAACCTTTTTTCTCGTCATGAATACCTTCTCCAAAAAACCACCAACCTTCCCATTGATGGACCCCCTCTTCAAAAAATCTATGCATATCACTCTCACCCCAAATTCACTCAGGCCCTCACCTCTCAACTTGCCATTTTCTTCTCTAGAGATATGAACAAGCTTTCTATGGCAAAACGTGAACTTGTCTCCCATCAATATTCTGCTATGACCCCCAAAAATCATCAATTCAATCAACTGGTGGGTCCTATTCCACTCAATCTTCCTATTATCAACACCAAACTCTCTTCGTCCATTCCCATCACTTCCTCATACACTATTGTCATTATTTCCCCTACTCAATCTCTCTGACGAAAACCCAACTTATCCTTCCACCACATCAACATCATGACCAAACTTTTTCTCCTATCTCCACATCCAAGATCCACACAAATGTCATCTCCTCATAACCCCATCCTTTAAAATCAACCAAAACTCATCAAGTTCCTTTCTAGAGTGTATCGCCATATCTTTGCTAATTGTTCCACCCAAGTATCTCAACCACCTCATACTCACATCCCCACTCAATCCATGCAAAGTCAATCTAACATCCCCACTTCTCAACAAACATAATCATATCCATCTCATTATATCCCCATTTCTCAAAACCCTATATCCTAGCCTATTATATCGCAACCCTTACACTATGTTTCCCCTTACCAAAAGCCTCCATAAACACCCACTTATCCTTAGCATCATCAATATAATCCTCAACTGGTCCTTACAATTCCTATAATCCACAACCTCATTAGTTATTATCCCATCCCCATAAAACTAATAACCCTATGAAAGATTTATTTAGTAGGTTAGCAAACCTTGAAGCCATCACCTTGGGTCCTCAAAGCTCATTCACATATGAACATATTTTAGAAGATCCCATCCATCCATCACTTCTTTTGAAACCTTACCCCCACACTGGGAACTCCTTAAGTTTCAAAATTCAATAGTAAAGAGGACCCTCCACAACACCTTCATGCCTTTAGGCACGTATATTACCTCATCACATATGAATATGACCTTATTCTCCATTATTTTCCTATATCATTGGTCGGCCCCACCTTAGACTCGGTACAAGGGGCATTCTGTAACGCTCCCTTATTTCATTCACCTAGCTTGCATAATTATTCTTAGAAAATTTATCCATTAATATTGCATTTAAAAACACCATGACACACCTATATGCCATGAACAAATTCAATGAACAATCCATCACATATTTCATCGCTAGGTGGCAAGGTCTCATCAATTAGTTATCTTTCTCCTTTCCTCAAACTAATGTCATCAATATGTTCACCTAATCTTGTGCAAATCATATCTCATCAACCCTCTAGATCCAATATTTTCAAACCCTTGAAGAGACATTCACCATGGATCATAAACTAGAACTCCATGCCCTTGAGCAAGGTCACGTCGAAATTCAATCCAACAAACTGAAAAACATTTCACTAAGGCATCTAATCATGATGGTAAATCTGAAAAATGCTACTAATGTCATCATTGTTGAATATTTTTCAGCATCTAACTCCCTAACTGATCCCCCACAAAGGGCTCCTCGACCTACTCTTAACTATACCCCTTCCTCACTTAATCTTGCGCAAATCATATCTCATCAACCCTCTGGATCCAATATTTTTAAACCCTTAAAGATGCATTTAGCATGGCTCGTAAATTGAACTCCATGCCCTTGAGCAAGGTCACATAAAACTTCAATCCAACAAACTAAAACAAGAATTTTCCAGGCATCTAATTAGGATGATAAATCTTAAAAACATTGCCAATGTCATCATTGTTAAATATTTTGCAGCATCTAACTCCCTTACTAATCCCCCACACAGGCTTCTCGACCAAATCTCAACTATAACCCCAACCGCAAATCATATAGTTCAATATTTGATAAACTCATGGCTTCCCATCTCATCCAACTTCCTCCTATTTTCACTATCGATGACACCCATCCTAATCCCGCATGGTACCATGAGGACCACTATTGTAAACACCATCAGGTCCATGGTCATGACATTAAAAAGTGTCACACATTCAAAGACCTTGTCTAATGCCTTATTTACAAAGGGAATCTGCACTTAGATAATCCTAATGCTCAACCTAACCAACATTTGGACATATTCAAGCATCCATTCCCTAACCACTTGTCAAATAAATAAAAATATCCTCCCACATCCCAAGAGCCCAATGCCCACCCAATCAATACCTTAAATCAATCAATATCATCATCCATTCCCATTATCCCTCCATCTACCTTACCCACCTCTATTCCTTTATAACCTACAACTATAATGACATCCACGCTCATGAGAACATCTATCAAACCTACATCCACCCTATCTCGCATCTATTACACCCACATCTCTCGAATCTAAATTTGGGCCCACCACATCTACATATTATAAATCCACATTTGTCATATCCACTCATATCCCTACATCAACATCTATTTATACTACACCCACACCTTTGATTGAATCCACAACTCCACCTACACCTAAAACTAATCTCGTATCCACACCACCCCTTTAAATATCTGCTATGTAGACATCCTCCCTTGATAAAACCACAAAACAATTTCGCTCTCATCCCCATTTCTTGTAACTACTACCACTACTATACCAACATCTTCAAAACCATCTATAACTCCTTCTGATCTCATCAAATGTATCATCTAAAATCTGCTTTCATTTTCTATCCCCACATATACAAAAAAACCTACGTCCACAACACCTAGTCTCATCTCTTCAAATCCACTTGTAGAAATCATTGTCATCCCCACTAAGAGTAAAAATTCACATCATAAATCTAAGAACCTTGGAATTCCCACTCAAAATTCACTCACCCATCCACATAAGAAGTTAGAACTTCCTCCCTTAAAACCCCATAAATCTAAGTCATCCAACATCCAAACATCTATCTTAGGGCCTCAACCTTCTATTTTGGGACCATGCCCTTCATCTAAAACACCTATCACTACCCAATCTCAATATAAATCATCTATCCCTCCCCCAAAATCCACATCCAAATCATCCATCCCTTCTCCTCAATCTGAATCACCAAGACAAAGAAAAACTTAACCTAAGGCTCTTATGAAACCTTATAGGATAAATACTACTCTCTTACCTTCATCATCTTCCCCAAGTAAAATTATCCTAAAGTCCTTAAAAATTCACCATCACAAACTCTTGTCGAGATCCTATGCTGAAATATTTCAGCATCTCCTCAAAACATCCACAATCACCCTCCCTAATAAGACCTTCAATCTATGAGGTCCAAAACCCACATGGTTTTAATCCAATAATGTATGTTCCTATCATTATGTCCCCAAACACAACATAGAAAAATATAGGGCCCTTTGCAGCATCATCGACAAATTTATCAAAGAAGATGATCTTCTCATTGAAGAAGATCACCCTCTCCCATCTACCAGTCAATCCACATCCAAGCCCCATCCTCCAACCAAGTCTGTAACCTCTAAAACCTCTTCCTCATCCATGTATTTTGTCACTATCCCTCCTCCAACCTTTACCTCTCCTAAGGATGGTCCTCCCTTTTATATCGATGGCTTCTTTTGTAGACACCTTAATTTTGTATCTATTCCATTATCTCCCATGTGTACATATTTATTTAATTAAATACCCATTTATCTTGTCATTATCCAATCCCCACCAATCAACATTAATTAATAATCCCCATTAATTGATTAATTATTCATTTAATATTTATTAATTTACATTAATTAATTAATTCCCTTTAATTAATTAATTAATTAGTATCCACATCCACATGCCCTAATCAAACCTTTTATTTAGGATGTTTTCATTCTAAATATATATCCCCATGATTTTCTATTTTTTCCTAACCTATATTTAAACCCCAAATCATTCTTATCACATCGATTCCCGCATATTTTCTTTAAAGAAAATTTTATACTCATCAAAATCCCAAATCCAGATCAAAATCACAAAATCCCCTCCCTTTGGGAAAATTTCCCCAGTAGTCGATGGCAACCCACTTGGTCACCGTCAACCCTATAAATCCAAGTTCATTCCTTTCCCAATATATAGCCAAGAAGAACACACAATTAAAAAGACACAGAGACGTGACTTCTTTCTGATCATCTTCCACTTCGTGAATCCTTCTTTGAACTAAAAAATCTCCCCTCTTTCTTACATCCATTTGTAGGGAATCATTTATTGTTGACCATTAAGTCCGCACTGGTGGTCATCTATATTTTCCCTTCGGGAATTTTTCATACAATATTTTCAACTATTTCTTCCTTCATGAATACACACTCTCTAATTCCACACTCATGGCCATAATTACTCTTCCTTTGGGCATATGTAAATATTCAAGTCCACATTTGTGGCTATCTCTTTTTCCTTCGGGTATGGTAATCATATTTATCCCCTAATTCTACACTTGTGGCCATAATCACCCCTCTTTTGGGAATTTTATTTTATAATCCTATCAAATTTACACAAGAAGCCCTCCTTTAAGGCCGTATTCATCTTCCCCTTTGGGAATTACATTCATTATATCAAGTTCACTATTGTGGCCATATTCGTGCCCGTCCTTGGAGCACCATTATTTTTCATCAAAGTACACCTTTCGGCCATATTTGTGCCTCCCGTGGGGCACCTTCTTCATAAAAGTCCACCATTGTGGCCATATTTGTGCCTTTTTGGGATGTCATTTGTTTCATCCTAAGTCCACCATTGTGGCCATGTTTGTTCCTCTTTTGAGGGACCATTAATCTCATAAAAATCCACCTTTTTGGCCATATTCGTGCCTATCGTGGGGCACCATATTCATCAAAGTCCACCATTTTGGCGATGTTTGTTCCTCTTTTGAGGGACCATTTATCTCATCAAAGTCTACCTTTGTGGCCATATCTCGTGCCTCCTATTAAGGTGCCATATTTTCATAATAAGCCCACTCTTATGGCCATTTTTTCATCTTAAAACACATATATTTTCTCACTTCCTCACTTTTAAAAGGTAGCACATAGTTTCCATCTTATCTATCTCACGACGTCTTATCTAATCTTTCACTCTCATCCTAAACCCATTGTTGTGGTCATATTCATCCCTCCCTTAGGGGACCATTTCATCTTATCATAAATCCACTGTTGTGGTCATATTTTTCCTTCCTCGGAAGACCATCTACTTGTATCTTCTCGAACGCATTTTTCACTTCCTTAAAGGGCAGCGCATGGTTGTTATCTTTGTTCATCAGCCTCATCATGTCCCATCCTGTTATAATCTCATCCCATCTCAAATGTGACTTTAATCAGAACATTGCATGGAAAGATTTCCTTCCTCTTGATGGTTACCTGAAATTCAAGCCTCTTAATGCTTTGCACTTATGACCAGCCTCTCATTAGCGCATCTACTATTGCTCTTATTCATATATTTAGATCATTCCTCCATAATATCCTCTTCATATCTCATGGTGATTATTTGGAATTATGTGGTCTTCCGTCACTACTTAGCCGTGAACTTAAATATGCGTACCATGGCTCTGCCCATGGCATTTACCTTATGGATAGGTTCTCCCTTCTTGGTGAGAACTTCATAATCATCACATCCATCAACCTTTTATTCATCTAATGGAACCATGAAAAATGTCCAGGGGTGTCTCTTGTACATTCTTTATCCCCTCCTAGGTGGTCTACTTAGCTAGTCCCAGCTCTTCCCCATGTAAAAATAAAATTTCATGGATGCTCTTGTCAAAGATCAAAGCTATCAAAAAAATAATCATCCCTTGAAGGACAACTATTCATGCGAAACAAAAAAATCATGAATCAAAATCAAAATGGAAAAAAATAGACCAATCCCTCAAACGATGGCTATCATTTTATTGTATAAAGTAGACCATACCCTCGAAGGATGGCTACTCCTTTTGGAATTTGAGGTTTCATGCATTAATCCACCTTATCTTAGCATCTTAAGAAAGCTTCTCACATTGATCAGATTTCTTCTAGTAGACTACCCACATATATTAGTTTGGTATTTCCCTTCCCAGAGCTGGGGTATAGTTTTAGGGAACACCTCTTTTTGGGAGAACACTCTTTCCTCTGTACAAGATACATCTCAAGCCCATTTTTTCATGTCAATATTAGGTTTATGAGATCATCTCATCCATTTATTTCTTTTGATATTTTAAATGACTAACTACCATTGGTTATTTTCTATCCTTTATTTTGGTCACATGTGCCTTGCGTTACCTGGATCTCCTCCTTGTTTACCTCCAATGCATTTAGAGGCATATTTTCCTCACACATTCCTTGATATGACGTAGAGTAATTTATACATATGCATTTCCATCTCTAAGTTGTGTATTATCTCATCTTATCCAATCTCTCTCATCGTAAGTCCACCCTTGTGGCCATCTATATTCTTCTTTTAGGGCATTTTGATTCAATATTTCATGTCCTCTACATTTCATTTTAAGTCCACATTTGTGGCCATATTTATTCTTTCCTCTGGGCATTTAATTTAACAATTCATCTCAAATTCCACATTCGTGGCCATACTTATTTCCCCTTGGGAATTTTACTTAATCATTCATTTCCCGCTTCGCCTTTGAGGCCATATTTACTCCCCTTCGAAATTTTTATTTCACAATTGTATCCAATCCACACACAAAGTCCTCTTTTGAGGCCATATTTATTCTCCCCTTAGGGAATTTTATTTCAACATTCACTCTATCCATTTCTACTCTTGAAGTCCTCCTTTAAGGCCATACATTTCCCCACTTAGGAATATTTCATTTCCACCTTCTCGGCCATACTTCTCCTTTAGGGAATATTACTTCATCACTCATTTTTTTCATGTTTCATTCTCGTCCATTTTTGTATCCTATTAGACACCATATAATTCATCCTCGTCCCTTGTGGGTCAATACCTTTTCACTTGATTCCTCGTGTATGCATGATTTTATATACCCTTTCACATATAGTTACACATATTTTGATGACTTTTCTATGAACTGTTGGTCATCTTGGCATGTATCCATACTTCAGTAGTTATTTTCACCCACTCACGGGTCCGTAGAATGTTGTATCCCATCTCCGTTGATACCACAAATTTCCTCTACCAATGTGATATTGGAGTCATTGCCTTTTTTAATCGATATTGTTATTCATTTTTGCCTAGGTAATCTTTCCTTGGTAATATTTTTACCCACGCTTTCTTCCCCACTGTTCTTCATCATGAATCTTCTTTTAAATGCATCATCGATTTCCCTTGATGTCGTTGATCCACCGTTTGAGGGGGAGTTCATCATCAAATCATTTTATCCTTATCCAACTCTAATCATTTTTGTCTCATGTCTTGTTAGACCAAACCACTCAACAAAAGGGGGCAAAATGTAGAAACCTAAATTTGGTATTTATACCCTTATCTCCCGCATGCACATATTTATTTAATTCATCCCCCTTATTCAATTAAATATCCATTTATCATATCATTATCCAATCCTCATCAATCAACATTAATAAATTAATACCCATTAATTGATTGATTAATCATTTAATATTTATTACTTCACATTAATTAATTAATTGGTATCCACATCCACATACCCTATGTTTCACCTATAAGTTGCGTATGTGTGAGAAAAATAGAAAAGGTAAAGGTCAGGAGGAATACCTGTGAAATGAAGGTGGATGGTAGAATGTGCGAGTTCTAATTTTCCCGATCCAATGTTGTTTGCGAGAAATTCATTTTTCTAGGAGGAACTACCAGTGAATGCAAAACAAAACCACAAGAAGAATATTAAACAATATTTGTTAGTGGATTGCCTAGCATATGTTAGATCCAGGAAGTGTGATTACTTCCTAGATGGCTATCACCCACTGTTTAGTACAATTTAATGTAAGAAACAAATTAAGAAAATAAAATCCTATTGTATTTGATACGATTTTGGTATCTCATTCAAATATATTTTATAATAAGAAAATCTAATCTAACAGGTTTGGTTATGATCGGATCTAGGGGTTAGGTAGGTGGTTTAGGGTTTCGCAGTCGGGATCGGTATTAGGTGGTTTTGGGTTAGTTGGGTGAAGGTTATTAGGTCACTATTATAGGAAAAATTACCGATTCACGAGAGACCGAAGTCAGTTTGGTATGACCAATGACGGTTGAGAGGGAAACCGGCGATAGCCAAGGTGACCAGCGTTGCTAGAGTGATGTGCCACAATTAGTAGGAACTTAACAAGGTCATAACTTGAGCTTCAGGTGTTCGTTTGAGTCCATTTTTTTTAAACCACATGTTTCGATGAGACAAACACATTAATAAATCCGCCCTATCGATCGGAGCAAGTTTCGACACATTTTTGGGCCCGAAATCCACCATCTTGAGGCCAAAAAATAGGATTTAAGTTGTAGTTCGGTTTTTTTCCTATTTTTGGGTATTAGTTAATTTTAGTCTATTAGTTGCATTATGAGTTAGAAATTTTGAAATTACTCTAATGTAGGAAGGTGGAAGATGTGTGGAAATTTTTGTGCCCATACGAATAAACATGTAAACTTACTAAGAATAGCAAGTTCTAATAAACTGCTAAAAATAGTAATTTCCACCACCTAGAGTAGATTTAGTCAAAGTTAGTTAGAGTTTTCCTTGAAAATAGAATTGGGAGTTGTTTTCTTATTTAGGAAACATTGTAATTCATTATTCAAGAATGAAGTAGGAGATCTATTTTCTTTTGTAGTTCATATTATTTTCATTATATTGAGTTTGTTTAGATTTTGGCTACATTATAGAGGTAGAATGGTAGAAACTCAATAAAAATTAGTTTTAAAGGTTCAGGTGTTATTGCACAAAGAATAGAAGAAGGATGGCTAGGTTGGTAAAGATGCTAAGAATGCTCAGAGATGTTTGGGGGTTGAATATGGGGAGCCAAAAGGTTATGGGTGGTTAGATGGGTGGATTGACAAGAAGGTGAGGATGATAGGATGCAAAAGAGAATAGGATTTAAAAAAGAAAGCTAAAGAAATGATGATCTAAGTAAGTATAGAATGATGCAGATCAAAACACACTTACTTGTATTTACAGGCCTGGTGGTTGGATGATGGCGATGGTTGATCTGTGAAATTGGTAGTCAGTATCCCAGAAGTGCTTCCCAAAATGATATCATGAATGTCAATGCCTTCATATTAGTCTTGGTGTTAGCTAGTGTGGTTTTGGATGCGTGAAAGGGCTCGATTCATTCTTACATACGGATCTCTCCCTCTCCAAACTCGAATGATTTTTTCCAACCTCCTCAAATAAGGTAATTGAAAATGAATATATGGTAACCGATGATGGTTTAGGTTAACCGACATTGGTTTAGGGTTAACCGGCATTGGTTACGGTGGGAAATCCTAGGTTTTCCAAAATAGTAGATCTTGGCTATCTTTTGGCCAGTTCTACCCATTGGTTTGGGTCTAAAATGGTATTTTCCACTTAAGTAAGTGGGCATGTTGTTAGAGAAAGAATAGGCATCTAATGTTAGGGTTAGACTAAGTCTCAATTAGTTATGGTAAGTAGAAATTGGATCTTAGTTAAAAGAAACATGCTAAGAATAGGTTTATGATGAGGTGTCTAGGTGATGTGGTTAGGTGAGGTGGTCAAGTGAGGATATTAATTAAATTAATTAAAGTAATTAATTCAATTAATCATGTGCACTATGGGATATGAATATGTAAGGTATGGTTAATTTAATTAACAGGGGCTATAAGGGTGGTACGACCTAATTTTGGTGTCTATATTTTTCCCCTTTTGCCACTTATCTTGTATTGGTAAGTGATGCTGACAAAAATAGGAAGTGATTTCCCGTGTGTGGGTGAGAGTGGGGTTGTCCCAAGTGTGGGTGAAGTTGATCCCCCTCAAACCAAGAATTGATGAAGTGTTGTATGGAATCAGTGAGTGGCTTGATAAGTGTGTAGTTGGTGTGAGTTAAGGTAGGTGGGGAAGAGTATGGGGCTTTTTAGAAATGGTATTGGTCAACTCGGGTAATAGGTAATGGGTAATGGAAATCGAATACATGCACATGTATAGACTGCAACACGGTACTAGGTTAAAGAGCTTGTAAAATATACATCATCTAAGGTCGCTAGGTTTATCCAAACAAGGGTGAAGTGATTCAGGTATCAAGTCATAGGATATGATTCGAAAACACAACATAGGTCGATGCATGAAAGTTTAGGTGTGTTTCGATAAACTAAAGGTTGGATTGGGATAAACGACACCTAAATTAGGCCAAACAACATGGATAATGGCATCACAAGGTATAGCGAGTACACAAGGTCAATGGTCACACCAAGTAGGTCAGGTCTAGGTAAATAGGTCATGGCATGGGCAAGGGCAAGGTATGGTTTTTAGGCTAAAACATCATAGTGTTGGGTGGATATTTTGTCAGAAAAAAATATGAGGTTCAACCATAGTACATGGGATTAAATCCCTCCTCAAAGATAGGTGAGGCTGCCTGTTTATTACTAATCTAAAACACAACAGAAATAATATGTACAATATTCACACTATTCTAACCATTGGGGTTGGGATACAATCCCAGAATCCATATCAACACGAAATGAAGATATTGCAGTTTCAGAAATAGAATGTGTTAGAAAGGAAACTATTAAGGAAGAAATAGAGTGAGAAGAGAATAAGAGGAACGTATTTTCTTTCAAGCAAACGCAGATCAAGAAATACTCATATGAGTTTTAGATAATGAGTGTAATGTTTGGAGTGATTAAAATAATCAAGAACACTAAACAAAGAATAGCTTAAGATCTTGGACGTAAGAACAATCTCCTAAGATAGATGAATCCCACAACACAAAGTTTGCAAAAATAACACACTGTTTCTATTCCTCAATGATTTAAAAGAAAATACAAAGTTTTTCTTCTTCTTCACAATAGCTCTTGATCAAAAATATCTCCCCCTTTTTGAATGCACAAACCTCTCCTATTTATAATAGAAAGAGTAGAGAGAAAATAGGATAAATCCTAGAAAATAGTCATTTTAACAAGAATCCTATTTTGCTTGACTCTCACGTAGGAGACCAAGTCAAAATTTGCTTCCTATGTGATGAAACAAAAATGAAAAAGACATGTCAATCTCTGGATGGAAATGACATGAAACATTAATTACACCTCACTTGACGCATGTGCCAACTACCAGAAAACTAGACATTAATGACATGTCATCATGCTTGGAGTGTTTGAAAACCCATAACAAAGGATTTACTTCATTTCAGGTTTCATGTTTCGGGAAACATGAGACATGATGCATTTCAAGTTTAGGGTTTTGGGAAACATAAGGCATGATGCATTTACATAATTTCGGGTTTTGGGTTTTGGGAAACATGAGACATGATGCATTTCAGGTTTCGGGTTTCAGGAAAAATGAGACATGATGCATTTGCTTCATTTCGTTTTCGGGTTTGTTATCTTGTTTTTAGTGATTTCAGCTAAAATTAAGATAACCATAGATGTTTTTTGACAAAATCTCCTAAAAATTCCCTTTGAAGGAAATTTTCAGGTTTTCAAGTTTCAATCACATGAAAACATATCCTTTACATGCTTCATGTCAATTGTTTCCCGAAACCCAAAACCTGATAACTAGACAGTGTATCAGGTTTTCAGAACTTAGAAGCATCAGAACATATCTTGAAAAATTCATGCTCCATGTTGCTTGTTTCCCAAAACCCAAAACCTGAAATGGTCCTTTGTGTTAGGTTTTTAGAACTTGATAACATCCAAACATCTCATGCTTCATGTCAGTTATTTCCCGAAACTTGATTTGATAGTAAAACCTTTGTATTGGGTTTTCGGGCACTTTGAGCATGATGACATGGCATTAATGTCAAGTTTTCTTGTAGTTAGCACATGTTTCGAATGAGTTGTAATTAATTCCGGGCTTTATAAATAGTTTGATTTTACATCTCATTTTTACCTGGTATATTTTTGTTGTGTGGATTTTTCGTGCATGTTCCTTCGACCTCCAAACCCGATTGAACCTCTCGATCGATTTTGTGATCCATCTTCGACCATTTTTCAAATTTATTGAAGGTATTTTTCTCTTCTTACCACTTTGAGGTATTTGGGGTTGTTTTTGAGGTGTTCATTTGGTGTTTTTCCCTCTTTTATTTTTCTTCCCTCTAGGTTTAGGGTTTTGGGTTGTTTTCTTCATTTCCTATTGTATTCCCATGAAACCTCTTGTTTGGAATTCACCCTTTGGGTGTTTTCTTATTTTTCCCATGGGATATACTCTTTTGATTTTTGAGAAGAATCTAAAAATCCTAACTTACGAACTTGGTGGGAATTTTACATGTTCTGACATCCCAGAAACCCGACGCCTTTGTTTCAGGTTTTACAGGTGTTCGACATCCTTTGACTTCCAAAAGTATTAGGTTTCTCCAAGTGCTCAACATCCTCCTGGCTCCACTTGTATCGGGTTTTGTGAAGTGCTTAACATCCCCAGATCTCCGCTTGTATCAAGTTTTGTAGTGTTCCTGACATCCTCTCGAACTTCGCCAGTGTTGTCATGGGTCTTGACCGGTGTTAGACACTCTTCCGGTTCTGCGCAGGTGTGTCAGAGATTATCACCTACTCGACATCATCTAAATTCTACCAGTCCTTTGGGTTTTTCAAGGTGTTCGACACGTTCTGTTTCTCGACACACACAATCCAATCTGTCAAGTGTTCAAGGTTGCTTTACAAGTTTCAACATCCAAATAGTAGGGGCGGGTCTATTCACTTGTTCAACAAACATCCAGACCTAATTGCTCTTTCAGTCATTTTCAAGACTCCTCATGTCAGACCCGAGCCCTTCTAAGTCTAGAAAGATGAAGTAAAAATATCAGAAGACAGATTCTTCTTCTTATATAAGTTACAATTATGACATCCGGGACACAGAGCTCGGCAATATAGACATGGAAGACTTCTAGAAAAGGATCGAGGATTCTTCTCAGAATTCATGGATGAAGTCAATAGCCGATAGCGGTCTTCCACTCATGAGGGTTTCCAGTATTAGCCCAATGCCATGAATTCATTCTAGCATGTGTTTCTCACTATGACTCAGCCTCCCGCTCAGTGAGAAATCAAGCAGAGAGTCTATAGTAAAATTAGACGGAGATTACTTCGATTAACTCCTAAATTTGCCCAACTTTATGGAATATATTGATTTAAATCTTAAGTCAAAGACAAAATCCTGGGACAAAAATCAAGAAGACTGCATCAAGCACATGAACATGAAATTCTTGATCAAGGCTAAGCTCTGTTGTTTTTAGGTTTCCTAAGATGGTTCCTAGAAGTGATTTTATACTTGAAGTCGGTGATATCATCACCCTACTTGAGCTAGTTATTTGGGGTCCCAGTCAAAAGAATTCCAAGGCTGGATGTATCACCATAAGCATCATTAAGAAGAATGACCAAGGGATTGATTGGGGCACCTTAATAAGTGATGAGATATACTCTCAAATGAAAACGGTCTTGTCAACTAGTAAGTTCTACATGATGTCATATGTCACCTATGCAGTAGCAGGTATGAGAAACTACCCGGGGTTGGATGCAAAAGGGAACTGAACAACTAATCACATATATCGGTACTTCCCTCAGCTGACAATAAAATTATCTGAAGATCAGTTTAGGAGAGTGAATGATGCCTTCTTTTATGAAAATATTTACATGCTAGACCTCTGAGCTGAGAAAGAGAAGAGTTTCTGATGAGGCATGGGCGGAGGTGTCAAAATGGGGCTGCATCTTCTTTCAATTCAAGAAGTTTACCTATCTCTGGGTGGTAAGGCTCAATGGTACTCCTTTCTGTTTTCCCGTGGTTTCTGTGAAAAACTCATCCTTATGGAGTTGTTCGGACAAACCGCATTGGATTTCCACAAGTTCCAACAAAGCAGACACAAGGCCAATGTCTCCTTCCCAATTTCCATCGGAAGGTACACATGTTCTATAGTGGTGAAGGCCAAGAATGTGGTGCACAAACTTTAGGATAAACTGAAGAAGCATATGAAGTTCAGAGAAGGATTTGATATTCGAGGAGTCCTTAAGTTGTATGGAACCTTGTATCTACATGTGCCCCATGTAGAGGACATTTGGGTTGATCTTTGGGATGAGGTTGCCATCCGAAGAAAAGACAATAGTAGGTTGACTCTTGAAGAAATCCAAGCATTAGATCTGGCTGATATCCCAGAAGGCACCATGGATAATGAAAGTGTCTTGGAACCTAGATATGAACAGTCAGATGGAGATCAACTTGGATTCCCAGCCATCGACTAGTCCATTGCTGAAAAGGCTTCTATCGCTCGAGAGAGCTGCTCAAACCCTTGTTCACACTAAGGCATGGCTCATTTCTTGGGGAATGAGTTATAAAGAAAAGAGATTTTCAAAGATAGATACTCTAGAAGCGGGACCCTCCAAGGGAGAAAAGGAAAAGGATAAAAGCCCTACTAAGAGACAAATAAAGTTTAAATTTGTTAGAAGAGAAGAAAAGTAGGGGGCTGAATCATCTACTCCCACACAAACAGTTGAGGTATTGGATTCTCCTTCTCAACCAGAGACAAGAGGAATTCTCCTAGAAGTCGATATTGCTCAACCTCTCATTGTTAGGAAATAAGGGATAAAAATGCGAATAATCCCTCACGTAATCGCAATGTAAGAGAAACTAATATGCAAAAATTATTACAGATCTCAAATAAAATTACGAATAAAATAACACAACACAAAGAGACAAAGATTTAACGTGGTTCACCCAATTTGGGCTACATCCACCAAGAATCACTTGCTCAGATTTTATTACAAGCCACCACTCTCTCAATACAATACCTGATCCATTTGGAGCTATGCTCAACAAACTCTCTGCAGAATTCACACAATTCAAAACACATCTGTAATACATTTGCTTGTACATCTATCATATGCATAAGACCATATAAATAGACAACTACTTAAGCGCTTTTACAAAATCATGGGTATCAAAACCATGGAAAAACCCGTCCCATAAACCTATGGGTCAAAAACTCACCCATATGAGAAAATCACGTTTCCCGATATGTCGGGTGCATTTTCGAGGCACAAAAAAATTTTACGCCTAAAAAAAAATTCGGCGCATGTTACCCCGGCCTCAACCCCCGACGAGGATACATGAAAAGTGTACGGACTCTTAGTGTACAGTCTTCAACACTTTCACACATGAAAACAGGCTCCACAACCTAACAATCTCCCACTTGGAGACTAGTTTTCCTCTGAGCAAGCTTCTCAACCCTTCACTAGTTTCTGTGAAGACCAACCAAAGCTGAACACAACTTTAGTTTTTCCCTTGTGACCACCTTGGTCATCATGTCTATGCAGGATTCTAACTGGTATGAATCTTCTCCAACTTCAACTTCTCTTCCTCCAAAGCTATCCTAATGAAATGGTACCTTAACTATATATGCTTCATCCTAGAGTGGAAAGTAGAGTTCTTAGCTAGGTGTATAGCACTCTGACTATCATTATGCAGCTTACATTCCTCCTGTTTATGCTCTAACTCCTCAAGTAATTGTTGTAACCAAATCATCTCTTTGCTTGCCTCTGTGGTAGCAACATACTCAGCCTCTCGTGGTTGTTGACAAAGCCACCAGCTTCTGTAGTCATGAAATCCAGCTCATTGTTGTCCCACCTATAGTGTAAATATAACCTGTCGTGCTCCTCCTGCTATCTACATCTCTAGCCATATCTGAATCTACATAACCACATAAAGTGGTGTTTGATCCACTGTAGCACAAAACTGTCCCCATGGTCCCTCTCAAATACTAAAGGATCCACTTTCTTGCTTGCCCAATGCTCTTTACTGGATCACTCATAAATCTACTCATAGCTCCCACTTTGTTTGGGCAATATCGTGGCCTAGTGCATACCATGGCATACATCAAACTGCCAACCGCTGATGAGTAAGGTACCTTGGACATTTGGTTTCTCTCCTGCTCTGTCTTGGGACACTGCTCCTTTGATAACTTGAAATGGCCTGCCAAAGGAGTCCTAACCGGTTTAGCATCCTGCATATTAAACCTCTCCAAGACCTTCTTAATGTACTCTTCCTGAGATAAAGTCAGCTTCCGTTCCTTCCTATCCCAAGATATCCTCATACCAAGGATTTGTTTGGCTGCACCCAAATCCTTCATAGCAAATGATTCACTTAGCTGCTTCTTGAGTACTTTTATTTCCTACATGTTTTTACCTGCAACCAGCATGTCATCAACATACAAACACAAGATAATATAACTTCCATCCTCAAATTTCTTTGTATACACACAATGGTCAGAATGACATCTGATATAACCTTGCTCCATCATGAAGCTATCAAATTTCTTATACCATTGACGTGGAGCTTGTTTCAGGCCATACAAGCTCTTCTTCAGTTTGCACACCATCTCCTCTTTACCTTTGACTTCATATCCTTCTAGCTGCTGCATATATAGCTCCTCCTCCAAATCACCATGGAGAAATGCAGTCTTTACATCTAACTGTTCTAAGTGCAAGTCTTCTGCTGCCACTATTCCAAGAACAGTTCTGATAGAAGTCATTTTTACTACAGGAGAAAAAATCTCATCAAAATCTATACCTTTTTTCTGTGCAAACCCCTTGACCACCAACCGGGCCTTGTATCTTTTCTTTCCTCCTTCTTCCTCTTTGACTCTAAACACCCACTTATTCTGTAATGCTCTTTTTCCTTCAGGGTAGCTTTACCAAATCCCATGTCTGGTTCTCCATGAGAGCCTGATGCTCCTCATCCATGGCTTGCTCCCACTTCTTCTGGCATCTACCTACATTGCTTCATCAAGCTTTCTCAGTTCTCCACTATCGGTGAGTAATAAATAATAAAGAAAAGGAGAAAAACGTTCAGGTTCTCTTCTTACCCTAGAAGACCTCCTCAATATAGGAGTTTGGGGTTCCTGTTGAGGGGTTCTGAACTAATTCATGTGTCACTTTCCCATCTGGAAGATCCTCTACCGCTTGCATATTATTTCTTGGATTCTTCCCTGTTTTCCTGCAATCCGCTTTGCTTATACATGAATTTCTCATTAAAGACCACATCCCTAGATCAAATGATTTTCTTGTCCTTAATACTCCAACATTTATATCCAAAGTCATCACCACCATAACCAATGAAAGTACATTTTTTTGATTTAGCCTCTAGCTTAGTCCTATCATCCTTGTCTATGTGAACAAACACCTCACATCCAAAGAATCTAAGAAATGAATAATCAAATTTCTTACCATACCAAGCCTCCTCAGGTATGCCTCCATCCAAGGCACTTGAGGGTCCTCTGTTTATCAAGTACACAACTGTGCTCACCGCTTCTACCCAAAAAGAAAGAGGCAGTCCTGCATGTAACCTCATGCTCCTAGCACGTTCCATTATTGTTCTGTTCATCCTTTCTGATACCCCATTTTGCTGCGGAGTTCCTGGAACCGTCTTTTTCCTGTGGATTCCATTCTTAGAACAATAATCATCAAATTCATTGCTGCAATACTCCCCTCCATTATCTGACTTGAGACATTTTAGCTTAAGACCTATTTCATTCTCTACCAAGGCTTTCCATTTAACAAAAGTGTCAAATACATCAGATTTGTTTCTAATACAATAAACCCAAACTTTCCTTGTTGCATCATCAATAAAAGTAACATAATAACTTGAACCCCCAAGAGATGATACCTGAGTTGGCCCCACACATCAGAATGTACCAGCTCTAACTTACTCTCTTTCTTTGTAGGTCCAACCTTGAGAAACCTTACTCACTTCTGTTTCCCATATATGCAGTTCTCACAGAAATCGAAACTTGTTTCTGTATATCCAGCAAATTCTTCTTTATGATGTTCATGCCCTTATGGATCATATGACCAAGCCTATAGTGTCGAATGTTGTATCTCGCATCCAAGCCACAAGATTACAATCATTAGTACTATCAGTGGTTAAATACAAGGTTCCAACCTTCTTACCTCTTGCCACCACAAGAGCACCCTTGGTAACCTTCCAAGAGTCTGCTATAAATATCATAGTACAACCATCACTTCCCAACTACCCTGCCAATATCAAATTTTGTCTTAATGTAGGCACATGTCTGACATCCTTCAATAGCCAAGTATTCCCATTCTGCATCTTAACTTGAAGTAACCTTTTCCAACTATGCTGCAAGGCTCATCATCACCAAGAAAAACATGCCCAAAATCTCCTTGAACATAATCAACAAAATAATGCCTATGTGGAGAAGCATGGAAAGAAGCCCCTAAATCTAAAACCCAAGATTTAGTAATATTGTGCAAAGAAAGAATCAAAGCATCTTGACATACATTACCCGTTGCCACATTTGCCTCCTTGTTTTCTTCTTGTTGTTTCTTCTTATCTCGAAGCTCCCAACAATCCTTCTTTGCATGCCCAAGCTTTCCACAATTCTAGCATACAATCTTGTTCTTGGATTTTGACCTTGCCCGATCTTTTGATTTTCCACGGTTTCCTCTATTCTTCTGTCTCCCTCTAGTTTCCACTGTCAAAGCATTCCCAAAGTAGAAGATTCCCCAGAGCTTTTTCTTCACATTTCCTCACTTAGAATCACCCCTACAACATCCTCAAACTTCAACTTCGAGTTAGCTGGAACCGAGTTACTTACCGCCATTACTAGGCTATTCCAACTCTCAAGTAAAGAGCACATAATTAATAAAGCCCTAACTTCTTCATCAAATTCTATTGTAACCAAGCTAGCATATTCACTACCGTATTGAAATCATTTAAATGATCTACTACTGAACTATTCTCATACATCTTCATATTAAACAACTTTTTCATTAAAAATATGTTATTAGAGGTAGAGGGTTTTCATACAACTTCCCTAATGCATCCATTAGATCTTTTGTAGTCTTTTCCTTTGAAACATTAAATAATACCGAAGATGCAAGACTCAGTCGGATCGTTCCAAGTGCCTTCCGATCCAACAAATCCCATTCCGCATCTGTCATACTCAAGGGTTTGTTCACCTTCTCGATAACAGAGTATAAAGTTTCTTCCGATAAAGGTAATCTTCCATCTGCATCTTCCAAAGACTAAAATTCTGCCCGTTGAATTTATCAACCCTAGATCTTCCTTCATCTACCATAGCTCCCACTCAAGCTAAAAACTTTCCCTACGATTCAACACTTCAACAAACCAAACCAGGCTCTGATACCAATTGTTAGGAAATAAGGGATAAAAATGCGGAATAATCCCTCACGAATCGCAATGAGAAACTAATATGTAGAAATTATTACAGATCTCAAATAAAATTACAGAATAAAATAACACAAAACAAAGAGACAATATTTAACGTGGTTCACCCAATTTGGGCTACGTCCACCAAGAATCACTTGCTCATATTTTATTACAAGCCACCGCTCTCTCAATACAATACCCATATCCGTTTGGAGCTATTCTCAACAAACTCTACTGAGTAATTCACACCGAATTCAAAACACATCTAACACATTTGCTTGTACATCTATCATATGCATAAGACCATATAAATAGACAATCGCTTGCGAGCTTTTACAAAACCGTGGTATCAAAACCATGGGCAAAACCCATCCCATAAACCTATGGGTCAAAAAAATTTCCCATATGAGAAAAGCACGTTTCCCGATATGTCAGGTGCACTTTTCGAGGCCAAAAAAATTTTTACACCTAAAAAGAATAATTTCTGGGCCGCCACCGGCCCCGAACCCCCAGTGAGGATACATGAAAAGTGTATAGTACTCTTAGTGTATAGTCTTCAACACTTTCACACATGAAAACAGGCTCCACAACCTATCACTCATATCTCCTTTTGATGATTTCTCATCGGAGGTAAGCCTTGCCCTTGTTTCTCAAGCTTTGGCTTTAGATTCTTTATCTCCTCTCCCCTAATCTTCCTCATCACATTTTTAATGCCAATTTCATCAGCCATGACCAGCATTTTCTCTCGTCCCACGTTGGCTATATAAATGCCTCCTTCTTCCACACCTTCATTCCCTTAGTCTATTCCCATAGTCATTACACTTGCAATCATCATGACTTTGCAAGCAAATATTCCTCCACCCACAGATACAACCATGACACCTCCAATAGGAGCAACTTCTTCCATTGTACCTCAATGGTTGGGTGACCAAACTTCAAGGAAGAGGAAGGTTGTAGTTCCCCTACTAGCCTTCGATTTTAGTTCACTCAAGGTCTCTCTTGCCAAATCTGCTAAGAAACCCATAATAGTTTCAAGGGTTTTATTAGATGCCTTAGGACATAAGTTTGCAGATATATTGCCACTCCTGCGGCTGACAAAACCAAGGAGAACATAACAGCTTCGATTATCAGATTACAAGGGTGGATCTGGGAAAGGTAAAAACATAAGGGGCACAAAAAGATGCACAAGATGCCATAAATGTGCTATGCCAAAATCTGAAGGAAACAAAGGTGATCGGGGATGAGATAAACGAGAAAGTGGACCATTGGATGATGAAGTATTGCTTAAGCTCTCAAAGCCCTCTCAGTCAACCCCGTCATCTTCTACTCCCACTCCTATCAGGTTCGACTTCTCATCAGTGCCTATTATTGAGAAGATCAATGAGAAGGGGAGAATGGTGGATGAATGGATTCAGAGGTTACTCCTTCAAGGAAGGAAGGTCATTGATGATATAGTAGAGGTGTATAAATCCTTGGAGGAAATGAAAAAGGATGGCAACAAGATGAATGATGAATTTTCACAGGAGGCTGGAAACCTTGAACTAAATTTGAGACCCTCAATGCACTACGGAAAATTCCATCTTGGGTCTTAGTGGAAGAAGGAGTCGCTCCACATGGGGATAAACACTTCCAGCTAACCAAGGCTATCGTGTCCAAGATAAAGATTCTCAGTGAAGCTTGCAGCAAGTTGAGAGAATTTAGAGATTAGTTGATTGATGCCACCAATGATATCGAAGAAGATATTTTCAAGATCTTTCCCAAATTATTGGATGAAGGCTTAACCATTCTACCTACTAATGGTTTCTATAAACAAATTCAAGAATCGATTGAGTAAGAACCAACTTCCTTCTTTGATCTAAGCGTCATTGATAAATTTATAAAGATTGAGAATGTTTTGGAATCTCTGAAAAAACTTAATAAGAGATTGAAGAAACTTCCTGGCAACGCAAGTGACACACAGGAAACTTGTGAGGTTCTAAGAGATTATTCTAGTGCACAAGATGAAGCTAAAATACAAGGCATAATTTGAAAGTTTCAAGATTTTTGAGACAAGTAGGCGTCACTGGAAGAAGACAAAGATGAGGAAATGGAATAAGCAATGATGTTACATGTCATTTCCTTCCAAAAATTGACATGTCTTTTTCATTTCCGTTTTGTCACATAGGAAGAAATTTTTGACTTTTTCTCTTGTGTGAGAGTCAAACAAAATAGGACTCTTATTCAATGGCTATTTTCTAGGATTTTATCCCATTTTCTCTCTGCCCTTTTTATTATAAATAATGGATGCTTGTGCATTCCAAAAAGGAGATTTTTCGGAATATTGAGAACTATTGTGAAGAAGAAAAAATTTGCGTTTTCTTTGAATCATTTGAGGAATAGAAACAAATGTTATTTTGAAAACTTTGTGTTGTGAGATTTATCTCTCTTAAGATATTGTTCTTATGTTCATAATCTTAAGCTATTCTTTGTTTAGCACTCTCGATTATTTTAATTTTTTCAAACATTACATTTGTTATCTAAAACTCGTATGATTATTTCGTGATCTATGTTTGCTCGAAAGAAAATACGTTCCTCTCATTTCCTTTCCATTGTGTTTCTTCCATAATAATAATTTCCTTTCCAATCCATTCCATTTCTAAAACAACAACATCTTCACCTTGTTAGAATAGTGTGAATATTGTATATATATTATATTTGTTGTGTTTTAGATTAGTAATAATTAGGCAGCCCCACTTGTCTTTGAGGAGGGATTTAATCTCATGTACTGTGGCTGAACCTCATATTTTGGCTTGATAAAATATCTAATCAACAGGTTTCGGGAAACATGAGAAATGATGCATTTCAGGTTTTGGGTTTTGGGAAACATGAGACATGATGAATTTACTTCATTTCGGGTTTCGTGTTTCATAGAACGTGATACATGATGCATTTCAGGTTTTGGGTTTTGGGAAACATGAGACATGATGAATTTTGGGTTTCTGTGTTTTAAGAAACATGAGACATGATGCATTTGCTTCATTTCAGGTTTTGGGTTTTGAGAAACATGAGACATGATGCATTTAATTCATTTTGGGTTTTGGGAAACATGAGACATGATGCATTTGCTTCATTTTAGGTTTTAGGTTTTGGGAAACATGAGACATGATGCATTAGATGTTTAGATGCTTCTAGGTCCCGAAAACCTGATTTGCTTCATTTTGGGTTTCGGGTTTCAGAAACATGAGACATGAAACATGTATTTGGCAAGGCATGTTCCGATGCTTGGAAGTTCCGAAAACCCGACATGAGGTACTTAGGAAATCGGGTTTCAGGTTTCGGGGAACATGAGACATGTTGTATGTAGGGAATATTTTTTCATGCAATGGAAACCGAATACCTGAAAATCTCTTTCAAGGGAATTTTAAGAGATTTTCCCAAAATTTTCCTATGGTTATCTCAATTTTAGCTAAAATCACTAAAACGAGATAACAGATGGCTCCATTGGGGGCTTTATTTGAGAAAAA
The DNA here is from genome assembly GCA_018340775.1 of Taxus wallichiana var. yunnanensis. NCBI lineage: Eukaryota > Viridiplantae > Streptophyta > Pinopsida > Cupressales > Taxaceae > Taxus > Taxus wallichiana. The sequence goes on along the minus strand of CM031242.1, from coordinate 430,658,526 downwards.
AAAAAGATAACTCATGTATCAAAAATATTTATCCATTAGGCTATAGAATCTAAAGAAGAGAAACCAAAAAAATAAAGAAAGAAAGTAAACACATGACCGAAAATAGATTATAATACAGGGCAAGAGAGAATCTTGCATCACTGATGGAACAACTTCAGATGTTGGCCACTGAAAGGTAGAGGGAGAAACTCTCCATCAAGATATGATAGACATAATCTATTTTCACCATTCAGCTAATGAATTTTGAAAGGACCTTTCCATAAAGAATCAAACATGCCATACATCCCTTTCTACTCCCTTCTCTTATCCTAGAGAAGTACTAGATCTTCAATCTGGAAATCACGTTGCTTTGATTTTTTGTCAAATATATTTTTGAATTTTCTATGATGATCTGAAATGTGATCCACCACCTTGCTCCATTATTCTTCTAGCCTGGCTAGGTACATTATCCTTTTCTCAATGGAACTTTGAAAAGTTTCATCCTCAATTGCTTTAGCCACCGTAAGATCGGCAATTCTACGAGATAGGAATCTCAAAATAAATTCCATACAACATCTAGAATGGGGAAATTCAAATAGCTCGCTTAGAGTAATCTAGTCTTCCCATAATGCATCATAAAGTGCTTTGTACCATGTCCTCTTATTCTCATCGACCACTTTCGATTATGGTCATCAAAGTTATTGTTGCTTGATTTAGCTTGACCATTGCCTTGGGGGTAATAATTGAATGAGTGAGCCAACGTGATCTCAAATCCATAAGAAAATTTAGTTAACTCATGTGATGAGAAATTGGAAGCATTTTCAGCAACAATCTTGTGAGGAATATCGAATCTAACAATTATATTCTCTTTAAGAAAATTGCAAACACTTCAGAGGTAACTTGTTTGATTAGAGCAGCTTCCACCCACTTGGTGAAATAGTCAGTGGCGGTGAGCACATAATTATGACCAGTGATGGAGGAAGGGTTTAGTACTCTAATGAAATCAATTCCCCATTGGCGAAAAGGTTCTTCAATTACCACAGCTTTAAGGGGAGAGCAGCCAGCTTAGGATGACCAACGAAATGTTGACAAGCTTCACACTTAGCCACCCATTCTACTGAATCTCGAAAGAGAGTAGGCCAATAGTACCTGGCCCATAAGATCTTGTAAGATGTTACGGAAGAAGAGAAATTTCCTCCACATGTTAGATTTTGGAAGGATTCTAGCAACCTTATCTGCTGAGACTTATCAACACAATGTAGGAATACACCATCAATACCCTTCTTATATATACCATTATCCCAAAGAATGTATCTTGCGGACCTGAGTTTAACTGTCCTCTTTTCTTTTTGGCTTAAATGAAGGGGACACTCACCATAAGTTAATAAGAAAGTGATGTTTGTATACCATTCATCGGTTGTGCTTACAAAAAGCACCATGGGCAATTCTGAAGAAGTATCTTTAGTCTCCTCAGTACTCTATCTCAGACTTATTTTCTGTAATTAGTTGGCATAGGCCTCTTCCTCATACCAACTTGGTAGGTCTGATGTCCAAGTCATATTCTTAGACTTTGGCTATCCAGTTACCCCATTGACTACCCAACTCTTGTTGAGTCAAAATGGACTTAACTGCAGTATCAGGAATGAGAACGAGAGTGTGAGAACTCAACACATAGTACCTAAAATGCTTCACTACTCTCACCACTGCATAAGCATGCTTTTCAATTTGTGACATTTTCAATTCATGTTCCTTTAGTGGGAAACTCATGAAAGCAATGGGAGATTCGATTCCTTCTTTGTTCTCCTGCATTAGGATGGCCGATATTATATGTGTGGAAGTGTAGCTATACATGATGAAATCCTTCTTGAAGTCTAGGCATACCAGAATAGGAGCATGAGCAATCACTCTTTTGAATTCTTCAAAAGCAAGCTTCCCTTCAGTGCTCCATCAAAATGGAGTCTTACCTTTCATCATCCCAAGGATATCCTTGGTTTTATCGGTAAAGTCAAGTACAAATCTTCTTAGGAAATTGACCTTCCCAAAAAGGAGTGCACCCAAGTTTTGCTTATGGGTAGGGTAAGGCTTTGGTGTTCCTTATTTAGTCATGATATGACCCAGTAACTTTCCTTTTGTTACTCTGAACATGGGATTTTTAGGATTTAATGAAATCCCATGACACTTGCACCTTAATAGTACCTACTCCAGGTGATCATAATGATCACTTCACTTTTTAGAGAAGACCATCAAGTCATCCAAATACACAACTATGACCTTGCCCATCAAATCTCTGAAAGCTAAGTCCATAGCTCTTTGAAACATGGCTCGCATTAATCAAACCAAAAGGCATCCTCCTGTAAGCAAAGGTTCCCCATGGGGTGGTGAATGCCATTTTATGTTGATCTTCAATAGCTACCTCAACCTGATTATACCTCGAAAATCCGTCAAGCATGGATAACATTTCTGATCCAGTGACAGTCTGTAATACTTGGTCCATGATGGGCAATGGATAATTGTCTTTCAATGAAGATTGATTGAGGTTCCGAAGTTAACACAAATCTAGATTTCACCATTCTTCTTTCTGACAGGGAAAATGTTAGCAACCTAGGTGGAATGATGGATTGGAAAAATAATCCTTGTGTCTAACATCTTCTAAATTTCAACAAGGATAGTCCCTGAGATATTTGGGTTGTAATGCTTTTTCTTCTGCCTGTAGGTTTTAACCTTAGGCTTTACAGGAATGCTATGTTACACATACTTGCGCTTGAAAGACTTTAGATCCACATATGACCATGCTAGGATGTCCATATATCTCTTTAGGAGTGAAGAGAATCTTTATTTTTCCTCCAGAGAACAACATTTACCGATGTTTACCATCCGTGGTTGATCATCGGAGCCCAGGTTAACTTGATCTACCTCTGACGAGGAAGCACCTTCAACTTGCCTTTTATCCTGAATGAAATGGTCATGCTTGTCAAATAGACCTTCCAGAGAAACTAATCCCTTGAGAATATTACTACCTTTACGGTGGATGAATTCACCATCAATTTCTTGATATGAATTTGAGATGGACTCATGGAAAGCTGATTTTGATCCTTCAAAATAAAGCTTACTAAAATTATCAACTTTCTTAAGAAAAGACAATACCTATTGATCATCATTAAACACTTGCCAATGTGATGAGTTATCTGAACACTTGGATGATACACAATCTCAATGGTATACGTGTCCTATTTGAACTTTGGGTGAGGAAGGAGAAGAGATGCAGATACGGCTAAAGAATCAGCTTTATCATTGTAATCTCTTAAGACTGCCTTAATGGAAAAAACATCAAATCATTCAATGTTGTCCCACACCTTGTTCCTGTAATGTCTTAGGTGATCATTTTTCACCTCATAGATTCCCCTTACTTGATTCACAATCAATTCGGCATCCCCCTGCACTTGGAGATTTCAGATTCTTTTTTTCCTTTCCATTTCTAATCCTAATAGAAAATCTTTGTATTCGGTCGTGTTATTAGTATTATCAAACAAAAACTTGAAGGCGAAAGGAAAAATATCAAAATTTGGAGATATAAGAACCACACCAAATTACCTAACCTAGTAGTTGAACAGCTCCCATTGAACTTGAGGGTCTAAACAACATTAGGATCTTATTCCTTGAATTCTATAGATTTAAGCACCTCGGATGTCACAAAATAATTACCCAAGCATCCATCTTCGAAGAGAATTTGAGCCTTGGGATGATCTAATTTAGTGACTAGGTACTTCGCATGTGCTTCGTGGTGAAGGACATAATGAAATCCATTCACTAGAATTTTAGCTTTGGTCTAGTCCATATTGATTTCTCCTCCAACATCTTTTCAATAACCTCTTCCTAAGAGAATACGATAAGCAGCTGGGATATCAGCAACTAGGATAGTCATTTTCACTCTCTTTTCAAGGAAGGCAACAAATGCAAACTGTGCATCCTTGATTTGGCCAATCAAGGGGACTTGTTTGGTTTCCATGGAATTACACCACCCATAAGATTTAGTCAAGGTGAGTCCAAGGGCATGAGCTACGTTTGCGGGCATTACGTTATCAGAGGCCCCTGAGTCAATTATGCAATTGTTGTGTTTAAAAACATTTATAAGTAAGGACAAATAAAATGGTTCAATCTTTCTTGAAGAAGCAAGAGGTCATATTACTTTGAGGTAAAGGCTGGGTGGGGCTAGGTAAAATTCCTTTTGAAGATGAAGGAATAAGCAGCCTTGCTTCTAATGAATTTGGCAAGTTTCTCAAATTGCTCAGGGTTGGACTGCAGGTACTCGACTTCCGACATTTGGATTTTGGTTTTCTTTGCATGATCAATGATGTTGAAAGTGGTATATGAAGGAATGATGGAGGGCTCAGTTCTAGTTACACTAGTCTGAGCCGAGGTACTAGCCTTGAGGGAAGGAGAAAAATAATTAGAAGATGAAGTTACCTTTTTAGTTGTCTCCTTTTTAATTTACGCTGAGATGGGAGAGCCTCTTTTAGCCATAACCATGGGAGCTTCTTTAATTTTCTCCTTAGAGCCTTCAACCGGCTTTCTGGGGTTCTGAGATTGGGATTGAGTGAAGACTGCAAATGATTGACCATCATGCTCACCTTCGTCTTCCTTGTACTCTAAGTATCTAATACTCGGAGTTTCCAAATGATCATCAAAAGACTCATTGGCATATCCTAAAGCTTCAAAAGCTTCATGAGAATCTTGATCTTCTGGTTCTTCACCCTCCTCAACTATTTTAACCGAAGCTGCTGCGTTCTAGGAGGGGCTTCAATGGCCACTTGGTGGAAGCAGGTGATCAACCAATTCCTATCTCTTGTGGGAGTGTCATTGGCATTGTTGAAATTTTGTCTAGGAATATCCGGATAAGGAATGTTGGTTACTTGTTGAGACATTTACTTCTTTAAAGAGATCAAGTCGTTGGCCATCTTATGAATCATAGGATCAGCAAGATTTGAGAAGAACTCTAAATTTTAGGCTTAGATGACTCTCTTCTAATCTTTTCGGCTAGAATAAGATCTTCTATTTCAATGGCTATAGCTTGAGCAAAGGCCAAGTCGTGATAACAGATCTAAGCAACAAGAAGCTCACATCAAAATGGGGCTGAGCGTTGATGAAGAAACACTTTTTATTTTCAAGAGTGGGAATGGCTAGCTCTAGAATCTTACGAATCAGCTTGTTGAATTTGGCTATGAAATCCCACATGGGTTCATAAGACTCCTTCTTCATGTGTGTAAGTTGTGCTAACAAGGCATGAGAATCTTCAGTTAGTTTGAACCTTGCTCCAAATACAAATCTCAAGGTAGTCCAGTTGGTAATGCACGCATTCAAAAGATGGTAGAACCATTCTACTACTACACCATGTAATGTATCAATGAAGAGTCGAATAGAGACGTCTTCATGAGAAAATCCAAGAATGCCACATGTTGTAAAGAATGAATCGATGTGTTCATTAGGGTGCTGCTTCCCATCACCGTTGAACTTAGGAATATTCTTACGAGACCCATGTGGTAGATCATGCAGTGGTGGAGTTAGAGAAAGAGGACCAATAGCCGCACCCCAAGGCACATGTTGTGCTGCCATTATTTTTAATGAAGTGTGTACATGAATATGAATATCGACAAGAATAAAGCATGACATGTTGCGAAACTTCTTGTTCTAAAAGAACCTGAGTTCTTCAGATAGGTGAAGAACTTCTCTCTCGGATACATGCAACATTGTTGGGTGAAAGTATGAAATTATGTTATTGAAGCAAATAAAAGAATGGATCAGTTTCACCCCTGGCTTGGCTTGACCAAGTGAATATCTTTCTAGCCACTTGAACTGGAAACTAGATGTTCTAAAAATAAGGCAAATATGGACATAAATAGGATAAGCTTAGTCTTTTCAGTCCGTATATCCCAGTTGAGTCACCAAAACTGTTGGTTGGATATTTTTTCAGACTCAAAATATGAGGTTTAACCACAATACATGGGATTAAATCCCTCCTCAAAGACAGTGAGGCTTCCTATTTATTACTAATCTAAAACACAACAGAAATAATATGTACAATATTCACACTATTCTAACCATTGGGGTTGGGATACAATCCTTAATCCATATTAACACAAAATGAAGATATTACAGTTTAAGAAATAGAATGTGTTAGAAAGGAAACTATTAACGAAGAAATAGAGCGAGAAGAGAATAAGAGGAATGTATTTTATTTCAAGAAAATGCAGATCAAGAAATACTCATACGAGTTTTAGATAATGAGTGTAATGTTTGGAGCGATTAAAATAATCAAGAACACTAAACAAAGAATAGATTAATATCTTGGACGTAAGAACAATCTCCTAAGATAGATGAATCCCACAACACAAAGTTTACAACAATAACACATGCTTCTATTCCTCAATAATTTAAAAGAAAATACAAAGTTTTTCTTCTTCTTCACAATAGCTCTTGATAAAAATCTCTCCCCTTTTTAGAATGCACAAACCTCTCCTATTTATAATAGAAAGAGTAGAGAGAAAATAGGATAAATCCTAGAAAATAGTCATTTTAACAAGAATCCTATTTTGCTTGACTCTCACGCAGGAGACCAAGTCAAAATTTGCTTCCTATGTGACGAAACAAAAATGAAAAATACATGTCAATATTTGGATGGAAATGACATGAAACATTAATTACACCTCACTTGACGCATGTGCCAACTACCAGACAACTAGACATTAATGACATGTCATCATGCTTGGAGCGTCCGAAAACCCATAACAAAGGATTTGCTTCATTTCAGTTTTGGGTTTCGGAAACATGAGACATGATGCATTTCGGGTTTCAGGTTTTGGGAAACATGAGACATGATGCATTTACTTCATTTCGGTTTTGGGTTTTGGGAAACATGAGACATGATGCATTTTCTTCATTTCAGGTTTCGGGTTTGAAACATGAGACATGATGCATTTCGGGTTTCGGGTTTTGGGAAACATGAGACATGATGCATTTTAGGTTTCAGGTTTCGAGAAACATGAGACATGATGTATTTGCTTCATTTCAAGTTTCGGGATTTGGGAAACATGAGACATGATGCATTTACTTCATTTTGAGTTTCAGGTTTCAGGAAACATGAGACATGATGCATTTTGGGTTTCGGAAACATGAGACATGATGCATTTACTTCATTTTGGGTTTCACGTTTCGAGAAACATGAGACATGATGCATTAGATGTTTAGATGCTTCTAGGTCCCAAAAACCTGATTTGCTTCATTTCGTGTTTTGGGAAACATAAGACATGAAACACGTATTTATCATGGCATGTTCCGATGCTTGGAAGTTCTAAAATGTGACATGAGGTACTTAGGCAATCGGGTTTCGGGTTTCGGGGAACATGAGACATGTTGTATGTAGGGAATATGTTTTCATGCAATGGAAACCCGAAAACCTGAAAATCTCTTTCAAAGGGAATTTTAAGAGATTTGCCCAAATTTTTGCTATGGTTACCTCAATTTTAGCTATGGTTATCTCAATTTTAGCTGAAATCACTAAAACGAGATAACACATAAGTAAAAAATCACAAGGTATAGCGAGTACACAAGGTCAATGGTCACAAAAAGTAGGTAAGGTCTAGGAAAATAGGACATGGTGCGAGTAAGGCCAAGGTATAGGTAAAATATCAAATCCCTAGACACAATTAAGGAAATGTAGGGGTAGTTTGGGCTTGTAGGTAGGTTGTAATAAGTGTGGGTAAGGTCAAAGGGTATCTGACAATAATGAGTTGAGGTCAAAATGGGCAAAAATGGCATTAAAATGGTAATGATAGGTGACCGATGCCGCTTAGTTTGGTATGACCGACATTGGTCATGTCAAGTTAGCGTTAATAAAATGAAAAAAATTGTATTTTATGGATTCTTTTTAACTTGTTGTCATTTGTGAGCATGACAGAGCACTAGTGCCTTCTTGGAAAGTGACAGGATGAGGCATAGATTTGAATTGGCAAGCCTTCATAGCGAGGTGATTGCATTCGATTGGATGGTCTACGATATCGGTTTGATTTATTGGATTTGCAGGATATTTGAGGTAGATTTGTGTCATGGCAAAGGTAGGAGAGGGTTTGAGTGGGTGACCAAACAGTCTGACTGAATGACCGATGTACCACCACGCAGATGGTACCAAGATGAGGTAGGAATCGATCCGATTTTGTTCTTTTGTTGAAATTAAGGTGGTGAAATTGGTTTGGGTAAAAAAATTTTGGGTGGGAGTTTTATTTTGAATTTGTGGGTAAAATGAATTAAATGAGGGAGGGGAAGGTCCAATGTAGCTTAAATAGGGTTGGTAATGAAATTAGGTAAGGTTTGGGTAGGGTAGAGTAGGTGTGTAGGTGGTTTTAGGGATTTTGGTAAATGAGGGGGTGTGGTTTCAATTTGGGTCCTTTAACGAGACCTGACGTTGGTCTATATGTGGATGGCAATGGTTTTATTTAGCCAACATTAGTTTGGTCTTAGGTGACCGACATTGGTTTAAGTGAACTGATGTTGGTTAAGGATAACTAGTGACGGTTAGGGTGACCAACGCCGGTTAGGGTGGATGAGAAATAGGGGTAAGAAAGGTTAGGTGGGAAAGAAAAATAGGTGAAAGGGGGGAAGGGAGGGTACATGTAGAGAGATGGGGGTAGAATGTTAGCATTGGTGTAAAGGATAGGTAAGTAGGTGAAATGATGTTTTTAGAATGGTGAGTCATGATTGCAATGGGGTAGGAGGTTGGTAGGTGAATTAGGTAAAATGGGGTGAGTAGGATTGGTGTGGTTGGGTATGGTTTGGGGGTTAATAGATAAGTGAAGGTTGTCAGGTTGTAATAATGTTGTGGTTTTTTTGGATGTAGGCTAGGGACCAGCTGCGGATGCGAGATAGAGTACCACCTCTATTGATAGTGATACAACTGAGTGTGACTACGGAGGAGTGGAGGCACATGATGGATGTTTTCTTTATCGGGATCAGATGTTATATGTGTGTAGCTTGAGATCTAAGTTTGATGGTTACACTCATCGATAGATGGGATTCAGCAGACCAACATGTTCCACTTACCGATGGGTGAGATCACTATCACCCTGGAGGATGTATACAAGATCCTGTGGCTACCGATAGTTGGGGAGAAATTTTATTCTATTACATCGGAGGCATCAAAGGAGTTGATAGTGGCTATTTTTGGAGAGGCGATGGTGGAGCTGAGGTACCATAGTGTGAGTATGAGCTATGGAGATATGTATGTGGCCCATCCTTAGGAGATGAGGTTGGTGGTTTTGTTGATGGAGGTGGTATGTTGTTTTTCCTTACTAGATGTGGAGGGTGGGATATTTTCATGAGCACTGATGGGGGTTCTCCAAGACATGATGGAGGAGTAGGCCTATTTTACTTGGGCATCGACATTCTTAGTGCAAATGTATAGAGAATTGTGGGCCTATGGTAGGCTCAGGAGGTTTATCTTGTGTTGCACATTCCTTCTACATTGTTGGGCATATGAGCACATCATATGTGTACGTCTAGTTGGCTTGTCCCAACAGATTGGTTCGGGGTGGTTTGGTTAGGGTTGGTTATAGGTGATGGGTACCACTCGATGGACAACATAGGGTGACTAGGGTTGCACATGATGTGGAACATTATAGGAAAGTGCTAGAGGGGTGATCTGGGGTTGATGTTATTTGGAGGCTGTATGTTGGATTTCCTTCATACAGGCATATTGCAGAGGATTTGGAGGAGCTACGCTTTTAAAGTGGATAGAGGGGTGTCATGTCGGGAGCACGATATGATACCGGTGAATAGGGTCGAGACGGTAGTTAGGGCTACCACAGGACATGCCTCCACCATTCCCACAATATAGGAGAGATGACGTGGAGAGGCCTATGCCTCTACCATAACCAATTATGTTGATAGGGTAGGAGGAGTAAGTAGTGGAAAGGTGGATTAATGACATTAGGGTCACGAGATAGATACATTTAGTGGTGGGTGGCACAACTGGGTGGTACCACCGAGGCTAGGGTATCTGACTTAGCCACCATTATAGTATAGAGGGATACCTTACAGGGTCATATGGCCACCCTTTAGACACATCTTACACTATTACGGGAATTTCATAGGATCAGAGGAACAGGTTGTCACTTTATAGGTGCATGTGGTAGCTCCACAGGCCTAGGTTACACAGGGACATGTGCCCGTATAGGGTGGTGATGGATACAGGGGCAAGTATCCACCTCATGGTGTGCATTTAGCGAGTTTTCGTGGCTATTTGGCACCGCAAAGGCTCATATTATGGCCTTACAATCCTCGGGTTACAGCGCATGCTCCTCGATAGGCTCGGGGACGGGTCTCATATCACATATAGTAGTGGGACAGGGTCCCATGGTATAAGGAGGAGGAAAAGTTACACAGTATAGAGTTCGAGGCTATGCCTAGTAGGACAAAGCTCACATGTTCTTGTGAAGCCTATGGCACCACCTCGGATGGTGCGAGATGGAGAGGTTCAAGGATACCCCGAATGAGGCACAGATTACCAAGATCACCTAATGACTGCAGGGACAGATGTCCCTCCCTCATGGCTTGAGTACAGTCAGGTCATATCGGGAAGTGAGTGAGAGGATGAGCTCTCACACTCATAGCTCAGAGAGCACAGGGGGACGGCGAGCCCAGAGAAAATTCAAGGGTGAGGTAATGAGTTCAAAGAGGCCATACCCAGCTACAGGCCACGTAGAGATGGGTGAGAGGAGGAGACATATGAGACAAGGATGGATATCAGGTGAGGTGATGATTAGTTACCATATATGCTCAGTGTATCAGTTTTGGCATATACTAACCTACGTGCCAATGATAGTGAGGATGTACATGATAATTTTTGTGATTTTGATTATTATACTAGCCTATATGCCAAAGATAGTGATGTTGTATCTGAGATTCTTGTATTGATTTTATACCTGTGTACATATGTATGGATACATAGAATTTTCTAGTTACATAGATGTTTTATTGATGGATGATATATATATGTTTTAAATTTCCATTATTATTGTGTATGTGATGAAAAATAGGTAATTAAGGCATGATGGAGTCAAGCTTATGTAGGCATGATTGAGTTGGGTTGATTTACACATCATTGATTCGAGTTAGTTTAGCCATGGTTGAGTTTAGGTCATTTAGGCATGGTTGAGTTAGGTATAGGTATGGTGGAGTCTTGGTCATTTAAGCATGGTTTGGTCATGGTGTTGCATTTGATTTAATTTCCATGTTGTTTTTATGGAAAATAAATGATGATGTATGGTATGGTGATGTTATAAAATGGTAGGTATGTATGTTTTTATGATTGTTTAATTTCCAAGCTTTGTGTAAAATGGAAACTAACTAAGGTAGAATGTGAATAGAAAAATGGGGAAAGTTTGTTAGGGTAAAGAGTGGCCGAGATAACCTTCAAGGGCCCCATGCCCTTGAATTGCTTCCTTCATAGCCCCAATGAAAAGGGGCCTTAGGTGATGTAGTTCCCCTATATGCTAGGGAAGAATATGATGCGGTAAAGGAATGGGTTGGTAGGTTTTAGGGATGATTGAGTCTAGTTAAATAAGGCATGGTTGAATTTAGGTCAATTCGGCTTCATGATGTGGGTGAAAGAGGAATTCTTAAAATGTAGGTTTCGATGGTCTAGTGTTGTATAGGAAAATCAGAAGTGATGACGAGGGTAAATGGTAAGAGGTGACCAAAATATCCACCTAATTGGAAGAACCATAACAAGTCTACCGTACCAAAGGTGGGATTATGAACATAAGACCCTAAAGGTATTGCATGATTGACTATGCTAAGGGTGAAGAAATTCACATGATCATGAAATGTCGTTTTGCAGAAAGTCCCTTGAGAAGTGAGGTGAAAATGGTTGGTGTTTAGTGTCACCTGGTATAAGACAGAATGCCTACTTGGTAAGAGACCCAATATCAAAATAAGTAATTCCATGACAAAAAATTTATCATTTTCTCTTTTTTCCTTTTTTTTTTTGATAGACCGATCAATGCGGAAAATATCTATGGGATGAGTGTATTATATCCTTGAGGTCTTCATGAAGTTGATCGATGTGGGAAGCTTCTAAATATTTTATTTTATTTTTACAAGGATAGTCCCCTTTTATGATAGACTATGTGTAGTATGGCTAGCTTTGTATAGTTTTCCTTCGAGGGAGAAGTCTATTTATAGCGGCAAGATAGAGAGAAGAGATGTCCCTTTTGAGGGAGTCATCTCTTTGCTAGAAGTTTGAATCAAGGAGTTGAATCCCATTTTTCTTTTGAAATTATTTCAATTTTTGAACGTTTAAGTCATGGACAAGACTATAGAGGGAGATTAGGATCTTGTTGAGAAGACAAAACCATAGCACACAAAGGTTAACTATGAAAGAGATGGTTTCAAGTGATGAATGACCATGGGATTCCATCTTGAAAAAGACAAAAAGTATCCATGAAAATCATGCCATGAGTAGATTCGTGGTACTCATATTGAAGATAAGGTGAACGGTGATGAGTAATCATATTTTTCTTTAAGTCGTTGACTGCAAGAATAGGTAATATGAAAGGTGAAGGGTTCTCAAGAGACAAGATTAAAATAGACATAAGGTGATATACGATTTGATTCAATAATAGAACTATCAAAAATGCAAGGCATTCGGAGGTTCGAGTTTAGGTTTACCTTAGAGTGAAGATAAACGAGAAGCACTTGATCCATAGGTATGAGTATCTATATAGGGTCTAAGCCAATTAGGAGAAATTTTTCCCTGTTTAATTTTCTCTTCTTTAGTTACATGTTGATTTTCCTTCAGATTTGAGGTCACCAACCTAGAAGGTTTGCTCATGGACCCATTTTTCATAGGAAAATTTGATACGTTTTTGGTATATTTAGAGATGATCAAGAGCATTAAAATGATGTTCATCTAATAACTCAAGTTAAATTCATCATCATTGAACATGTCTTGGAGTGAGATATAGAGAGATGGAATCGGACTTTGAGAGGTAAGGAAACCTCCGTATCGTAGACCAAAGAGAAAGGCATGACAACAGTAGAAGTGTGAATAATAGTGCGGTAAGCCCATAAGGCGAAAGGAATGTGTGTATGCCAATCCTTCCCAATATCTTCAACTACTTTCATAAGAATTTTTTTCAAGGTTTTATTGGTTGATTATGCTTGGCCATTTGTTTAAGGGTAGTAAGGTGAAGAAAAAATGAGTTGAATGATAAAGGAATCAAAGAGTTTTCATATGGTTTTGTTTTTGAATTATTTTCTCATTATCAGTGATGAGGTGATGAGGGACACCAAAGCGACAAATAATGTGATGGTTGATGAATTCACAATTTTTCTCAGCTTTTGTAAAGATGAGGGGGATGGCTTCTTCCCATGTAGTGTAGTATTCAGTAGTGGTTATAATCCATTGATGGCATTGTGAATAATGAGGATTGATCTCTCAGAAATATCTAAACCCCATTAAGAGAAAGGCCAAAGGTCTTGGGCGACCTATAAGGCATGAATAGGTGTGTGGTGAAGGTTAACATGCTGCTAGAATTTCACACAATATTTGACATAGTCACAACAGTCATGGTTGAGGGTGGGCTAATAGTATCCCAAGAGAAGGATGTTCTTAGTGACACCTAGGCCACTGAAGTGGCCTCCACAAATTCCCTAATGAATTTCCTTGAAGGTGTAGGGAATTTCAGAACTTGTTAGGCATCGTAAGAGGATACCATCAAATGCACGTTTATAAAGAAGACCACCCATGGTGACATATTGAGAGACACTTTTGAGAAAGGCATGTTGCCCATTATGAGTAAGGTCTCAAGGAAGAATTGAAAGGAAAAGATAGTCCGTAAATTTCTTATACCAAAGGTCATTGTACGCACCCAAAATTACATGTGCTACATTGTCGACAATGGTTACAAAAGTCCCCAATGATGATCCATGTCCTTTCAGAAGGTGTTCAAGTTCCTAAACCCAGTTGTAGTGTATATTTTTAACCTATACATCCTTACTTATCTTTTCCATGCTTTCCTATAGCTTCCCTCTCATTTATGTGCATGATTTGGCATTACTTATCGGAACTGCCTCCCAAGAAAGGGGGCGGTCCTAAGACCACCTCCTAGAGTAAGGTGGAGGTCCTTGAACCACCTCCCAGAGTAAGGCAGAGGTCCTCAGACCTCGTCCCTACACAGGGCAGTGGTCCTAAATGATTTTTCTATAACTCTTCATGTGTGTTTTTGACACGTGACGCTTCACTTAACTCAACTTTTAAGGTGCGTTTGTGAACCAAATTGCCTAAAAATAGTCTTGATGGCTTGGTTTTCCTTCCCTCTTCTATTTTTAAATAGATTGAACTAGTTTGAACTACCTCTTCTTACCTTTTGCATGATGGAATATCCCATCCCAAATCTTATATATTCCATGCTTGTATTCAAGAAAATGGCCTACAAATTTTGTATATCTTTCATAGTATTGCTTCCACAATCCTGCTAGGAATTGCATAGCCAAGCTCTAATCACTTGTGTTATCTCTCTTCCACCTGTATTACAACTAGACTACCTTCAAGTTTCCATTACTCAAGTGCTTTCTCCTATTATCGCCTTTGCATTACCAATTCCTTGGACTCATATGGAAACACAGAGACAAAAGGACAAAATGAGGGGAAAATTCACTACACAACTAGATTTACCTCTATTAATTGAAATCCAAGTTGGATTTGTTGTTTGATTTCCTTCATTATTGCAATTTATCATTTTTACATCATATCAAATAGAGTAGAAATCAATTTCCTTTCATTTGCAAGTAATTAGTTAATTTCTAAGAGGGTTTAAATCATTAACAACAGCTCCCAGTGATGGATCCTCTTCTTCCCATCCCTGTGGATCTCGAATGAGAGAATATATTTATGAGGTTTTCTACACATCATAGAAAATTTGGAAAATTTCTTGTTTTAAGTTCATTTAATTTCAATACACTCGAGAATAGGTGAATAATCACACCTTTTTTTTTTTCTTGTTTAGTTTTAGTGTAGAGATATTTCAATTATTTAGAATAGAAGAAAATTGTTATTTGTGATTGTAATATTTCAGTTTTTTGATTTGTTTAGATTAGTTTCCTTTTAGCAGTAACATAGATTGTTAGTTTCAGCTTAGTTAATTTGGACACTTCAATCTAGATCAACACTTAGATCCTAGTTAGGAAAAAAAACCATAGGGAATTTATGCTACCTGTTCATATCCTCTAAATCTCCCCTTTTCTAATTCAGCTACTAGGAAATCACACTACCAGATCTTAGTCAATTATTCTCCTATATTTGGCCACACACATTTAAACATTGGCCACTCTAGCATGACCTCGAGGGTCGAGTGAGGTCAAGGGTACATGTCAATTTTCATCCATACAAATTTGGTGAAGCCGACGTGAACGATTAATTCCTTATTGTTTCCTTTATTGCTATTACCTCTCCTCTCCATTTCTTCCCCTATTTTGGTAGGTACTTTATACTTTGTAAAATATTTTGGAAGAGAGTTTTGTGAGTCACTTGGGTCCGATAGATATTACACCAACATTTAACCACAACACCCCCCTTCTCTTTTGAAGTGGGGTGATAATTACACAAGCAATGTCCAAACCTCCCCTAGTTACACTTCAAACCCTATTAGCTATGTAAGGATGGATGGGGTTGATCAACCGTTAAACATTCAAAATGGTCAACCTAATGCAAACGACGTTGTCATCACAAATGGAATAGGTTGTTACCACAGAGTCTTCTCAAGACCTCACATTTCCATGTAATCAATAGAATATGATATACTTTCATGAATAGCTAATCATCTTCATCAAATAGATGATTCTTTGGATAGAATGAAGGCTACATCCTCTTAGATTTCAAATGCCTATCCTAAGATTCTTACTTCTGAGGAATAGAAGAATTATAACACTGAACAATTCATAACATGGTATTATGAGTCTACTCAATCAAACCCTACGCCACATGCACCACAACAAGGGACTCAATCCTCTCCCAATAATCTCATTTCTAATTTAGTAGGGAGGATTAGAGAACTAGAAAGTTCCAAGACTTCATAACCAGCACATGTAATATGGTAGAACACACGGTATCTAGTTGACATCAAAGGATACATCCCTTCCAATGAACATCCAATGCAATATCCTGATACAACAAGGTTATAGGGTTCATTCAAGTCTAGGTGATCTTCTCATAGGGTTAGACACACTAGGTATGGGTCCTCATCCTTCTCAAGATTATCCTACACTAGGGCTAGCTAGAAGTCCATTCTTGAATTCCACTACAATAGGCAATGCGACGTTTCCTAGTTATATGCCCGCTAGTCCATATCATGGTACTATACCACCTTACATACACATGTATTAAAATATTCCCTATATGGACCCATATACCATTCCCGATCCCTACATACCATTTTAAGGGACCCCATACATTTCCCTCAACGTTTATAATGTCACTTATCCAACTCCTCCTCCACCTCCTAATCAAGGATGTTCAATCATGGAAACTTACGCAATGGATACATATCTTTGAGTACTTAAAGGATCCTCTTGACTTCACTATATGTGGTGTCATGCTTCCATGCCCATTTCTGAATCTTCCAAAATTTAAGGGAGAAGGAGACCCAAATGCTCATATCAAGGCCTACGCTACTACTATCAGGGAATCACTTCCTTGGGATGTTGTAGTCGCTAAGATATTTCCAAAGAGTCTTCAATGAATCATACCGGATTGGTATTACCATATTCAGGAAGCTTCTATACATTCCTTTAAACAACTTATTTCCAAGTTAATCAAAGCATTTGACATGAACAAGTTGTTACGTACATCGATTGGGGAGTTCCTACATATTAGACAAGAGTAAAACGAATCTTACACTCATTTCATCCAGAGAGATTATTCCAAGGTTTTTATTCCTCTATAAGTGCACCCAACATGGACCACATGGAACTTTTTGATCTTTTCCTTCATTCGCTCAATCAGAGACTAGGAGGAAGTTCAAAATTTTCCTTTCTATAGTTAAGAGGAAGTTTTGCAAGGTGCACTTCTAATTGATGAAACCATTATTGATAGTGGGAATAAGATCTATGTTCCCAATAATAAATTGGTATCTCTAAATAAAATTAATGTAAATTATCAAAAAAATGGTTCCAACAACCAAGGACCGAGGGTGTGAATTGCAATCATGGTGGTACAAAGAATAGTGCTATTGATTAATACAAAAACATTGGTTTTCCAAACAATGGAAACAATAACTATAACAAAAACTCGGGGAATCAAAGAGGCCTTAACACTGTGTCTTCTATCAACACGATTGATGTAAATCATCCACCGCAAAAACAAAATCAAACCCAAGGTGTAAACCATTATCAAAACTTTGGCCAAAGGGAAACAAATCATGGTTATAACAACCAATTCCAAAACTACAACCGAGGTTATAATAAACAACAACAAGACACTTATCAAAGGCCAAGAGATTATGACCCTAACCTATACTGTGGTTTCCATAAGGTTTGAGGTCATGACAACATGACCTACAAAGGTGCTTGCAAGAAGTTGTTGCAAAGACTTCCCGAAAACCAAAGGAAACTCTTTGTAGACATGTTCCTAGAAAATCTTGAAACAAACCCGTAGCCTAGTCATACTAGACCTGTCACACCTCAAAATGTGAACCCTAAACATCTTGGGGATTCCCAAGTGAATCCTCAAAATATAAACAAGGGCATCCCTATAGGGAACAATGATCATGAAGCCTCAACTTCTGACAATTCTCAAGTTACTCCTAACCTTGGTTCAAACAATAATACAAAAATATTAGGATTAGTTGATCTAGAGGTTAAGCGTGAAATTAATGCGAAAACTTGGACTAGGAGTACATTTCAAAACCCCTACCTTCTCTTTCCTTCCTATAGGATGACGTTCCTACAATCACAAAACCAAGAAGAGGCTATGATTTGATAATGGATTTAAATGAGACCTTTTCTCACATCTCATTTTTAGATTTGTTGAAGAATTCACTTACGCGTCATTCTACGTTTCTCAATGCACTTGGTATTTTTCATCTAATCCATGGTATGCCACCTCCTAGCACTCAAATAAATTATATTGACTTTAACATATGTTCTTTGAGACATAATGATAGGGATACTGGATTTGTTTCGTCTATAGATAAGATGTCACTAATGCTGAAATTTCTTGAAGAGGTGATCCTACCTTATTTTTACAAGTCTAGGTTTATAACAACTACATTAAGAGATCCATGATTGATGATGAGGATGCTATAAATGTGGTTCCTTTCTCTTTCTTATAGAAGTTTGAATATGGAGTGGCAAATTGTTCATCTACAAGAAACACATTACGAGGGTACGAAAGTCTTAAAATGACCTTAATTGGAACAATAGTTCTTCCATTAACGCTTGGTCCAAAAATCATCTTGACGGAGTTTTACATTATCGACAGGGAAATAAGTTATAACATGATCCTCGGGAGACCCTTAATTCATCAAATGAAGGCTATCCCTTCTACCTTGTTCCAGGAGATTATATTCCTTCATTTGGGGAAGGTATTCATTTCTCAAGCAAATCCTAAGCCCTTCGATATACAATTAGAAAACCTCAAGAAGAATAAATGAGTCCATACAAAGTATGAACTTCCTGTGAATCAATTGAACAAACCACCTCCATCAAAATAGTTAGTCCCGATCACCTTGGGTGTGCCGAAGGTTGAAGTTGTCGACCCAAAAACATTTGAGGTGGAAAAAATAGATAAAGGTAAATCAATATCTATGGAAACAATGTCCACTAAAACCATAGTAGGAATTATGAAAATTTTGGAGAGTGATGATTTGATCTTCCTCCCATTTGAACCATAAGGGATGGGTAGTCTTCTTGGTTTAGCATCTCTTCCCTCCGACGACTTAGGTCTAGGTGTAAACATGATAGAACTAACAAATGAAGAAGGGAAATTTGAGATTAAAATGATGCCCATCAAAACCATCTCTGAGGGTTTTTCTATTCTAAACCCTAGTTTCAACCCATGTGCATCTAAAACTAAGCTTTCCATATCCATGGGGCAAGGCCTCATCATTCAACAAGAGTCACAAATAAACACAACGCTCCACATAGGAAACAAGGTCGAGCAACATAGTCATGCTCACCCACACACCATGTCTCAAGAACATGACAAAGAGGTGTATGAATGCCTCTTTCAGAAAAAAATTATTTTAATGATTGGACATATACACTTTTGGGAAAGGGTTGTAAGTTTAAACCTAGAATGGTAGGCCCTTGTCAAGAGAATGGAAATTTTGAGGATAATGGTTCTCCATTGTGTACTTTTAGGGGTGAATAATTTGATATTCATCAACTTTATTCACCTTAGACATCATGACATGTAGTTTCACTTGCATTCCCATATGTACATTATTGCATCCACATTACATTTTCATCTTCCAGTTCATTTTGATCAAGGTACTTATTCTTATAGAAATTCCTAAAAACTTCTGAAAATATTGGCAAAACATTCAAATCACATCTCTTCAAATCTTCACGGTATCATCAATTGTTTTTGAATCATTTCATTGATCCAAATAAGATAAGACAAAGCTTTGAAAGTAACCATACCAAGGCCTGCATACTTGGCTCTACTTATAGTATCTTTCTAGGTTAGGTGTCTTTTCCTATAGTTTGTTCTAGAAGCTTCATGGTGTCACATCTATCCCATAAACATCTCTTTAGAAACATGAAATTTTTTGACATTTTTCCTAGATAAATAAGTCAAATGCAAATCCTCGTAAAATTTATTTTACACATTTCTTTTCTCTACTAACCTTCGGTGTTGATTTTTGCATCTCTTACTACTGATGTAGGGTTAGGAAAGGAGAGAAATGCCCGTACTCACGTATGCCTTGCCTATGGTGATGAGCCCATACTTCCTACTGGTAGCATGAGGCAAGGTTTAGGGGTATCTTTAACAAACTTGAAAGTTAGAAGCAGTTCATTCAAATGCTCAAATTATAAAGCAAAATAAAGTTAGTTAGATGTCCAAAATTCCAAAAGATTTTAAAACCTCAAAACCATATTTTTTCAACCAAGTGGCCATCTATGGATCTAAGTCTAGATAAAATTTAAATAAATTCATATTTTAAACTATGAAGAAAACTTGAGTAGAGTGAGGTTGTAGCATCTCAATTTGGTCTTTCCAAATCCTTGTCTTTCTCTCATCATTACCATTCAAAAAATTTCTATAACTTTTGCCCCTTCTGGATCTTGGTGTTGAGCCCTCACATATTACTAGTTGCGTGGAGTTAGGAGTGGGGAAAGTTCATTCACTTATCATATCACTCTTTTGCCACGTTTTCCAAAACAATACGAAGTACCAAAAGTTTCTTAGAGAAACTAAATTTCAACATCACAATGTGATTGCATTATCATATATCAGCATTACAAAGCAAAAAAAGAAATCATTTTGTTAGCATTCATGTCCACTGCATGCATTTTGAAAAGCATAGAAAATCAGAAATTCTAAACAGCTAAGAGTGCACATGTGAATCAAATCGTAAATGGAAGTCAACTCTATACAAGGAATAACTAAGCCAAAAGAGATATATGTATATATCATAGTGTGTCATAGTTTTGTACAATGCCATCACACACTAGGTGTGGTCAAAACACTTGCAATGAGCATGAAATACCAAAACATCATATATGCCTCACAAAATGGAGACTAAGCAATAAAGGCACTCTTCCTATCCGCCTCTTTGAGGCCCCTTATGACCACTCTAGTTATGAATTTCTTAGGAGTTATTCTCAAAAGCATTCAAACAACAAAGGGGAAATCCTAACGCAAAATACCATTCCTAAGTCCATTCCAATTTAACCATACTCAAAAGTGAAAATGGCCAACGTGGGCCCAGAGCTAAAAAATCACCAAGTCGGTATGCACAAATGAATTGAAAAATGAGTTTGTTTTGATATATATATATATATATGTGTGTGTGTGTGTGTGTGTGTGTGTGTGTGTGTGTGTGTTTTTTGAACTCATTTTGAGTGCATGTGTTCATAGGGATGGAGCACTGGCATAGGTATATTTCTACATCCCCACACAGATGGTAAGTCCTCTTGTCATTTTAATTTAGTGTTTATTTTTTGATATTTTATCTATCTACACTTGTGTCTTATTTTCATTTTACAGGTAGCAGGAGTTTTGATGGCAACATTTTGACACACGGGTATGTCAAGTATAGATTCTAACTCCCCATTTCTAGAATGCCATACTCAAACTCTACATTTTACACCATTTCATGGCTAAGATGATTCTTCAAGGGGGAAATATGTATGCACCCAAAATTGCATGTGCTACATTATTGGAAAATGGTTACAAAAGTATCCAATGATGATTCATGTCCTTTCAGAAGGTGTTCGAGATCCTAAACCCATTTGTAGAGTATATTTATAGCCTACAAATCCTGACTTAGCTTTTCCATTCTTTCCTTCAGCTTCCCTCTCATTTATGTACATGGTTTGACCTTAGTGTCAAAACCTCCTCCCACGTAGGGTGACAGTCCTCCCTGGACCTGCCTCCCAGAGCAAGCGGAGGTCCTAGGACTACCTCCCGAGATTGGGCAATGGTCCTAAGACCGCCTCCCGGGTAAGGCAACAGCTCCAACACTTTTTCAAAAACTATTCATGTGTGTTTTTGACACGTGATGCTTCACTTAACTCGACTTTTAGGGTGTGTTTGTGAACCAAATTTCCTAAAAATAGTCTTGATGGCTTAGTTTTCCTTCACTCTTATATTTTCAACTAGACTTAATTAGTTTGAACTACCTCTTCTTGCCTTGTGCATGAAGGCACATCCCACCCAAATCTTATATATTCCATGCTTGTATTCAAGCAAATGGCCTAAGAATTTTATGTATCTTGCATAGTAATACTACCACAATCCTACTAGGAATTGCATAGCCAAGCTCTGTTCACTTGTGTTATCTCCCTTCCACCCTCATTCCAACCAGACTACCTTCAAGATGCCATTGCTTGAGCTCTTTCTCCTTCTTCTTCCTTTGCATTCCCAACTACTTGGACTCATATGGACACACAAAGACAGAAAGGACAAACTGAGGGAAAAATCACTACACAAATTGGATCTACCTCTATTATGTGAACTCCAGTTGGATTTTTCATTTGATTTCCTTCATACTTGTAATTTATCATTATTACAACATATCAAATAGATTAGAAATCAATTTCCTTTCATTTTCAAGTAATTAGTTAATTTCAAGAGGTTTTAAATCATTAACAACAGCTTCCTATGACATATCCTCTTCTTCCCATCCCTGTGGATCTAAAGGAGAGAATATTTATAGGAGGTTGTCTATACATCATAGATAATTTGGAATTTTTTTATTTTAAGTTAGTTTAGTTTCAATACACTTAGCAGAGGTGAATAACCACAACTTGTTATTTTTCTTGTTTAGTTTTAGTGTAGAGATATTTTAATTATTTAGAATAGAAGCAAATTGTTGTTTTTGATTATAATATTTCAGTTTTGTGATTTGTTTAGATTAGTTTTATTTTAGCAGTAATATAGATTATTAGTTTTAGCTTAGTTAACTTGGACATTTCAAACTAGATCAACACTTAGATCCAAGTTAGGAAAACAAACTATAGGGAATTTACACTACCCATTCATAGCCCCTAAAGTTCCCTTTTTCCAATTCATCTACCAAGAGATCACACTAGGAGATCTTAATCAATGATCCTCCTATAGTTAGCCACACACATTCAAACATCGGCTACTTCAAATTGGACCTTGGGGGTCGAGTGTGGTTAAAGGTTGCATGTCTATTTTCATCCGTATAGTCACGTGGGTCATGTGCAATGGTTCCAACAAGGTTGACGCTTTCTAAATAGATAGGAAGGTGATTGCAACCTTTACAATTTGTGACAAATATTTTTGAGTTGGCAAGTGAAGTGGGTATCTAAGAAGCCGGTAGACCATGGTATCTCAGAATTTATTAGTGGAATGTGGGATGGTTTAAAGTTCATAATGGTCAAAGGTAGTTAAAATTATGTTGACATAGGCTTTATACTTTTGAGTATTTCTTTACGACAATGGTATATACCATTGACTTGATTTATAATGAGTTGAGAGTTACTAAAGATATTAATTGATTTGACATCTAAGGAGATGGCGGTTTGAAGGCCAAACATGAGTGCTTCATATTCGGTGATATTGTTAGTATAATCAAAATTTAGCTTGAAAGATAAAATCATAGGTTCACCATCAAGAGGAATGAGGATAACACCTCCACCACCCCCATGATGACATTTCGAACCATTGAAGAATAACCTATCATTTGGTAAATAGTATCATCCAAAAATAGGGTAGCAATGGACTAATCCTCGAAATTGAAGTTAGAGGATTGATTTTTGGAGAGGGGTGCATCAGCAAGTTGATCAACAATGGTTTGGACCTTGATATATTTTTCATGGATGAATTCAAGGTCCAGGTCGATGAGAAAAATGAGCCAACCCACAAGACACTAATGTTGGTAGGGTTTGGCATACATTTAATTTAAAGGGTAAATGTTAGTGATGAGAAAGGTTTTGTGGTTGAGTAGGTAATGACAAAGTTTAGTGGTGAAAAAAACTAAGGATAAGTAGAGTTTTCTAACATGGGTGTATCTAGTTTCATAGTCCAAAAGGGTATGAATTATGTAATAAACCACTTGCTCCATGTGTTGTTCGTCATGATGAGTGAGCATGGCACCCAAGGAATGGTTAGTAGTGGAAATGTATAGGTAAAATGGGTGGTAATCCTTATGTAGAATGAGCACCGCTGCTTGGAGAAGATGTTATTTTAAAGTGTCAAAGGATTTATGGAATTCATCTTTCTATTTGAAGGAGACATCCTTCTTGAGGAGGTGGTGAAATGGTTCGTAGTGGTCGAAAGTTGCGAAATAAACTGGAGAATAGATTGGAACTTACCTTACAAACTTAGAAGTTGTTATAGATTAGTAGGTGAAGGCATTTCAAGAATAGCCTTTACTTTAGTAGGTGATATACAGGAAAATTCATTCTCAAATGGGGTGAAGGCCAATACTGGGAGCCACCAACAACTTCAAATGATGAAGGGCTTAGGACCTCATATGTAGATGTGGATCCATGGGCACAAATAAGATAGGTGCATGATATAAAGAAGCTAGATTTGTAAAACTGAAACATATAATATTAGATCACAATATGCGGGGTTTCCTGACAACGTCGGGCCTAAGAGGATATTGACTTCGTTAGAGGAAGAAAACCCCAGCGTCGAGATAAGATAATAATAGATCATGCAGTAGTAATGGAATATGAAATGACAAGTAACGAAAATGACAAGAGGACCTAGGCTGGTGCTCTGCTTTATGGAGATGAACCGTGCATCAAGATGTCAAGATAATGAACTATGGAAAAGATTTCTTCCTCAAACTGGAAAAACTTAATTAAGCTCTTTCTTCTCTTTTGTGGCCTAGGTCTCTCCATGTTAGATGGGTATATTAATACCCATACATTGAATAATTTGTGAGAGATGGGGGATAATTCCAAAATTAAATTATTAAATGGGTTTATATGGAGCCCATTTAATAAGTAATTAAATTTAGTTAAATAGATGATTAGGTTTATTGAAATTTAGGAAAAATAAAGGTGAGATAGGAAATTACATGAACGTGAGATGATGGAGGCATGCTATACCAAAATTGGTGTCTACATTTACCTCTTTTTGTTGAGTGGTTTGTGATAGCAAGCCACGAGACAAAAAAATAAGGGTTAGATGAAATATGTGTTTGAGGATGGATGAAGACATGACCATGAAAGAGCAGATTCCCTAGGCAAAAAGGATCACAATAATAATGAAAAAAATTATGGCGGTGACTCCAATATCACATTGGTAGAGGAAAATTAAGGTCTCAACGGAGAGACGATTTAAAAATTCCTATAGAAAAATGAATGGGTAAAGACCATTGTAGTATGGATGTAAACCAAAATGACCAATGGGTCATAGGAAGACGTCAAAATATGTGCAACCAAATGTGAAAGATGTGCACAATCCTTTTTCTGTGAGGAATCATGCAAAAAAATCATGTGTCTGCAAAAGGGAGTTCAATAAAGATAATGATGCCCCAAAGACGAGGCATGAGAAGGAAAAAATTGAGTTATATGTGTTGACAACTACAAGGATGAAAGGGTGTCCCAAGATAGGGTACGAAGATGACATAATGAGAGATAGATGTGTAAATAAGATATCCCAAGGGGAATATTCATAAATGTGGATAGGATGAGTAGATAGGATAGAAAGGTGAGATAAATGTTTCTAAAAGGATGATAAATATAATTACAATCATGTTTCATAGGAAATATGCATAAGTGTTAAAAATTAGAAGGTAAAAGTAGTCCTACATGTTCGATAAGTAAGACAAGAAGTCAAGATACTTTTGCGACAAAACAAAAGTAGAGAAAATATGCATGGAAGAGAACAAGATCATATAGGTGATGGTTGTTATGGTATCTTCCAAGACAAAAATGTCAAAGGAAGATGGGAAGAGATTGTTAGAAATGGATATGATGGTGTCCTTATAAGAGGACTAATAAAGATAGAAGATGTGACAGGGTCTCAACAAGAGAAGAACAAGAATGATAATGAAAGGGATAGATGGAAATACATAAATGGAGAAACATTGGCATTGATTTTGTGAATGCCGATGTGAGGGATGTTAATAAAGAGAAAAGGGAATAGATATGAGGATTGGTTAATTGTGATAAGAACAAGAAATATTGAATATGAAGATGCCAAGGGTATGGAATAAAGTGACGGAGATGGAGGAGGAGAAAAGAAAGAATGAAAGGGGAGGAAGAAGTTAAAAAGAAGAATTATAAAGAAAGGGGTAAATGAAGAAGGACAAACAAAGAGAAGACAAGAAAAGGACATAACATAGGGTGAAATTATGAAAAATAGAGAGAGTTATTTAAGATGAAAGATGTGCAGAGGATGAAGCAGAGGAAAACAAAAAGGTAATAAAAAACGAAAGAGATGATAGAGTAAAGAAAATTGAAGGAAACAGATCATAGTGAGGAAATCCAAGGAAAAGAATATGGAAATGACTGCATGGAAATGCATGTGGATGATGAGATTATAAAGGATATGGGATAACATTGAAGAGTCAGTTTTTGATGGGGAAGTAAGGAGGAAGTGTGAGATAAAATGAGGAGGAAGATGATAAAGAGGAAGTGAAATAAGATGAAGATGAGAAAGGAATAGAAGACAACGAAAAAAATTATGCAAAAGTATGGGAACCAGGAGTAGAGATATTTGATAAAGAGTGAGAAACACAAGGAACGTAAAGAAAAGATTGAGGGAAGGAATGACATCGATTGGAAAATATGTGGAGATGTATGAGATGAGGATATTCGAACGACGAGAAAATAGAGAGAGGGTGCATGATGAAGACAAAGAAGAAATTTTCAAGGAAGAATGGAAGATGGAGAGGTGGGGAGGAAAAAGAAAGGATGGGATAGGAGAGGCAATGCCAAAGAATGGATGTTAGGAGAAATCCACCGATGATGATGATTAGTAGGAAAGGATGGGACAAAATATGAGACAAGGTAGAAAGTAAATGAAGAATGGGAGGGGGAACGCCAATGAAGGGACGTTAGGAGAATTCCTTGATCGAGGACACAAAGGAAGGAATGAAGATAGAATGGAGGAGGTCAAAGAAAGGATTCAAGATGTGTAGAATGGGGATGAGTGATTTTAGGATAATTCCATTGATACTTACTAGCGCAGAAATAGAAGATGATAATGAAAGAATGTTAAGGGAAGATCAATGACAATGACAGGTAAGTATGGGGTTAGATATGTGGGAGAAATCTAGAATATGGAGTGGAAATAGTAAAGAAAGGATGGATAACAATGTGTAGGAAGATGAAGATGAGGAGAGGATGTAATGAATGATAATGAATGAGAGAAAATGAATAAACAAGACACGAAATGATTGGAGAAGCAATGGTTAAGTAAGATTACCCAACGATGGATGATAGAGATGAAAAAGGGACCAGTAGGAAGTGGTGTTTGCGTGAATGGAAGAGGACGTGAGAGGATGTGATGATGGGGAATGACGAGAAAATGTATATGGAGATAATATGGGGTAGTGGGTGAGTGAAGGATGACAGATCATGCTTAAGAGGGACTCTTAAGTAAGATCACCATGCCGCAGGAAGATTTAAGTAAGATCACCAAACCAGCAAAGGACGATATGGAAGGAGAAAGAAAACATTGTATGGATTCGGTGTGAAAGGGTTAGTTGGAGTGGATGAGTACGATGAGAGGTGGGAGAAAAAATATGAGGAAGATATGATGAGAGGTGGAAGGTTCATACAACAAACCATTCTTAAGAGGAACTCTTAAGTAAGATTTCCAAATGATGGGGACATTTATGTAGGATTCCCAAGCTAAAGAAGAAGGATGATGAAAAGATCGAGCAATGTGTACCAAAATGGAACAAGAGATGAAAGGAGGTGATATCAAAATGATAACAAGGGAAGAAAGGGGTGTGACATGAGTGGATAGAGGAACATATGCAGTGTAAATGGAGAGTGTAAGGGAAATCCTTAATGGGATGTCCACGTGGTGGGAGTGATGATGCAAGAGTGTTAAGCGAAAAGGAGGAGTGGAAAGACATTTGTGGTGGTGATTGTCATCCAATGAAAGAGGAAATGGTGGAGAATCTTATATAGTGGGAGGATCTAAAGAAGAAGATATACCTTAACTAAGGTTCTTTGGATGTATGGATGGTTGAGTAATATTTTTAGAGTAAAAGAGAAACTCAAGAGGAAAGACAAGTAAGATTTTTGGCGTGGTGCAAGGGGACATAAAGGTGAGAAGGATGATGTGGAGAAAATGGTGATGAGTGGAAATGGAGAGCAAGGAGCAATGGGACAAAGATGTTGTTGAACATGTTGAGAGATAAGGAGTTACAGGGATAACGAACTTTCCTTGAGAAGGATCCTGAAGTAGGATTCGCAAACCGCAATGGTGATCAAGTAAAATTCACAAACTGAAAAGTATATTTGCAAACACATTCATGGAGATGATGGATAGACACATAATTCATAACATGAAATTTAATGTGATTTTGATAAAAGATGATTTGGATGAAATGAATGGAACATAGTTTTAGCAAAAGCATACAGGGAAACTCTATTTCAATTCGATTGAGATTAAAAAAGGTTACCACACAAGGCATTGCACTTGCTGCCGATAACAATATTTTGTTAATACATAACCAACGATAGTTAGGTATACCAAAAGATCATGAGGAAAATATGGATGAAATATACTCTTAATCGTAATGTTGACATGACAAAGGGATCAAAGATGTGACTTGTACATGGGAAGAGGGATCTCCAAAGGTGGTGTTCCTTAAGTCTATGCCTCAACTCGGGAAAGGAAAAAACAATAGTAGAAAGCTTTTTGAAAATGTTGATAAAGGAAGGCTGATCAATGTGGAAAACCTTCTTGATGCCATAATAACATAGTATCCATCCTTTTAGGGTATGGACTACTTTGTACATAATATAGATGACAAGAATAATATGATAGCCACCATCCTTTAAGGGATCAGTCTATTTCCTTTGATTTTTCTTGGATTTGGATTTGTATATCTTTTTTTCTTTTTTTTTGCATGAATAGTTGTCCTTCGAGGGATCAGTCTATTTTTTATAACTTTGATTTTGTATTTTACATACATGAATTTGAGTTTCACATGGGGGATACTTAGGAATAGTTAAGTAAACCACTTAAGAGGGGATAAAGAATGTACAAGAGACATCATGGACCCTCCGAATGGCTACAATAGGAGAATGAGAAGGTGACAGATGTAATGGTTGCAAGGTCACATCAAAGTAGTGAAAGCGGACCACATAATCTAGATCATTATAATGACAAATGGAAGGGGCTAAGGATGGTAGAACAATCTAAGGATGTAACTAAGAGATCATTGGTAGATATGTTAACAATAGATTGGTCACAAGTGTAATGCGTTAATAGGTTATGTCTTTGGTTTACCACTACGAGAGGGAAAACAAAAGAAAGTTGTAATAAGATGAGATGATAGCTAAGTAGGAAATAACACTATGTCTTGAAGGAAACAAACATATGATGACAATGGTGGATTTAGATGAAAATAAATGATGCCCCAAGAGAGACAAAAGTATAGAAGAACAATCATGGCCTCAAAGGAGGGATTGATGAAATAAACGATGTCCCAAAAGATATAAAAATATAGCCGCAATAGTGGAATTTGAAATAGATGTTTCCCAAAAGAGACACAAATACAACCACAATGGTGGACTTCAAGAAAATGGTCCCTCAATGGAAGGACAAAGATGACCTCAAAGGTGGACTTCGATAATAAGATCCCTCTATAGAAGGATGAACATGGCCTTAAAGGAGGACTTAGAATGAGATGAGGATTTAGATATAATTAAATTAGATTGGATGGATGTGAAGAAGGTAAACAAAAAATGTCAAAAGAAAATTCCCCTTAGTAATAAGGAGTTATACGATGAGATGCTCAAGGGAGAGGGAAGGTTTTTTCCCAATAAGTTAAATGTGAAGGAGTTAAGGAATGTCAAAAGAGTTTATATGAGATTGTTTTAGATTTTGACGGGGTAAATGATCGAGACCACAAGTATGTTTAGTAAGATAAGCAGTATTAATGAAAAATGGAGGACCTTCCTTAGGAGGAATGTTGTGTGTAAAGCGTGATATTAAGGGATGATGTGGATGAAGGAATCATAGGAGACCCAACAGATGGGATATGAATTAGATTCAAGGTAGATGGAGAAGGAACTTTCCCCTGAATGAGGAAATCATCTTTCTCAATAATATTATGGACTATTGACCAAAAGGCCTTATAATGTTCGATGTCATGGCTCGGGGTATGATGATAAGCACAACTAGAATTAGGATTGAAACACAATGGCTTGGTACCATAGGGATTAAAGGCTTTGATGGCAGATGTTCGAGTTAAATGTCAAAGGATATTTGTGTAAGACCCTATTGAAGTGTTATGGGAAGGTAAATCTTGTGGGTTTTGATAGGATATCATATCTTGGAGTTACGATAAAAAGTGGATGTAGATGGGATGGATGAATTTTGTGTTTTGGAGGACAAATAAAATTTATTTGAAGGATTGTATTGTTTGGATGTGGATTTATTGTTGCAATATGTCATAGATGGAGAGACCGATCCTAACATAGATGTTGTGGCATTGGATTGTTGAGAAAAGGGCAAACTGAATGTCTATGAGGTCATGTAGGGGATTGTCAGGATGTTCTCCCCATGCCTTAGACTTCAACTAAGAAGATTTACCTATAACAGGATAGCTGTGATTTCAACCGAAGGATCTAATAGTGGTGTTGTGATTATTAATGGAGAAAATGTCCTAAAACAAGACGAGGACATTAATTGAGAGATAGGTGTTTATATGATGTAATTAATGATATCTATGTGAGATGTGAATTGTTTTGGTTTTGGCATGGGAAGAGTTGATTTTGTAAAGTGAGAAGGTAAATAATATTTATTTGATTTAGGTGGATGTGTTGGTTCATTGATGTTTCAAAGGGTATATTAGATAGGATTGCAGATCAAGAGGATTTGGTTGGTGTGATAGACAAATTAGGCAAAGAGTATTGGGGCAAACAGGGTGATGTGGCTATGGGTGAAGATACATGTAAAGATGTCAAGGTAGGGATAGTTGTATTTGTTGGTATGATAGATATAGGGGTAGTTGAGATAGATAGGGATGTAGGAATATTTGGGATATTTGGAGGTGTGGTTGATGTGATGAATGAAGGAGTAGACCTTATGGGTAATGTAACAAATGCAGGCATATTCTCATGTGTATAAGTAGAAGGGACTGGTTGTTTCATAAATGTTTCGAGGGGTAAGAATGATATGTTTGCTAAAGGGGTTGATGTCGAAGGTGGGGTTGTAAGGGTGCATGTAGTAGAATAGATTTTTGTTGGGATGGTTGTGAGCAATGTAGGTGTAGTAACATGTGTGTTTTATGAAGATGCTGGTGAATGAATAGGTGTGAGATACGTAGGGATATGTTTGGACATGAATGGGGCTAAAATGGGTGCTAAGGAGGAATCTAATATGGCATATTGGGTTATATTTGAAGTGGCGAAGTGGATGGTATAGTTAAATTTGATGTGGATGTGATAAGGATAGGAGAAGGTGTAGGTTTAGGATAGGTAGTGAAAGTTGATGTAGGTGTGACAGGTTTTGCATAAGGAATGGGAATAACGCCTATTATAGGGACATGCAAAGTTAGTGATAATATGGGATTTTTATTAACAATGTCAACCATACAAGTGTTTGTAGTTGAGATGTAGAGAGTTTGGCTTGATTTGTTGGTGGTTGATTAGTCTACGCATTTGAAGTATCAATTTGGATATCCACTTGATTTATGAGTTTTTGGACACAATCTTTGAAGGAACGACATCTCTTAATGTCGTGACCTTTGAATCGATGATATTTACAATAGTGGGCCTCATGATACTAAATAGGCTTGACTTGCGAGTTTTCTATGGGTCGTATGGGAGGAAGTTGGATGGAGTTTACGCTCATCAAATTATAAAATAAAAACTATTTGATTCTCCTAAAGGAGTGTAATTGGATGTTTATTGAGGAGATCATTGTTGAGACCATGTTCTTGATGTAGATGGGGATCAAGGTTCAATGACCAAAGTATTGGCGCGACCTTGAACTCGCGTTATGTGTGAATGGTTTAGTGGATTCAATTTTTGATTTAATTGAACTTAGTTTAAGATGACCCTGCTCAATGGCACAAGTTTCAAGCTTGCGAGCCATTGTGAAAGCTTCATCAAAGGTTCAAAATGATTGGATCTACAAAGTAGATGATATATGCTTGGCACATGAACGCGAGAATAGTTCTATGAGTTCGGTTTATGGGATAGTGAAGGATAGTTAATTTATAACATCATGCCATCATGCGAAGAATTCGGTGATGGGCTTGTCTTCATATTGTTGAATGGTATATAGATCAGAGATAGTGGTTTTACATGCGATATTAATAGAAAAGTGTTCTAAGAACAACTGTGAAAGTTGAGTGAAGGAGAATATAGAATGTCGTGGGATACTATTGTACCAATCCAACACGGGACCAGACAAAGACATAGGGAAAGTGCGAAGAAGTAGATCATGATCAGTGCAATAAGACAACATGCATGTTTAAATGTGAGAATATGTTGTTGGGGATCTTCCTTATTGTTGAACTTATTAAACACAAGAATTTTCCAATGAGGGGGATAGGTTTTGATTGGAACCAATGGATGAATCAATTCATTACAAATG
This sequence comes from Taxus wallichiana var. yunnanensis, assembly GCA_018340775.1. Lineage (NCBI taxonomy): Eukaryota > Viridiplantae > Streptophyta > Pinopsida > Cupressales > Taxaceae > Taxus > Taxus wallichiana. Next base: position 430,626,059 of record CM031242.1, on the reverse strand, counting down.
TGTTCATATGATAAGATGTTCTTGGGTGCCAAGGTAACAGCTTTCTAAACCTGCCACCCGACTCATTAAGGTGTGAATTGAATCACTCAAGGTGTTGTAAGGTTGATATTAGACCAACTGTGTGGTTTGAAAATTAGTTTGATAAGGCGAATGATGTGTTTGTGGGTGTTTGGGTAGTTGGGGAAGCATCTGATAAGGTGGTTGATAAGTTTGTGGATAAGATGTTTGCGAATGGTTTGATAAGACAGCTTGATTAATTTGTGGATATGTGGACATTTGGGAAGCTACTTGGCAAGAACCGACATGTGTCATAGGTTGGAAATTTTACATAGGCTGATGTTGAGCAATAGGGGCATGACGTTAAGCGGGATATGTGTGTTAAGAGTTTGAGATGGTTGGACAGTGCCTATTAATGGAATTTTCAAAATGGGATGTGAGTGTAACATCCTCATTTTATACATTAGAACAAGTCAAAAATTTTTTTTTTTTATAAATACATCCTGGTTCTAAATACGTAATTTAGAACTCACAAATCAAATAACCATTCTTATAACAGATAACCATATGCAGCTGTAATGACTCGGAGTACCTTCGATCTATTCATTCCATGACTCGGTAATCTACCGATCTATTCATGAGTAATAAGAGTTGGAGTTTTTATTTAACACACCACTCTTGCGGTTCTCTTCCCTATTCTGGGATTCAGAATGCTCTGTCTAAGGAACCTATCTGAATAATTGTTACCATTATTCATCGGCATCTCATCCCTTAGACCAGGTGACTTAGGACAACGCAATCAACAGCTTGCGATACTTTGGCCAAAGATTTGAAACATACTGCTTATGTCTCGTATTCCTTAACAACATACTCGTCAATCTGGAATACGTCCTTCACCCCATTCTTATGTTATGTAGAATGTCTTATACCGACTTCTGTCAGTCCCTCCTATCCCAAGTTATTCACTCGGAAACGGATTAGTAAGGTGACAACGTTATATGGATGCTCCCGAGGACTAGGGATACGATGACATACTGGGTCAACCCTAGTTAAACCAGTGTGTCAAGATACCCCGAGTCTCCTAGGCAGCCTTATAACGTGACCACATTCCTAATCGGTCCCAGAGTAACTTGTTCGAGTTTAAGGTGTAAATCTTAACGATCAATGCAAAGGGTGTCATCATAAGTCACCTACATTGTTGTATCTTCGAGAAGATCCTAATCTTCTCGGAGGTACAACCCTGCAGTTGACTTGTGCCGTCAACCTTTAAATCCGCCTCGAAAAGATCTACTTATTAAAAAGTGTTACATACGTTGAGTTAAATTATACCATAAGATGCTCCCTTTAAGAGTAGTCTTTCCCAACCCCTGGGTTCCTCACCTTAGAATGACCCTTCTTAATAAAACCCAATACACAAGAGAAGTTATTAAGACTAGAGGTCCCATCAAGGAGTTCATAGAATATACATAATTCTAAATCAACGAAATTGGACAATTACTCCCATCCTTCACATGAGATTGCTAACCAAACCCTTTTTTTTTTTTATATCAGTTCTCATAACTGATTTATATCGTACTTATTAGTATCAAGATATAATGATTAAGAATCCAATTAAACGTTGTCCTAGCTTAATCAAGACTAGGAATTAATAATTTAATCCATCTTGTTTAGCGTCTTGCTTAGGTTTATTTTTACCCTAGCTTCCAAAAAGACAGTGATCTAAATCTTAATTTAGCTTTAGATAGAACATACTAGAACTGCTAAACAATCATAAGTATTCATTCACATATTCTTGCAAGCTTACATTGATAATCACAAAAGTCTCCAATTTAAACAATAATAACAAGCTCTCAAGATCATTTGATCCGAAGAAGGTCAAACTATCCAGATAAGAATACAAACACATAAGTAACAAATATCTCACTTTATTCCCTTCAGGCTAATCAAATACATTTTATGCTTTCAGCTTACTTGATACAATACTCAATGGAAAAAGAACATCTTTCCTCATATAGTACATTTAGAGAATCAAGCTGAAATTCATCATAAAACCAAATTAAACAATCTGAACATCCTATCAGATCTGCGTGCTTTTACCACTTACGGCAACCATCTGCAAAAATTGTCAACATGGGTCAGTTCGATGAACTGAGCATGATAAGCACTAACTCTTAAAACAATTGCAATCCACCAACTGTTTTCATTAAACAACCTGTTTAAATGAGATCATTTCACCAAACAAGTAAACATATTTTAGACTATGCTCTTGTAATACAAACATGACTATAAACGTGTAGCTCATATTATAGTCACTAAATAGTCTCGGATACCTTTCAAATATTTCATCAAAACGTTAGTGACCAAGAAGACAAATGCATCTAAACAACTATCCATCTGAATCCCAAGGACAGTAACATCAGACGGACTAATATATTCAACATAATAAATGAATATCATAACCTTTCATGATTCCATCAGCATGTTAGAACAATTCCAAAAGTTAGATAAACAATTATATCAACCTATACTTTACAACAGAAGAGAAATAAACGAATCATACATATTTCCCTCAAAACTAGCTCATGACTGTACTGTCTTTCCAAGAGCAAAGCATTCACCTTAAACACATGCGAATAAATCAGACGAGGCCACCAGAAGCACCACAGTTTTGTTAAAGTTTAAAATATAACAAACTACTAGAGTTTAATAGCAGTACAGTAGCTCTCACGCCAAATAGTGATGACTATCTACCAAACAGACTCCACATGACCTTCCACACGAAGTGACAAACAAGAAGATATTCACTGCCATCGCCTGTTGAGGTGCAGTCGATAGCTCCTAAGTTCAATCAAGCTCCAGACTAGATATCCATGCAACAGAAGATGTAATCATGCTCAAACATGACAACAATCCCTCTCAGCAACCTACAGCTCACTCTAATCCCTACTAAACACTGTAAGGCTTTAGATTCAAGGTCGAAATCAAAGAACTTCTCTTTTATCGCAGTCAACAAGAGACTCCTTGACATTAAAGCAAATGATGTTTCCCTAAGACTATGCAGAGATATTCATACAAAATCCACGCACATGCACAGCCTCATTTAACTGGAATTATTCAGAAAGAAACATAACATACTGTATTCACATCTGAACTCATTCAGAGTTTGAAAAGTATGGTAATCACGACCCACTTTTACAGAAGCCAAGATACATGATATCTATCTAACTTAAGGAACCCAACAGAGCCAAAAACAACAAGTGTACAAAAATAGGCTTATATAGAGGCAGATACACTGGTTACCTATCAAGGATTTCAACTGAATCCGAACAACAGTATACACGATAAAGCTCCTACAGAAGCCGATATACAAAATAAATATCAGTTAATGATTCCAACCGTGCCAACAATGGTAAATATACAAAATCAGGCTTATACAAAAGCTAAATACTGATTTCGTAACAAGGAATCCAACTGAGCCTCTAAAACATTATTCGCTCAAGCTTACACAGATAGGAAACGTAAAAAGTACACCAACTGAGTCTGTACCAAAATTTCATTACTTAAATGAAGGTATACATTACAAGATAACAGAAGTCGTATTACAAGTTACCCCTCCAGGACTCCGATGGAATCATGCTACCAGTATACACATACATGACTTATACAGTAGTCCAATATACGAACCAATCCAAGGACTCCACAAAGTCATCTTGTAAATAAAATAAATATAATGCAAACCATCAACGGGTTAAATCCCGTAATTGCAACACAAGGGAGGGAAAAACAACTTCTACAGGGTCGCATCAAATACTGAAACACAGCCAGTTATCCGTTCAACATAACCTAAGTATCATAGCGAAACCCAACAAGATTCAGTAACCACCACCTATACTAACCACGACGGAACTTACAAAGAAGTCCAATTAAACTGAACATTCAAACAAAAGTCCATCAGTATCCTTTCCGACAAGTATCAACAACAAGCATCAACAACAAGTATCAACAACAAGTATCAATTGTAGCCTGAACCCAACAAGGGAACAATTCATGGGCTCTCACAGAGCAGGTCTAATATTCTTTCTTGCATACATTTCACAAACTTAAGCCGGAATGCAAAACACAACGAAATAGAGCAACAGTTCGAAACACAATACACACCCATCAAGGGTTAAACTTGAAAAATCGAACCAGCAAGAAGATACAGTAACAAAATCACACAAAGCTACCATAAAAACCATCTAAACCCATAAATCATCTGAACAGAGTTGTTCTAATGAAATCAATTGAAAGAAAGCAAGATTTTTAAAGGTTAAGGCCTAACATGCCTGGTTATTTGCTTAAAAATCCGAAGAAGACCACTGAAAGAGCTCGAGCCTTCTCCTCTTTTTCCAAGTTAGATTCACCAACAAAAATTTGTTATTTCCATGACTTATAAATTTTCCTTGCCAGAGAAAAGAGCTAGTTATGCTCATACTTGCCATGCAACACCAAGAAGACTGGTGCGAAGAACCAGTGATCAGGCAGAGGGAAAACCGGAGCGCATGAAAAACCAAACAAACTACTAATTTTCCATTTTGCATGCCTTCCCGTGAAACCCGAGCTCGAAGACCGAGTTCATAAATGGCATTTACTCCTAATTTCCCGCTCAATTTCCATTGCCACCGACCGCCATAGTTGGCGATGGATAAAACCAGTTCGAAGACCATTTCCAACTTTGGCGACCTGCCACGTCGGCTCTAGCTAGCCGTTTAAAAACTTCTACCAAATTACCTGTCCTTCATACTTATCCCTCCATTTAATGCCATAGAAACTGCCACCCATGGTTCGCACCCTTCCATAGGTCCCCTTTCTTCCTTGTTCATTAGTTAGGTTAGTAACTTAGGTTAGGATTTAAGATAACACTTAGTCTAACCTCATAGCACATAGATACTAACTTAGAACATTAGCTTATAGCCTAGGCCTAGGTTAGATTAACACTAATCTAACCCCTAGGTTATAGTTTAGTTTTAGGTTACTAACCTTAATAAATCCAGCTTAGGTCTAACATTTCAAATGCTCAGAAAAAGAATCTACAACATACATTCACGAACAGGGTTCACTCCTGCACTGCCAATAGGCTAGTGGAAATAAATGTATCTGAATTTATTACATGGTCCACGATCAAGACCTTCCTGATATTACGATATCGGGAACCAATTCATTTAACACGATCAGCCTGAGTTAGACTCCGGAACAGTTTAGTCAATGCATCCAGACCTTGCAACCTGCGAAAGGTCTATAATTTTAGTTCATCCCAAATAAACTTAAAGCATTACTTGGATCAATGCCACTGATCCAAGGCTGGGTCTTATAGATGGATAACTCCATATTCATTTCGAGATCAGATTAAACTTAGGTTTAAAATGAAAGAATTAAAAGAGTCCAATTATGTTCCGACTCAGTCAAAGATCTGCAATTTCAAAGAAGATATAGTCCATATCAAGCATGACTTCACAATCAAAGGAGCACATCCTTTTTCAAAAGAAATCACATATCAACACTTGAATGCTCAGGAGGAAGTAACAACAGTTCAGGGTGTTACATGCTTCCCTCCTAAAAGATTCATCGTCCCGATGATTACATATTCGATTAACCTTCAGGTCAACCAATTTATTGGTTCACAAAACAATGCGACTATTTTCCAACTTAATAGTTCCAGAAATCAATGTCACAACACATTTTATTCAGCCTGAATAATGTTTGCCTCCATCTGGCTTTCATATAAACTTAAAAAAATAAGTTCATAAAAGAAATGTTTTGTCAACAGATTTCATTCTGTTGAAAAAGAGAAGGAAAAGCAATTTTCATCTCTTCCAGATTTTCCCAAGTTGCACTTTCTTCGTTAAACTGGTCCCACTGGACCTTACATTGCTGTATTTCATGATTTCTCAAATGCAATTGGCGAGTTTCCAGCACTCGTGTGGGTTTAACCACGATTATTCCTGGGTCTTGGACCTGCAAGGAATTCCAATTTAAAACATGTGATAGATCTGAAATGTATTTCTTAAGCAAAGAAATATGGAAAACATCATGCATGCGAGATAAAGCAGGTGGTAATGCTAAACGATAAGCTACAAGATTGATTATTTCGACAATTTCGAAAGGTCCCACGAATCGAGGTGACAACTTGGCAGCCTTGCCAAAAGTTATAGAACTCTTTCTGGGTTTAACACGAAGAAAAACCTTCTCACCAAGCTCAAACCTTCGATCAACCCGCTTAAGGTTAGCATAGCTCTTCTACCTATCCATTGCTTCCTTTAATCGTTCACGAATCAAGCTTAACTTGCTGTTCCATTTATGTGAGAATCTTTGGTCCAATTACCACTCTATCCTCAACACTATCCCAGCTAACAGGAGTTCTGCACTTTCTTCCATAAAGTGCTTCAAATGGTGCCATTTTAAGAGATGAGTGATAAGTGTTGTTGTATGTGAATTCAACTAATGGAAGATACTCTTCCCATTTATATTTGTTGATCCATGCAATACATTCACAACATGTCCTCCAACACTTGATTTACCCTCTCAGTTTGTCCATCCGTTTCGGATGATATGCAGAACTGAAGTTTAGTTTCGTTCCAAGAGCTGTATTAAGTGTTTGCCAAAACCTTGACGTCATTCTTGGATCCTGTCAGATATAATCAATTGCGTACACCATGTAATCTAAAAATTTTGTGTACGAATCTTTTGCGCCAAGCTTTGGTGAATCATCCTTTAGATTTCCAGCGATGAAATGAGCTACCTTAGTCAGTTTATCTACAACTACCAGGATAACATCATGTTTATTCCTGGACATGGGTAATCCTTGTACAAAATCCATGGTTATTACTTGCCATTTGTATTGCGGTATGCTATGAGGATATAACAGTCCAGCAGGGTGCATATGTTCTGCCTTAACCCGCTGACACTCCAAACAATGAGTCACAAAATTAATGACATCCTTTTTCATACCTTTCCAAAAGTATTGCTGTTTCAGATCAGCAAGCATTTTTGTGATACCCGGGTGTCCAGAGAAAGGTGAATTATGAAATTCAACTAACAACTTCTTTCTCAAATCATTCAGCATAGGTACATATACTCTGTTTTCATAACGCAAGATTCCTTCATTATCAAAATGAAAACCTTTATACCTTTCATCATTAGGTTCTGCAGCAAGCGCTGCTTTTACTTGTTGAAAGTAAATATCAGATTCTGAGGCACTTTTTACCTCATCCTTAAACTAAGTTCTTAATGTTATAAGAGCAGAAATGTGCCTCCTACGACTTAGAGCATCAGCTACTCTATTCTCCTTCCCTTTGATATAGCTAATATCAAAATCATATTGTGATAAAAATTCTAACCACCTTCTCTGTCTAGCATTAAGATTAGGCTGAGTGAAAATATATTTCAGTCCTAAGTGATCAGTTTTCAACTCAAAAGGTTTCCCAAGTAAATAGTGTCTCCAGACTTGAAGTGCATGAACAATGGCAGCAAGCTCCAAATCATGAGGAGCATAATTCAGCTCATGTAATTTAAGTTTTCTACTTTCATATGCTATGACTTGATCATTTTGTAGCAAAACACCTCCAAGACCTTCCCCAGAAGCATCCGTTACAACAGTAAAGCTCCCATTAGGGTCTGGTACAGCTAATATAGGTGCAGAAGTCAACTGGCCTTTCAGACTTTTGAAAGCCACTTCGCACTTTTCATTCCATATGAATTTCTTATCCTTCTTCTGTAATGAAGTTATTGGTGCAGCTACTTTAGAAAAATCCTTTACAAATTTTCTATAGTAACCAGCAAGACCCATGAAGCTTCTTACTTCGTGCACATTCTTAGGTGCAGGCCACTCAGTTATTGCCACTATTTTTGAAGGATCTACAGAAATTCCTTCTTTGCTAATGACATGACCCAAATAGTGAACTTCTGAATCAAAGAAAGAACATTTGGATAACTTACCATACAACTTTCTTTTTCTCAAAATTCCCAAAACTATCTTCAAATGCTCATTGTGCTCCTCAACGCTTTTAGAATAAATGAGAATATCATCCAAGAATACAAGTACAAACTTGTCCAGATATTCTTGAAAAATATTGTTCATTAAGTTCATAAAGGTTGCGGGTGCATTAGTTAATCCAAAGGGTAGAACCGTGAATTCATAATGTCCGTACCTTGTTCGGAAAGTTGTTTTATGAATATCTTCTTCTCTAATCCTTAACTGATGATAACCAGATCGAAGATCTATCTTAGAATAAACCGCTGCCCCACACATCTGATCAAATAGATCGTCGATCCTTGGAAGTGGATATCTATTCTTGATTGTTGCTTTGTTCAACATCCGATAATCGATACACAGCCTAAGTGTTCCATCCTTCTTTTTCACAAATATTACAGGCGCTCCCCAAGGTGAAACACTTGGTCTAATCAAACCTTTAGACAAAAGTTCTTGCAATTGTGCCTTAAGCTCTACTAACTCTGTAGTAGTCATCCGATAAGGTGCTTTGGAAATAGGTTCTGTTCCTGGTTTGATTTCGATGGTGAAGTCAAATTCCCTCTTAGGTGGTAACCCTGGTAATTCCTCAGGAAAAACATCCCTGAAACTTTGTAACAGAGGAAATCGCTTCATGTAATCACCATCTTCTTCTGAAAATTCAGATATCTTTACTGCATAAAGGGTACATCCTTTATTTTTAGCCTTTTTAAGCTGCATAGCTGACAGTTTTCTAACTGAAATTTCCCGTTTCACACCTTGAATCTCTGTTGTTTCCAGCTGATCATCTAAACATTTTATGTTCTTTTCATAGTAGTCTACCTTTGCTTTATGGTCAGCTAACCAATTGACACCGATAACAATGTCATACGATCCCAAAGGTGTAACATAGAGGTCAACTTCCGTGGAGAAATTAGGTAAGTCAAGGACTGCCCCAAAAAGACACATACTCACTGTATGAACAGAGTTATTACCATATTGTACAGTCCAAGATTTATCCATTTTTCCAGCTTTTCTCTTAAGTTTAGAGGCAAGTTTATTAGAAATGAAACATTCAGTAGCTCCTGTATCAAAAAGAATAGTGACAGGTATGCCAAATAACTTACCCGGAACTTCTATAGGTGTCACTTGCTTTTCAGCTTGCTTGTCTGCTACTGCAGCATGTATCTTATCTTTGCGATTACACGATCATCCTTCTTGAAGGGCACTTTGATTTGCGTAGTGGTCTTTGCCACAATTGTAGCAGACCTCATACAGGTCCCTTTTTAGGCTCAAAATTGCCTCCAGCCTTGTAATTGTCATGTTGTCCTCCATAGGGCTTCGCCCATTGTTATAATTTTTGGCAAAATTATCCCTTACATTTCAGCAGAGGCTTATTTACTCTTTGCTTTCTTCTTATTATCCCCTGAAACTTATTTTTGTTTCCAAACTTTTTCCATGGTCCCTTTTTGGGTGCAAGAGAGGTTGAAGAAGGGTTTGCGGTCTTCTTCCGCACTTCCTCTTTATGAGCGAAAATAGCCTTTAATTTACTGTTCTTGCCTTATGGCCTTTTCAACAACTCCTTCCATAGTGGTTGGGCTGTGAACATCGACCTCTCCCCCTATCACGGGATTCAATCCCATGATGAATTTCCGTATTCTAAACTTCTCGTCAGTTTGATACTGCAGTACATACTTGAGGAGTTTTGTAAACCACTCCCAGTATTCAGTTACCGTTAGCTTCCCTTGAGCTAAGTTCTGGAATTCTGTCATTTTCTGATCATAGAAAAGTTGTGGCAGCCAACGTTGCCTAAAATAGCCTTTAAATTGATCCCAAGTAATATTGGTCTCATCAATATTTAGTTCAGCTTTATGGCTATCCCACCACGAAGATGCTTCATGGGAAAGCTGATAGGCTCCCCAAATAGCTTTGGTTTCCTCTGAGAAGTTTCTTATTGCAAAGTACTTCTCCATTTCACTGAGCCAGTTCTCAGCTCCATCTCCTAATGTGGTGCCATCATACTTAGGTGGACTTATCCTTTTTATATCATTAGTGAGTTCTGCTGCCAACCTGGCCTTTTTGTTTTCTGGTTGGACCGGTGCATTCCCAGCATTAACATCAACACCCATATCGGGGTTGTCCTCAGGAGGTGGCTGATTGTCATTACCAGCTTCTTCATCCTCCTCATTTCCCATCGCCTACTGTTCAAGTACAGCTAAATGATCTCTTGTGTCCAACAGGGCAGCAAGGATCTCATCAAGTTTCTGGGTTGTTGCCGCCCCTCCATCAGGTGGAGCATTATTCGCAACGTTCCCCCTTGTTCTAACCATTTTCTGTTACAAGAAAATTCAGGTTCTCATCAGATTATGGACACAATAGGCCCAAGAGCTGCAACCTTCAGCTCTGATACCAAGATGTAACATCCTCATTTTATACATTAGAACAAGTCAATTTTTTTTTTTTATAAATGCATCCTGGTTCTAAATACGTAATTTAGAACTCACAAATCAAATAACCATTCTTATAACAGATAACCATATGCAGCTGTAATGACTCAGAGTACCTCCGATCTATTCATTCCATGACTCGGTAATCTACCGATCTATTCATGAGTAATAAGAGTTGGCATTTTTATTTAACACACCACTCTTGCGGTTCTCTTCCCTATTCTGGGATTCAGAATGCTCTGTCTAAGGAACCTATCTGAATAATTGTTACCATTATTCATCGGCATCTCATCCCTTAGACCAGGTGACTTAGGACAACGCAATCAGCAGCTTGCGATACTTTGGCCAAAGATTTGAAACATACTGCTTATGTCTCGTATTCCTTAATGGCATACTCATCAATCTGGAATACGTCCTTCACCCCATTCTTATGTTATGTAGAATGTCTTATACTGACTTCTGTCAGTCCCTCCTATCCCAAGTTATTCACTCGGAAACGGATTAGTAAGGTGACAACGTTATATGGATGCTCCCGAGGACTAGGGATACGATGACATACTGGGTCAACCCTAGTTAAACCAGTGTGTCAAGATACCCCGAGTCTCCTAGGCAGCCTTATAATGTGACCACATTCCTAATCGGTCCCAGAGTAACTTGTTCGAGTTTAAGGTGTAAATCTTAACGATCAATGCAAAGGGTGTCATCATAAGTCACCTACATTGTTGTATCTTCGAGAAGATCCTAATCTTCTCGGAGGTACAACCCTACAGTTGACTTGTGCCATCAACCTTTAAATCCACCTCGAAAAGATCTACTTATAAAAAAAAGTGTTACATACGTTGAGTTAAATTATACCATAAGACGCTCCCTTTAAGAGTAGTCTTTCCCAACCCCTGGGTTCCTCACCTTAGAATGACCCTTCTTAATAAAACCCAATACACAAGAGAAGTTATTAAGACTAGAGGTCCCATCAAGGAGTTCATAGAATATACATAATTCTAAATCAACGAAATTGGACAATTACTCCCATCCTTCACATGAGATTGCTAACCAAACCCCTTTTTTTTGGTTTATATCAGTTCTCATAACTGAATTTATATCGTACTTATTAGTATCAAGATATAATGATTAAGAATCCAATTAAACGTTGTCCTGGCTTAATCAAGACTAGGAATTAATAATTTAATCCAGCTTGTTTAGCGTCTTGCTTAGGTTTATTTTTACCCTAGCTTCCAGAAAGACAGTGATCTAAATCTTAATTTAGCTTTAGATAGAACATACTAGAACTGCTAAACAATCATAAGTATTCATTCACATATTCTTGCAAGCTTACATTGATAATCACAAAAGTCTCCAATTTAAACAATAATAACAAGCTCTCAAGATCATTTGATCCGAAGAAGGTCAAACTATCCAGATAAGAATACAAACACATAAGTAACAAATATCTCACTTTATTCCCTTCAGGCTAATCAAATACATTTTATGCTTTCAGCTTACTTGATACAATACTCAACGGAAAAAGAAAATCTTTCCTCATATAGTACATTTAGAGAATCAAGCTGAAATTCATCATAAAACCAAATTAAACAATCAGAACATCCTATCAGATCTGCGTGCTTTTACCACTTACAAAGAACCATATGCAAAAATTGTCAACATGGGTCGATTCGATGAACCGAGCATGATAAGCACTAACTCTTAAAACAATTGCAATCCACCAACTATTTTCATTAAACAACTTTGTTTAAATGAGATCATTTCACCAAACAAGTAAACATATTTTAGACTATGCTCTTGTAATACAAACATGACTATAAACGTGTAGCTCATATTATAGTCACTAAATAGTCTCAGATACCTTTCAAATATTTCATCAAAACGTTAGTGACCAAGAAGACAAATGCATCTAAACAACTATCCATCTGAATCCCAAGGACAACAACATCAGACGGACTAATATATTCAACATAATAAATGAATATCATAACCTTTCATGATTCCATCAGCATGTTAGAACAATTCCAAAAGTTAGATAAACAATTATATCAACCTATACTTTACAACAGAAGAGAAATAAACGAATCATACATATTTCCCTCAGAACTAGCTCATGACTGTACCGTCTTTCCAAGAGCAAAGCATTCACCTTAAACACATGCGAATAAATCAGACGAGGCCACCAGAAGCACCACAGTTTTGTTAAAGTTTAAAATATAACAAACTACTGGAGTTTAATAGCAGTACAGTAGCTCTCACGCCAAACAGTGATGACTATCTACCAAACAGACTCCACATGACCTTCCACACGAAGCGACAAACAAGAAGATATTCACTGCCATCGCCTGTTGAGGTGCAGTCGACAGCTCCTAAGTTCAATCAAGCTCCAGACTAGATATCCATGCAACAGAAGACGTAATCATGCTCAAACACGACAACAATCCCTCTCAGCAACCTACAGCTCACTCTAATCCCTACTAAACACTGTAAGGCTTTAGATTCAAGGTCGAAATCAAAGAACTTCTCTTTTATCGCAGTCAACAAGAGACTCCTTGACATTAAAGCAAATGATGTTTCCCTAAGACTATGCAGAGATATTCATACAAAATCCACGCACATGCACAGCCTCATTTAACTGGAATTATTCAGAAAGAAACATAACATACTGTATTCACATCTGAACTCATTCAGAGTTTGAAAAGTATGGTAATCACGACCCACTTTTACAGAAGCCAAGATACATGATATCTATCTAACTTAAGGAACCCAACAGAGCCAAAAACAACAAGTGTACAAAAACAGGCTTATATAGAGGCAGATACACTGGTTACCTATCAAGGATTTCAACTGAATCCAAACAACAGTATACACGATAAAGCTCCTATAAAATAAATATCAGTTAATGATTCCAACCATGCCAACAATGGTAAATATACAAAATCAGGCTTATACAAAAGCTAAATACTGATTTCGTAACAAGGAATCCAACTGAGCCTCTAAAACATTATTCGCTCAAGCTTACACAGATAGGAAACATAAAAAGTATACCAACTGAGTCTGTACCAAAATTTCATTACTTAAATGAAGGTATACATTACAAGATAACAAAAGTCGTATTACCAGTTACCCCTCCAGGACTCCGACGGAATCATGCTACCAGTATACACATACATAACTTATACAGTAGTCCAATATACGAACCAATCCAAGGACTCCACAAAGTCATCTTGTAAGTAAAATAAATATAATGCAAACCATCAACGGGTTAAATCCGTAATTGCAACACAAGGAGGGAAAAACAACTTCTACAGGGTCGCATCAAATACTGAAACATAGCCAGTTATCCGTTCAACATAACCAAAGTATCATAGCGAATCCCAACAAAATTCAGTAACCACCACCTATACTAAACACGACGGAACTTACAAAGAAGTCCAATAAAACTGAACATTCAAACAAAAGTCCATCGGTATCCTTTCGACAAGTAAGTATCAACAACAAGCATCAACAACAAGTATCAACAACAAGTATCAATTGTGCTTTGAACCCAACAAGGGAACAATTCATGGGCTCTCACAGAGCAGGTCTAATATTCTTTCTTGCATACATTTCACAAACCTAAGCTGAAATGCAAAACACAACAAAATAGAGCAACAGTTCGAAACACAATACACACCCATCAAGGGTTAAACTTGAAAAATCGAACCAGCAAGAAGATACAGTAACAAAATCACACAAAGCTACCATAAAAACCATCTAAACCCATAAATCATCTGAACAGAGTTGTTCTAATGAAATCAATTGAAAGAAAGCAAGATTTTTAAAGGTTAAGGCCTAACATGCCTGGTTATTTGCTTAAAAATCTGAAGAAGACCACTGAAAGAGCTCGAGCCTTCTCCTCTTTTTCCAAGTTAGATTCACCAACAAAAATTTGTTATTTCCATGACTTATAAATTTTCCTTGCCAAAGAAAAGAGCTAGTTACGCTCATACTTGCCATGCAACACCAAGAAGACTGTGTGAAGAACCGGTGATCGTGCGAGAGGAAAACCGGAGCGCATGAAAAACCAAACAAAATACTAATTTTCCATTTTGCATGCCTTCCCATGAAACTCGAGCTCGAAGACCGAGTTCATAAATGGCATTTACTCCTAATTTCCCGCTCAATTTCCATTGCCACCGACCGCCATAGTTGGCGATGGATAAAACCAGTTCGAAGACCATTTCCAACTTTGGCGACCTGCCACGTCGGCTCTAGCTAGCCGTTTAAAAACTTCTACCAAATTACCTATCCTTCATACTTATCCCTCCATTTAATGCCATAGAAACTGCCACCCATGGTTCGCACCCTTCCATAGGTCCCCTTTCTTCCTTGTTCATTAGTTAGGTTAGTAACTTAGGTTAGGATTTAAGATAACACTTAGTCTAACCTCATAGCACATAGATACTAACTTAGAACATTAGCTTATAGCCTAGGCCTAGGTTAGATTAACACTAATCTAACCCCTAGGTTATAGTTTAGTTTTAGGTTACTAACCTTAATAAATCCAGCTTAGGTCTAACATTTCAAATGCTCAGAAAAAGAATCTACAACATACATTCATGAACAGGGTTCACTCCTGCACTGCCAATAGGCTAGTGGAAATAAATGTATCTGAATTTATTACCTGGTCCACGATCAAGACCTTCCTGATATTACGATATCGGGAACCAATTCATTTAACACGATCAGCCTGAGTTAGACTCCGGAACAGTTTAGTCAATGCATCCAGACCTTGCAACCTGTGAAAGGTCTATAATTTTAGTTCATCCCAAATAAACTTAAAGCATTACTTGGATCAATGCCACTGATCCAAGGCTGGGTCTTATAGATGGATAACTCCATATTCATTCCGAGATCAGATTAAACTCAGGTTTAAAATGAAAGAATTAAAAGAGTCCAATTATGTTCCGACTCAGTCAAAGATCTGCAATTTCAAAGAAGATACAGTCCATATCAAGCATGACTTCACAATCAAAGGAGCACATCCTTTTTCAAAAGAAATCACATATCAACACTTGAATGCTCAGGAGGAAGTAACAACAGTTCAGGGTGTTACATTGAGACCATGAAGATTAGAGGTTGGGTGACTAATGATGTGGTTTTGAGTTTAGTATCTCGTTGGGAGAGATCGTTAAAAGAATTAAATTTACTAGGTGGAGGACATTCTTGTTTTTTCTCGATTTGAGAGAGAGCGACAATAGGTGTGAAATAAAGAAACATCTCTGTTTATGTATGTTGTTAAAAAAATCAAGTAGAATATTTTTATCATCATGATTAATTTAGAGGATGTGAAATGAGAAAGAAAAATAGGTAATGAAGGTGCCTAAAGAAGTCTAAGGTTGGTTTCAGGTAGTTATGGATTGGGAGATGTCTGAGACGGTTTCCTATTGGGTGTTCAAGTCCCAATCAGTTAACTAGGTGAGAGGAATTTTTGATGTGTTAATTATGTTTGTGTAGTCTCAAGCAGTGTGTGATAAGTGAAATGCAAAGTGTAAATTCTTTACTTAGGCCATGTGATAAGGAAAGATGTAGAAGGTTCATTTTAGACCAAAATGAAATGTGATGTTTGATGCGAGATAGTCACGTAGAAAGGGAAAATTCAATGCAGAAAATAGAAAATAAAGTAAAATGAGGAATACCTGGATAACCAATTTTCCCGTTATTTAATTTACATGTGATAATGATGTATTTTGAAAGTGCCAATTAGTGGCCCGAAACTCCTAGGTACCCTAAAATGGCACTATCTATGTTTGTAGATAAGGTCGATAAAATTATTTTGTGTGGTGTGTTTGGTTTAAACATTTATCTTTGATAGCGTATTTTAGTGACGTAGTATCATAGATGTTACCTGCAAAAGAAAATAAAATAATTATTTGATGTTGTTAAGGAAAATGATGCTGATGTCTAAAGAACTTCGTCATAGAAAATAAGTAATCAAAATAATAAAATCGTAGTTCAACATTCCTAGTCAATTAGAGTAATTGTGATGCGAAAATGAATCGATAAATTATAATTTTAATCTATGAAATAAACATATGAGATAAATTAATAAATGTTCAACCCATACCGAAATGAGAGATGATGGAATGATAAACTATACAATGTGTCAATAGATTCAAATGATAAGTTATGAAATGAACTATAAAATGATAAACTAAAAACTATAAAACTAATCTATGAAGTAAATTATTAAATAAAGATGAAATGCACTCATTGATTCGAAATTAAAGCTTTATTGATTGGAAATATGGTAGTGCATATGTGGTCAAGCCATATGGAGGTCGTATATGGAGGGGTCCTCTTGGTTAGGAAAAGTGTTCATGAAGAGAGGTGAAGACCACGTGGGTCGGTGTATGTCGGTTGGGGGTTGAGGATAGAGTTGAGCCGTATGTGGGGTGAGTGGAACAGAGTTGGGAGAAAGGGAGAGGTGAGGCAGTTGGATAGTTGTGAGTGGAGGGGCATTGGTTGGAAGAGTTTATGAGGGAGGGAAGTTAGATGGTATCTTTCCGGTTTGAGGGAGGACCCGTGTGTGTGGAGCTGCATTGGAGGGTTTGCATGGGAGGAAGATGGATTGGAGCTCGAGAAGAGGAAGATGGAGATCAGCGTCAATGAATGTTGGTGTAGTATCAAGCAGTGTACTATGGGGAGTTGGGTGAGGACGAGATGTGGAAGGGGAAAGGAGCTCGGGTAAAGGGAAGGAAGAGTGGAGTGTGCATGGTGAATTGTTAGGAGATACAGAGGATGGCTCGGGTTGGATGGAGAGTGGAGTGGAGAAGGGGATGAAGCTGGATGTGGATGTGGAGAGCTCGGTGCATGGGTAGAAGCTCGGTTGAGGGGAGTTGTGTGGAATGAGCCGAGTGGAGCAGCGGAGAGGTAAAATGGCAGTGGGAGACATGGTGGAGATCAGGTTGACAAGATTGGGTGTGGTGGAGTTTGTGGTGTGTGGGGATGGGGTAGATTGGGATTATCGGTGAAGGAGTCACTTTGTATTGTGGGGTGTGGAGGATGGAGCTTAGGAAGAAGAGGAGGTCGAGTTGGATAGGGAGGTGGTTAGGACATGGAGCAAGTTAGAGAAGTAAGAGAGTAAGGAATTGGGTAGAGAGCGGGATGGGATGTGAGGTGGCCGAGTGGGAGATGGGAGTGAAGCAGTTGGGAGAGAGGTGAGTGAAGAAAGGGTGGAGTAGAAAGAGAAGGGGTGTTAAGGATTAGGTAGGTGTCGGGAGATGGGTCGGAGGTGAGGTAGAATGCTAAGGGAATGGGTAGTTAGGATAATATCATTTTTTAAAAAGTAATTAACAATTTTTTTTTAATTTAATTTTATTTAATAATAATTATGTGTATATATATTTTTATTAATTTTTAATTAATATTATTTATTTAATAATAAAAAAACTTGATATTAGTTAGAAACAACCAAATGACAAGTCTATGAACACAACACAATGACGTACCTCGAAGAAGGAAAAAAATGACCACATGTACAAAGGACATCACATGGCGGGATCATATTAAATCTTGTAAACGAGTAAGCTTATAAACGAAATATTCACAAAATCTATCACATGACGACCACTAGGAGAATAATGAATTACACAATCAAACTTGAAAACACAACCAAATGATAAGGTTAATTTTTAGATTTACTTCCCATGTGGGTAGATGTCAACAAAAAACAAGCATAGCACGTACCTCCTAGTGATTTTGTTGAGTGACCGTATCGACTGAGATAGACAAATACTAAGATATTACAAACAAGAAAGTTAGAAAAGATGAGTAACATAACAAACTAAATGATCAAATCTTGGATTTGGTTCCATCAGCGTGCAAATTGTTGTACAGGAAACTTCATTCTCGAGCGGGGTGAAGGCGTCGATACCGGAAGCCACCAACAACTTTGAATGATGGAAAGCTTAGGACCTCGATGTAGATGTGGATCTACAGCACAAATAAGATAGGTGTATAATATAAAGAAGCTCGATCTACAAAACCTAAAAATATAAGATTAGATCACAATATGAGGGGGTTTCTAGACAATCGGTTCCAAGAGGATATTAACTCCCTTGGAGGATTTCAACCCCTTGTCGAGATAATATAATAATAGATCATGAATAATAGTAATGGAATATAAAATGACAAGTAACTAAAATGATGAGAGGACTTAGCTTATGCTCTGCTATGGAGATGAACCAGGCATCAAGATGGCAAGATAATGAACCATGGAAAATATTTCTTCCTCAAACTTGGTAGAACTTAATTAAGCTCTTTCTTCTCCTCTCTAGGCCTAGGTCTCTCCAGGTCTTCTTGAAAAATATATCTCCGTGGTCCTTGAAAAATATCCTCCTTTGAAAAATATGTCCTCCCCTGAAATAGGGGAAAAACCCATATTTATAGCTTAGATGT
This sequence comes from Taxus wallichiana var. yunnanensis, assembly GCA_018340775.1. Classification (NCBI taxonomy): domain Eukaryota; kingdom Viridiplantae; phylum Streptophyta; class Pinopsida; order Cupressales; family Taxaceae; genus Taxus; species Taxus wallichiana. Next base: position 430,607,189 of record CM031242.1, on the reverse strand, counting down.
GAGGTTAGACTATAGGTTAAATGATACTCAGGGTTGAGTAAAGTAACCTGAGTTAAGAAATATGATGTGATCATGTGGGGACCACGGCTTGAATTATTAGATGGAGTGGGGAGCATGATTGACATGGTGGGTGAGATAAAATATTCCATTTAGAAAAGGGGTGTTGGATGGGTATATTAATACCCATGGATTGAATAATTTGTGAGAGATGGGGGATAATGCCAAAAGTCAATTATTAAATGGGTTTATATGGAGCCCATTTAATAATTAATTAAATTTGGTTGAATAGATGATGAGGTTTATTGAAATTTAGGAAAAATAAAGGTGAGATAGGAAATTGCATGAATGCGAGATGATGGAGGGGCATTATACTTGAAAAATTAGTTTCTACAAGTAGGATCAACTTCTATGCCATACAAAGAAATGATGAAACCAAGGAGCTTTCTTAAATGAACAATGATGACAAAAACACATGATTATTAGGCTAAAGGTGAACATAATACTTGACTAGATGGTAAAATATGACTTTCAAGATCATGAGATGTTCGGCTCGACGTTTGAATTTGGAATTAATGTCAGCTACGTAATCATCCAATATGCGATGCATTATGTCATGGAAGATATAAGTCATAACCCGTTGATATGTAGACTTTGGATGTTTTAAGGCCAAAAGGCATGACTTAATAGCGAGAAGGTCCCCCAAGGAATGATGAAGGTGGTTTTGTGTTGATCTTCTAGGGTGAGCAATATTTAGTTATAACCCAAACAACCATCCATGAGTGATAACATCTCATGACCAGTGGCGAGATCAACTAGCTAGTTAGTACCGGTAGAGGAAAGTCATCTTTTTGGATAGCTAAGTTGAGGTCATGGAAATCCATGAAAATTTGGATTCCCCTATTTCTTTTGTGATAGGAATGATGTTGGAAATCCATTAGGGATAGGCAATGGGTAGGATGAAGGAAACCGAGAGAAGTAGTTGAAGTTATTTTTAACAAGAAGGGTAAAGCGAGGATGCATTTTCCACATCTTATTTTTTACGGGTTTGGCTTCATGAATGGTTAAGATATTATGGACCATAATGTTTGGGTCAATACCACATATATCGTGATAGGACCAAGAAAAATATTTTCTATGACCCCGAGGAAAGAAGTAATGACTTCTGCTTAACAAAATCTAAAGATTATCCTATCTTTAGAATGTGCGGGCCGTAATGAGTGTTAATATTGACTTCGATGGTTGATTTATTCAACATGGTTTGTGTCTCATAAGTCAACGACTGGTGAATATAAGAATCTTCCACACCAAGGTAGGTGAGGATAGACTCATTGTCCTGACATTGAACGATGTTAATAGAAGGTATATCATCATCGATCATCTCAAGATACATGAAAAGAAGACAATATGGTGCCTCACCATCGTGTTGATAAGTCAAAGGTCCTAAGGAAATGGTGTTTATGAAAAAAGTTAGGAGGAATGGATTTTGGATCCATCAACTTTGTGGGTGAAGTTGGTAATCGGGGTGAAGAAGGTTTGTTATCATCATTGATCTCAACACAAGCCTTCTTGGAAGATAGTTCAGTAAATCTGATACCAACTTGGTCTTTGTGTTCACTAGTGGTATACGGTATGACAACTTGGTTCATAAAAACCAAAGCCAAATCCTTTCCATGCGTAATGATGAAGGAATGTGTGGGCAAAGTGATAATTTGTGAGAGATTGTAGGTCAGATAAAAATGGTTGTGTTTGGGATGACGATTCGGTGAATAGGTAGAAGTATCAAGTCCCCACACGTTAATTTTGTGTGAATGTGGGGAGGACCATAAGAGAACACCTCTCCTATGCAATAGTCATAATGAGGATGTTGGCGTAGGTTACCATACTCTTATGGAGTAAGGAATGTGTTTATATTGTAGAGGTGGTACTCCCCCAGAGTGAGGCATTGAAAAACACCCTTTAAGGGATCGGTAGTAGATATGTGGGTAACGGGAATAGATGAATTACTAGGCGATTGGGTAGGAGGGGTATCACTAGTTAGGAACTATATGGTTCAGCTACAAAAGTTGTGGCAGTAGTAGGAATAAAAGAGTTAAGCATGGGAGAGGCGATAGCAGAATTAGGTTGGTACAACATGTTATAGGTTTTGAATGGTGATTTGGGATGGTATAGTTATGTCCTTCATGTTCAAATTTTACACAACAGTGTAAAGTTGAAGGAACACAACCCATGACATGAATCCAAGGTTGTCCAAGAAATAGGTTATACTGGAACTCCCCTCTAAGATGTAGAAAAATTCCAGGATAGTGCGAGGGCCCACACGAACGTGAAGAATAATGGTGCCAAGGGTGGAAGTGATGGCGTCATTGAAGGAGCACAACATAACTAGGTTATTATGCATGTAATTTGAAGGGATGTGCATTTGATTATATGATGGGAGGAGATGATGTTGATGCTATCACCACCATCAATCATAATGCGCGACATGTATATTATTGATATAGACAGAGATGAAAAGGGTGGGATCAGGGTCATCTAATTAGAGAGGTACAATCTCCTCATCAAAAAAATTAGGGCGGCTACTTGATGAGTGGGCATGGGGGTAGAAGAAGGAAACGATTTGGGAAGAGAGGCCACGTGGTGATGTGTGATAATGGAGGCTATTGGTGTGGGGTTGTTAGGTAAAACCTTGATGGATTGCAAAACCTCCATAAGGGCTTGTCGATGAGATTCAGAGGTTTGGATGAGATCATACAAAGACATTTTTATAAGGGATTGGTGTAATTATTTTATCATTGTATGATGGGTGACCCCATTAGAAATAGGGTATGTGGGTCCTCGAATGGTGATTTTGGGTTCGGTGCAAATGGTATATTGGGCATGGGATTGGTTGATGGGATAGTTGCTTTTTATTTTCCTTTGTCCTTTTGGGTGCAAGTGGCAACTTGGATCATGTTAATCTGAGGGAAAGAGGTAGATGGAGAAGGTATGTCATGAGTAGTATAACGACATGATGGAAAAAACCTAATGTGGGGTAAGAACCTTGTGAAATGAGTAGGGCACACTGGCATTTAGGCAGTGGTTTGGCCAACTCTCTGATACGGACCATGTTGATCTCAAATTTTAGAGGTGGATAAAAGGGTTGTGGAGGTGGTGATGTAGGTTGTTGAATAGGTAGTGGGTAGGGATGTATGGTGACAGGTGAAGATGGAACAGGGTCCTCATCAAGAAGATCATCATCATCAAAATTTACTTTAGGAGGACATAATTGGAGGAGAATGGTTTTGAGAGCCTTACAACCCTCTACATCATGTCCTGGCACATGATGGTAGGCACAAATTTTAGTTTCATCAAACCCTTTTTGTTTGGGTTTGAGGGGTTGTAAGGTCTAAGCAACGGTAATGTGATGACTGAGGTCTCTAAGAGGTTGGATAAAATGTTAGCATAGGACCCCGCCAATGGATCACAGTGGGAAGTGAGTGTGGGTTTGGTAAAGAAGTGGATGATTGTGGTGGAAGAGGTGTTATAGGAGGTGGAATAAGTTTGACCACTAGTTTGGTAGGTGGTATTGTCTTAGGTTTTGATGGTATCTGCTTGGGTAAAGGTGTGGTAGAAGAACTAGCAATGGAAGGTGTTATCAATTTAACTACCCTGTTGGAGGGTAGTGGGTTCTTATCTTTGGATTGCACCTTTTTGGGTAAAGGTGTGGTGGGAGTACGTGATGTAGAAGGGAAATAGGATGGTGGAAGAGGACGGGTTACCCATGGGGACAATGGAGGTGTGGTGGAAGTGGTTGGTGGGAGTACGGGTGGAATGTATGGGTTGAATTCGCATAGGTAATGTTGGGGTTATGGTAGTTGGTGGAGGTATAGGTGGTAAGAAATGTATGGGTGAGGGCGAGGGTGTTTGTTGTGTAGGTAAATTAGGTGTAACAAAGGATCGTGATGAAGAAGTAGGTTGCTTAGCTTTTGATTTGCCTTGGGTAGGGGGTTGTTTGGCCAAGGTTGATGGGTGAGGTCCTAGGATGGATGGAAGGGGTGAAGGTGACAAAGGTGTGGTAGGTGAGACTGGTGTATGTGGCCTAGAAGGTTGGGTCTTCCTTTTAGGTGGAGGAATAATTTTTGTGCGGGTTTAGGAAGACGTGGCTAAATCCAATTTGATGGGTGGATGGGTAAGGCTTGACATCAGCATGACACCCAAGGTAGTGATGGGTCTAGATATGGATGAAGATGTAGGTGTGGGTAGGTTCTTAGGCATAGGAATGGTTTTAGTTGTGGGTAAAGGTTCGGATGTAGGTAAAGGTGATGAAGAAGAAGTTGTTTCGATAGGCATGGTTAGGGTCGATCTCGGTTAGTTCTTGAAAATACCATCGAATAGATCGTGGAGGTATCTGTAGGAAACATTTGCATTTGAGTCAAAAAGGGGAGTCAAGACATCCCCAAAGCATGGAATTATCAACATAATCTAAGTGATCGACCAGTCATGAAAATGACATTGCTGTAAGAGGAGAGGCAAATTGGTTTAGTTAAAATCCCTGTAAAATATGTCTGTGAGACAGGGAATTGGTTAGCCTCAGACTCTATGGGTAAAAGATTCGAGAGCATATCAATAGGATCCCAGATTGATAATGAGGAATTATCCCCAATAGGTAGTGGTGTGTCTAAAGGATCTCCCATGGGTAGGAGAGATGGTAGGTGGGGTGAGGTATATTCCTCTTTCGGTGGAGGAGAAAGCGATGATGATTCTCCTACGGGTAGGAGAGTTAATACCATTGATTGTTCAATAGGTTGTGAGGTAGATGGTGAGCCTTCAACACATGATAGCAATTTCTGTGAAGTCCATGATGTTTTAAATATCATACCATTTGTTCCTCAATTTCCACCTATTCCATCTATCAAGGAGATAATGGCATGATCTCCTCTACCCGTGGAGGAGCATACCTCATCCACTCCTTCACCCAAAGGGTTTTTTACTAGATCTTATTCTAGACACATTTCACCAACTCTATAGGTACAAACCTTCCATACCTTTGACGAAGTGTTTACCATGCCGTGAAAGTTGGAGATTTGTGCCATTGAAGAAAAGAAAATCCAATTGTGAAACAAAAATTGCAAATCAAATGACACCTCTTCATCTTCAAAGCCCCAAAACAATTATCCAAAAGCCAAAGGATCTACCAATGTGGTAGTTCTCAAATCTGGTCCATCCCATCCATAAAATCAAGCCAAACCTACCTCCAATCTTTCTCCTATTCAGACTTATTAGTTCCGATGGGAATAATGAAAGTACACTCGATTAGAGATCCCTATTCTTTAGTCCTGGAAAAGCTTCTTAAAGCCGGAGCCATTACACCACCCCTATAAATCCTCATATTGGTTTTGATCCTCTCGTCCCTATGCCTACATGGTATAAGGAACATGACTATTGTAATTATCATCACGTCAAAGGCCATAGTGATGGTAATTACATAAATTTTAAGAACATTATCCAAGAAATGTTAGATAATGGAGATCTCATCCTAGACAACCCGAATGCACCAAAGCAAATCAAAACTTACATATCTTTAAGAATTTTTTCCCTAACCATACACCATCATCTAATAAAAATGGTGAACCTTCAACCAACGATAACAATGTCCATGAAGTCCACATTGTTTTTGATATCATACCGGTCGTTCCTCAATTTCCACCTATTCCATCTATCAAGGAAATTTTGGCACGAGCTCCTCTACCCATGGAGGAGCATACCTCATCCACTCCTTCCCCACAGAGGAGTCTTCTTCATCTCCCACTTCACCCACAGATGACTCTACAATTTCTGAGGAAGTCATTTGACCATTTACCTTGAACCTACCAAAAAAATAATGTTATTAAATCCGCTACTCGTAGGATATTTGTCATCTCTTTCTCCTCCACCGAAAGAGGAATCTACCTCACCCCACCTACCATCTCTCCTACCCATGGGAGATCCTTTAGACACACCACTACCTGTTGGGGAAAATTCCCCATTAGCATTCCAAGATCCCGTTGATTTGGTCTCGGCTCTTTTACACACGAGTCCAAGGCTAACATATTACCTATCTCACATACATATTTGACAGGGATTTCCACTAAACCAAATGCATCTCCACTTATATAAATGTCATTTTCATAACTAGATGATCTCTTAGATTACGTTGATAATTCCATGCTTTGGGGACATCTTCAACTCCCCTTTTCAACTCAAATGAAAATGTTGCCTATAGATACCTCCACGATCTATCTAAAGGTATTTCAAAGAACTGATTGACCACGACCATGCCTGTCAAAACCACTTCTTCTTCGTCACCTTTACCTACATTCAAACCTTTACCCACGACTAAAACCATTCCTATGCCTAAGAACCTACCCAAACCTACATCTTCATCCATATCTAGACCCATCACTACCTTAGGTGTCATGCCAATGTCAAGCCTTACCCATCCACCCATCAAATTGGATTTAGCCACATCTTCCCAAACTCGTGCCAAAATTATTCCTCCACCTAAAAGGAAGACCCAATCTTCTAGGCCACATACACTAATCTCACCTACCACACCTTTGTCACCTTCACCCCTTCCGTCCATCCTAGGACCTCACCCATCAACCTTGGCCAAACAACCCCCTACCCAAGGAAAATCAAAATCTAAGAAACCTACTTCTTCATCATGATCCTTTGTTACACCCAATTTACCTACACAAAAACACCCTCGCCCTCACCCGTACATTTCTTGACCATCTATACCTCCACCAGCTACCATAACCCCAACATGACTATGTGACTTCAAGGCATACATTCCACCCAGCCTCCACCAACCACTACCATGTCAATCCAGTGGCTGGTGTCTAATGGTTGTATGCATTAAGAGAAGAAAATCATGGAAAGAAACTCCTTTAAATAGAAACCAAACTTGCATAAAATAAAAGCACACATGTGGAAATTTATATGCACACTTGCATAATAGTAATCAGACTTGTAGAAATGTAAACACACTTGCATAAAGGAAATCACACTTCACACTTGCAGGAATAAAACACACTTGCAAGAATTGAAATTGCTAAATGGGAAATAAGGAAAATTAAATGAAACACCTGCAAGTTTACAATAGACTGAATTTTCACCATACGAAGATAGAAACAATATAATAGAATGAATTAAAGAAAAATGAATAAACATAAACATAAATACAAAGATCCATATTCCTTGGAAGAGGATTTAAATCATATTTTGAGATCTTCAAACTACAGAATATTTGAACGGAAAGAACAAATCTTTATTTCTTGGGAGAAAAGCATTACATATCTGAGTGTGGAAGATTGCATTTATAATCTATGTGTCCAACCAAATCATTATTTTAGAAAATACAATCTGATCTTATCTTTATTCCAATCCTAATAACTAAAATCTCCATCTCCACAAAATATGGAGAGAGATATATTATTCAAATTATATTCTTATCTCACTTATTTTAGGAAGATTTGCTCCCAAATCTTCTCCTTGCTTTTCGGTAACAAGAATCATAATGATTTTATTCCTCTACATTATTAGAAGGAGGATTTCCCTCAAAATATGATTTTTACCAAATACCATTCTCATATTTTCCATTTAACTTTGTTGTTTTTCACTATGGAACTTTTGACGCTTGTGTGATACTTTTTTCCTTAGACTACAGTGCACTAAAAGTTAGATTTATCTTCATTGGTAAAACCTGTTGTAAATCTGAATGAGATTTTTTTAAACACATTTCTATGAACAAAAACCTCTCTCAAATTTTCTATTTGAATTTTTTTTTCTATTTATGGAGGTTTTAGCGCTTGTCTGATACACTTTTCCTTAGACTATAGCTCACTAAAATTTAGATCTCTATTCATTGGTAAAACCTATAGCAAATCTGAATGTGGTTTTTGTTAAACACATTTCTATGAATAAAAAATATCTCAAATTTTCCATTTGAATTTTCTGTTTTTGTTTATGTAACTTTTAGTGCTCGTCTGATACACTTTTCCTCGGACTGCAGCTCACTAAAAGTTAGATCCCTCTTTATTGGTAATACCTGTAGCAAATATGAATGAGGTTTTTGTTAAACACATTTCTATGAAAAAAACCTCTCTCAGATTTTTGATTGGATTATTTTATCTTTCACAATTCCTCAAAACTTTCAAAATATGTTTAGTTCTCGAACTAAGCCTATGAGTTCTTGAACTAACTCGTGAGTTCTCAAACTAACTCTGCGAGTTCGGAACTAATCTCGTGAACTTAAAATAGTTATAAATTTTGCATATGATCTCGGATTGAGATGATTCTTTGTTTGAACTTGCATAATTGTTTGACAGAATCAATATGAAATCAGATTTTATTTTAAATGTACTTTTCATGATCAATTACACTTTTCCCAATACTAGAATTATCTTGCCTTTGTGGCTTGTATACACAATACTTTGCATCTTTTCCCAAATAATCAATAGGATTAGACAACAAGATAGATAACAAAAGCTTTATAAAGAATGAACAAGATATATATCCTATATTATATCTTAAGGAAACTATAAGTTCCTAGATTACATTTAAATCCACTTTCAAAGGTAGCTTGGAAGGAAAAAATAATGGTAATTTATGGCCAATTTATGGCCTCATCGGGTAACCCTTCCTCTTCCACCATCTACTTTCCCTTTTGTATTGTGTACTCCCACCACACCTTTACCCAAAAAGGTGCAATATAAATACAAGAACCCACTACCCTCCAACATGGTAGTTAAACCGATAACACCTTACATTGTTAGTTCTTCTACCGACCTTTACCCAAGCATATACCATCAAAACCTAAGATAGTACCACCTACTAAAATAGTGGTCTAACTTATTCCACCTCCTCCACCACAATCATCCACCCCACCAAAATTGGGTCGACTCCCCTTGATCCCTTGTCAAATAATCACCTTGAGCACAATCACCTAACCATGGCCCCTTACACCCCACTCTAATATTAATTTAATTAATTAAATTAAATTAATTCATGATCTCATAATATTTATTATTTAAATATCCTAATTGAGATAATTCTCACACCACCACCTCACCTAGCCACCTCACCCTAGACCTATTCTTAGTATGTTGCCATAACTAACTAAGACCTACCTAAACCCTAAAAATCAAAGCCTACATTCCCTCTAACCACATTCCCACCCATTAGAAAGGAAGTTTCCATTCTAATCCATGGAGAGAAAAGAACAGGATCCAAGAAATCAAGTGGATCTGCCCATTTTAGTAAACCTAGGAAATCTTTCCCCTAACCAACGCCATCGGTTACCCTAAACCACCGCCGGTCAACCCGAACCATCATCGGTTACCATTTATTCCCCAAAACAACCTTATTTCAAGGTTGGCACATTCGAGAGCGAGAGATGAAACCAGAGTTGCATGCAAGCAGAAACCAACATTCACACACACATATGAACATCCACAACCAGCATCAGAAGTGATCATAGAGCCATTTGCATTCACGAAGCATCTGGGAAGTGCCATCACCACATCAAAACTCCATCTATTTGATCAACTGCCATTTCCATCCAACCATCAAGCTCATACCATAGTAAGTATTTTGTTAACCAACATTCATCTACTTTCATTTTAGTAGGTTCTATTACCTCTATTATCAGTTTCTACTTGCACTCCCATTCTCCCACCATTTACCTCCATGTAAGTTTGATCATTCCTTCACCCACACCATTAAATTTCCCATACCCTACCGATAAACACCTCTCCAGTATACTTAAGATCTCCAAAAGACCTTTTATTTCCTTCTCCATTTCTTTTAGCCTCATATCAACCTTCCCAAATAGATCCTAATAATTTTTATCACCCGACAATACCGACACTGGTTACCCATGACCGTCGTCGATCTATCATGAACCATCATCGATTACACTAGACCGACGTCGGTCTCTGTGTTTTTACCCTCAGACCAAGAATAAAGCCTAAAATCCCCACAAAATACCCAAAATAACCCAAAACTAGACCCTAACCAGTATGAGTACCCTGACAAAGACCTTGCCCTTCAAATTCAATCATAGCTTAGCTTGTTGTGAACGAATTTACTTATTGTAGTCGAATGAGATACCTAAATCATTTTAACTACAATAGGATTTCATTTATTGTTAACATTGAATTGTTTTAAATAGTGGATTGACAGCCATCTAGGGAGTATCACACTTCCTGGAACTAACATCATATATTGTTTAACTCTCATTTGGTGGTCTTGTTGTTTATTTCAGGTAGTTCCTCCTAGCCAAAAGGAATCTCTCATGATCAATTGTGGATCAAGAAGTCATATGCGTGCAAAAACCTTCAACCAGCTTTAACAGGTATTCCTCCTAGCCCATTTACCCTTATCTATTTCATCAATATTCAAAGAAATGCTCTAAGAATTAGGTGAAACATTTTGGCATGCCCGGTGGGACCCATTCGGGGTTCCTTGCATTTCTTCATTTCTAGGTGAAAATTTGTATGTTTGTTTCCTTTCTAAAAGGTTCTCACATTAAAATTTCTCCCTTGGAATCTTCTCTTCTTTCTATTTGTCTCAAAGCAATCGTGTTTTGGTGCTATAAAAAGAACTCTTCTTCTCTTTCATTTGTATTGCATTAGTGAAAGATCATACTCTCTCTGTTCATCTTTTTGTGTCATCAAATTCAATATTTTGATTTGGGCTTAAAATCAACTACATTTCATTCTACTTTTTACTGTATTAGCTCACATTAAATGAGGGAAACCTATACACTGGAAGTCATTCCCAACTGATGGTTGATAAACAAATCGTAGAAAAGCACTTCCTTTCTCTTCTTCTCTCTCTGAGTCTTACCAAACATCACAAAATTGAAAAATATACACATTCTTAAACAACATCTTACCTGAAGAAGTTGTAGGTGATCACATGATCACGGCACAATGGGCACCCAGCTCATTACTTCTGTCAAGTCATTATCTCAGAGGATGGCCCGCCCCCACCATAACATACCTAAAACCTCTCCTTTAGATATCTTTCTTCGTAGGAAGCCTTCCTCACCAAAAACTCTATTCTAAAGTTCATGAGTCAGTCTTCTAAATAGCATAAGATGAACAAACATAAAGAAAAGAGCACTCTTAGGATCATATTTTTCTTAGTGTTTCTACTTGGCTTGCATTTTGAGGTGAGAGGACACGTTCTTCATATTTTTATTTCTCCTTGCATGCTCCTTATCATAGTTGGTGTATTCCAACTTTTTTGAGTGTGTCTGGACCCCATTTTCATCATTCTCATAATTTTGGGTTTGATTCCACACTTGATTTTAAATCACAACCACCTTTTCTTCATCTCTGTTTCAATTTCACAGTAACCAATGTTGGTCTAGTGGCCGTCGTCATGGTTACCCTCTGACCGTCACCGGTTTTACCCAACCGGCGTCGGTTTACTGTTCTTTTGATAACCTACCCAAAAGGACACCTGTTTCATATTCTTTGTTATTCAAAGTCTCTTGTAACTCTCATCATCTTCTTTGTCCTGATAAAATCCATCTACATCTTATCTACCTAGCAGATTATTAGCCTTTTTGCCTTTTTTGACAAACTATCCATTTTCCATAGTGACCGACCGTGGTTACCTATGATCCGACGCGGCTACCCTAATCGCATCTCTTAGCTTTGGTCAAATTTCTAGCTGACATTTTGTACCTAATCCACCTACCACTACCTATTTTTCCTATTTTTGCTATATTTTTGTGTCATTTATAGAAAGTAGTCCTACCACATCAGTACTTGTTCACATGGTGTTGACTCGTAGCCAAGCAAACACCCTCATATTCCATGCTAGTTGTCAACCACTCCCACCTAGTCCTTCACCACCTTCCATTCTATCACCCATGGATCCTACCCAACCTATCACTATCACCATAGGGGATGAGGAGTTCGCATGACTCCTTGACTAGAACCCTGCCACCTTATAGTTCTATCTTTCCCACTTGTCCACTTGAGATGCCTCGAGTCAGTTGATATATGGAATGCCCGTATCTATCCCCCCGACTCTCATTCCTACTTCTACATCAGTCCCTTCTAGCTCTGCGCACTACCGCATCTGCCTTGCCCTCTCGCTTGTTTTCAACTAGGCTTTATACCTGTTATGACCGCCACATCTGCCACATCTATTACACCTACAACATCCACTATACCTTCATCCACCACCACCTAGAACATAACCTCATCCGCACCTATTGTCTCACATATACCCATAACAACACAACCACCCCGGTGTCGATGACCCCTACCCCATTTCAAAACATTTTCCTTTCTATTCCACAATCCTTAGCCCCCATCACTACTAGATTACCTCAACCCTTCCACCTCCATATATGTACTATCAAAATCCATCATTCATTCTGGGTACATACCCCCTATCTCACTCCCTCATTCCCAACCTACCTATGTGGCATCACCATATACTGGAATGCCACCTCCATCATATGTCCAACACCAACCCTCTTATACTACAGAGGTACCCATCCATCACCACCTACCAATGACCTCATCAAGTTAATGATGGACAAGATGCAGACACTGGAGGCATCGGTTTCGCTCACGTGCAACTCTCTCACCTATGATGAAATTTGCAATGAGCCCATACACCCATCTATTCCTATTCATCCATATCTTGTACATTGGGAGATGCCTAAATTTAACCGCTTCAATAGCAAAGAGGACCCGCAACAACATTTATGGTCTTTCAAACATGGGTGTTATCTAATCGCCCATGATGATGCTTTTCTTTTGAGGACATTTCCCATGTCTCTTGACCAAGCCCACGTTAGACTGGTATAGTGGGTTACCTAGGCATTCTATCTTTTCATTTAATCAGGTAGCCCAAGCCTTCTTGGATCACTTCTCCATCAACATTGTTAAGAAGGTTACCATGATTGACCTCTACTCTATGCATCAATATGACGATGAGTCTATCACATATTTTGTCGCTCATTGGTGTAGCCTGATCAATCAACTCACATTCCAATTACCACAAACCGAACTCATAGAGATCTTCACTTGGGCTTGTGCTAGACATATCTCACCGACCCTACAGGTGTAGACTTTCCGAACCTTCGATGAGGCATTCACCATGGCACAAAAGCTAGAGATTTGGGCCATCAAGAAAAGAAAATTCAACTACACAATAAGAACTCAGCATTTAAGTCAAATGATACCTCTTCTTCTTCAAACCACAAAATAATTATTCAAAAGCCAAGGGAACCACTAATGCAAAGTGGTACTCAAGGCCGGCCCAACTCATCCATCAAATCAGATTAAGCCCTCATCTAATATTTCTCCATGTCCATACTTTTCAATTCAGATGAGAACAATGGAAATACACCCCAATTGGGGAGCCTTATTCTTCTATTTTAGAAAATCTCATTAAAGTTGGGGCCATCACCCTTCCTCCTATAAAACCACACACTGGTTTTGATCCTGCTCACCCCACACCTGCATGGTACAAAGAGCACGACTTCTACAACTATCATCGAGTAAAAGGTCATAATGATGGAAATTACATCACTTTCAAGAACATTGTCTAGGAAATGCTTGAGAATGGTGAGTTAGTCTTGGATAATCCTAACACACCTACCAATCAAAACCTACACATCTTCAAGAAACCATTTCCTAATCACACCCCTTCTTCTAATCAAACTGGAGAGACCTCAACTAATGATAGCCATACCCACGAGGTCCATGCTATTTTCAGTGATGCACTAGTTACTTCCCAATTACCTCATATTCCTTCCATAGAGGAAATCCTGGCCCAAGTCCTCCACCTACACATGAACCCACTTCACCTATTCCTCCACCCACAGAGGAACACCCTTCATCTCCTCCCTCACCTGTGAAGGAGTCTTCTATTAACATCAAGACCATTTCACCTTTGGCTTCTCCACCTAGAGATCCATCACCAACAGTACCTCTCCAACCCACAAGAGATGCTTGTTCATCTCCTCCACCCATAGAGGAGCACCCATCATCTCCTCCACCTATCAAAGATCCAGTAGAAATGTCATTACCTCTAGGTGACCATTCTCCATCAGCCACCCAAGATCTTGCTGACTTACTTTCGGCTCTCTTACCCACAGAGGCTGAAGCTAGTGAATTCCCCATTTCTAAAACACATTTTACGGGAATCGCCATTGATCCACATCGACCTCACCCATAGCAGTGTCATTCTCACACTTAGTCAATCACCTAGGATTATGTGGATAGAGCCTTACTTTGGGGGCATCTTCTACTTCCTGTCTCAACACAAATGCAGATGTCACTCACTGACACCTCCACTATCTATCCAAAAGTGTTTCAGCCAATCAAACCAAACACAACCACAACTATCACAAATTCTCCCATGATACCACTCATGGCTCAACTTACACCTCTACCCATAACCCAACATGCATCTACATCTAAACCCACACCTACATCATCTTCCTTGCCTAAACCTATTACTACTTTAGGGGTCATCCCAATGGCTAGCCTTACTCATCCACCCATCAAATTAGATTTAGCTACATCCTCCAAAGCCAACACCAAACTTAATCTGGCCCCCAAACAGAAGAACCAATCCCCTAGATCTCATACCCCAACCTCATTGATCACACCTTCATCACCTTCACCCCTTTTCCATCTTAGGACCTCACCCCTCGACCCTAGCTAAGAAACCTCCACCCACTAGTAAACTAAAAACAGTAGCCCATTCCTCCCTCATAGACCTCTAATATACCCAAGCACCCGACACAACTTCCACCCACACCTGTAACATTTTTACCACCCATACCTCCAATACCATCGATAACTTCTTCACTACCCATGACACTTCATTCCCTTTCCCTTACACCTCCTACACAACCTATGCCATCTACCTCCACAACACCTCAGTTATCCCCATGGGTAACCGCCCTCTTCCACCATCCACTTTTCCCTCTAAATCTTGTGCGCCCATATCACCTTTACCCAAGAAGGTGTAGCCTAAAGGAAAAATCCACTACCCTCCAATAAGGTAGTCAAACCAACCACACACTCTATTTCTAGTTCATCTACCATGCCCTTACCCAAGCAGACATGACCAACACCTAAGACCATGGCTCAACCCACTCCCCCTCTTGCAAAGACCCTTCCTATACAATCAGCCACACCTGCACACCCAAACCCACATTCACTTCCCATTGTGATCCACTAGTAGGATCCTATGCCAAAATCTTAACCAACCTCCTCAAAACTTCGTCATCACATTACCCCCTCTTAGACCTTACGACCCACTCAAACCCAAACCAAAGGGTTTGACAAAACCAAAATTTGTGCCTATCATCATGTGCCAGGACACATGATGTAGAGGAATGTAAGGATTTGAAAGCTACTCTTGTCCAGTTGTGTCCTCCTAAAGAAAAATTTGATGATGATGACCTTCTCGATGAGGACCCCATTTCACCAGCACTAGTTTCCATAGTTCTTCCTCATTGCCTACTCAATGACCAAGACCTCCACCCCCACAACTCTTAGAGCCACCTCCAAGATTTGAAATTAACATGGTGTACATTAGAGAACTCACCAAACCTCCACCCAAATGTCGGTGTGCCCAACTCATCTCACAAGGTTCCTTCCCACCTCTTGGCTTCTTCCCTTCCTGTCGCTATACCTTTCATGGCTCACCTACTTCACCTACCTCCCCACCTCAAATCAACATGATCCATGTTGCTACCTACACACAAAAGGAAAAAGGAAAAGAAAAGGAAACCAACCCACCGACCAACCCTATACCCAACATACCATCTGCACCCTCACCTAAAGTCACTATCGTGCCCCACATATCCTATTTCCAACGGGTTACACATCACATGATGCTCAAAAATTACACCAATCCTCCCTCAAAATGTCCCTATATGACCTCATCCAAACCTCTGAATCCCATCACCAAGCTCTCATGGAGGTTCTTCAGTCTATTAAGGTCTTACCCAATGACCCTACACCCATAGCCTCCATTATTACACCTCATCATGTAGCCTCTCTTACCAAATTACCATATTCTTCTACACCTCCACCTACTCACCAAGTAGCCACCCTCAGCTTCTCAGATGAAGAGATCACACTACACCAAATCGATGACCCTAATCCATCCCTTTTCATCTCCATCCATATTGATAATATATGTGTACGATGTGTTATGATCGATGGGGGCGCTAGCATTAACATCATCTCCTCCCATGCGTTCAACCAAATGCGCATACTCGACAATTACATGCATAAACATCCATCATGTTGTGTTCATTTAATGATGCTATCACCTCTACACTTGGCACCATCATCCTCCATGTTCACGTGGGCCCCCACACTATTCTAGAGTTATTTTACGTCTTGGAGGGGGAATTTCAATATAACTTATTACTTGGTAGACCCTGGATTCATGTTATGGGTTGTGTTCCTTCCACTTTGCATCGTTGTGTGAAGTTTGAGCATGAAGGGCACACCTATACCATTTTGGATGACCCATCACCTTTCAAAACCTATAACATGCTTTACCGACCCAATGATGTGCTTATACCCATTAAGGCATCTTCATCCATGACCACTTCCTCTTCACCTACACCTCTACCCACCAATGTCACCACTACCTCAACCGCACCTAAATCCTCCATTCCTACCACTACCACAACCTCCACTGACCACTCATCAACCTCCCAATCAATTGGCTCCACCTCCGATCCAATCTCTAACACATCATCTATCCCAGCTACCCACATATCAACCACCGATCCCTTGGAAGGTGTTTTTCAATGCCTCACTCTGGGAGTATCACCTATATAATGTCAACACATTCCTTACTCCACAAGAGTATGGAAGCCTTCACCAACACCCTCACTATGATCACCGCATAGGAGAGCATCTCCTTTACGGTCCTCCCCACCTTCATACTAATCTCACCTATGGGGGACTTAATACTACCACTTATACACCTAAACCACCATCACAAACCCACCCATTTTCTACCGACCTCCAGTCACTCACCAATCACCATTTTTCACCCACACCTTCCTGCACCAATGTGCATGGAAGGGTTTTGGTTTTGGATTTTATGAGCAAGTTGCCATCACACTATTATTCCATGTACTACCCACAAACATAATGACTATAGTGGTATTGGCTTTGTTGAACTACCTACCAAGAAGGCTCACATCAAACTCATTAAGGATATCAACCCTTCTCCACCTTCTTCACCTCGCTCCACCTTCTTCACCACCTTCACCGACAGAGTTCGATGGATCCAAAATCCATCCCTCCTAAATTTTTTTTTTTTTTCATAAACACCATTTCCTTAGGGCCTCTGACTTATCAACGCGAGGACGAGGCTCCCTCTTCTCTTCCCTTCCTGTATCCTAAAATGATCGATGATGATACACTTCTATTAATGTCGGTTCAATGTCAAGATGATGAATCTATACTCACCTACCTTGGTGCAGAAGACTCATATATTCATCGGTTGTTACCATCTGAGACGTAAACCATGTTGAATGAATTGACTATCAAAATCAACATCCACACTCAGATGACCCACACACATTCTAAAGATTGGCCAATCTTTAGATACTGCTAAACAGAAGCCATCACTTCTTTTCTCAAAAATCATAACCATGCTTTTTCTTGGTCTTACACAGACATGCCTGGTATTGACCCCACCATAGTGGTCCACAATATCATAACCATTCCCAATGCCAAACCCATAAAAAAAAAGCTAAGGAAAATGCACCCTCACATTTCTCTTCTGGTCAAAGAAGAACTTCAACGCCTTCTTTTTGTTTCCTTCATCTTGCCCATTGATTATCTCCATGGATTTATAATATTTCCCTATCACTAAGGCGATAGGGGACTTTGCATTTACATAGATTTCCGTGACCTCAACCTAGCTTTCCCAAAAGATGACTTTCCTTTACCCGGTATTGACCAACAAGTTGACCTTACCGCTGGTCATGAGATGCTATCACTCATGGATGGTTTTTTATTAGGTTATAACCAAATCTTTCTTGCCCCAGAGGATCAACACAAAACCGCATTCATCACCCCTTGGGGACCTTCTCTATCGATTCATGCCTTTTGGCATTAAAAATGCTAGTGCCACATATTAGTGGGCTATGACTTACATCTTCCATGACATCATGCATCGTATATTGGAAGATTATATATGATCTCCTTGCCAAATCTAAATGCCACTCGAGCACCTCATCATCCTAAAACCATCTTTGACTACCTCATTAAGTATTGTGTTCACCTTCAGCCCAAGAAGTGTGTCTTCATGGTTCTCTCGGGAAAGCTCCTGGGATTTATTGTCTCCTTACATGGTATAGAGGTTGACCCTACTAAAGTCAAGGCCATTCTCAAATACCTCCACCCACTAACTAGAGGTAACTACCATAGCCTACAAGGTAAGTTGTAGTCTATTCACCGTTTCATTTCACAACTTTCTGATTGATGTCAACCATTTCATCATCTTCTCAAAAAGGATGTCTCCTTTAAATGGGATGATGACTACCACAAAAGATTTTGAGGCCTTAAAACAATACCTTCTCCAACCACCCGTACTCATTCCACCTAAAGATGATCAACCCTTCTACCTATACATCTCTGCTACCGATCACTCCTTAGGGGCCATGCTTGCTCATCATCGATGAACAACATAGGGAGCAGTGGTTTATTACATAAGTCATACTCTTCTAGACTACGAGACCCGATACACCCATGCTGAAAAACTTTTTTAGCCTTAGTTTTTGTTGCCATTACCTACTTAACCACAAAACCTATGTTGTGACCAACACCAACCCCTTACACTTCATGTATGCCAAACCTTACCAAAATCAATGGGCTGCACACTGGCTTATGCTTCTAGCTGACCTCGACCTCGAATTCATCCATCAAAATTCCATCAAGGGCCAAGTTATCACCACCAATTGGCTGACACACCTATTTCCGGGGATCAACCCTCTAATTTTGACTTTCTAGATGAGTCTATTGCTACCCTTTCCTTAGACAAACTTGCTTACCAAATGACACTTTTCTTCGATGGTTCCAAGTGTCAGCATGTGGGGTGGGGCTGGTGTTATCCTCATTCTACTTGATGGTGAACCCATGCCTTTGTCTTTCAAACTCGATTTTGATTGTACAAATAATATTGCTAAATATGAAGCACTCGTATTGGGTCTCCAGCTACTTACGCCTTAGATGTTAAGTCAATCAACATCTTTGGTGATTCTCAATTGGTCATAAACCAAGTCAATGGTATATACCAATGTCGTAATGAGATACTTCAAAAGTATAAGCAACATGTGGACATACTTTTGACCACCTTCGACTATTACACCCTTCAAACCATCCCCATTCTACCAACAAAATTTGTAGATACCATGGCCTGCTTGGCTTCTCAAATACCCACTTCACCCGCTGACTCTAAAATATTTGTCACCATACAAAGACTCTAATCACCCTCTTATTTACCTCATGAATTTTACTCTATCGAAACTGCTACTCCCGACCCGCGTGACCTTTGGTATAAACAATACTCAGACTATCTTTCCCTCTCCATCTTGCCTCCCAACCTCACTCGTAATGGACAACACACCTTTCTTAAAAGGTCTCTCATTACGTCATCATGGGTGGCCTCCTCTATAAGCGTGGCTTTGATGGTATTCTCTTACGGTGCCTTACGAGTTTTGAAATTCCTTATACCATTAAGGAAGTTCATGATGGCATATGTGGAGGTCACTTCAGTGGTCTTGTTGTTGCTAAGCATATTCTTCACCTAGGCTATTACTAGCCAACCCTTAACCATGATTGTTGTGACTACGTTAAGCGTTGTGTAAAATTCCAACAACATGCTAATCTTCATCATACACCCAATCATGCCTTACAGGTCACCCGTGACCTTTAGCCCTTCTCTCAATGGGGTTTGGATCTTGTCGAGAGATCAATCCCCATTCTTCCTAAAGACATCAATGGATAATCACCACTACCAAATATTACACCAAATGGGTTGAAGCCATACCTCTCATCTCCACAAAAGATGAGAAAATATGTGAGTTCATCAATCATCACATTATTTTTGCTTTGGTGTCCCACATCGCCTCATCACTGATAATGGCAAACAATTCAAAAATAAAACCTTGGGAAACTTTGCGACACCTTCGGTATTCAACTAAGTTTCTCATCACCATATTACCCAAAAACCAATGGCCAAGCCGAATCCACTAATAAAACCTCGAACTAAAATTCTCATAAAATGGTTAACAATACTCGGGAAGGACTCGGCGTATGCACATTCCTTTCACCCTGTGGGCATACCGCACTAGTATTCACACTTCCACTACTGCCACACCTTTTTCTCTGGTCTATGGTACAGAGGTTGTTCTACCTCTCGAAGTATATTCCATCTCTTTGTATTTCTCTCCATGACATGCTCAATGATGATGACTTTCGCTAGAACGTTTAGCATGACTTGAGTTATTAGAAAATTGTCGCTTAATGCTCTTGACCATCTTCAAGTTTACCAAAAATGTATCAAATGTGCCTATGACAAATGTGTTCATGAACGAACTTTCCAAGTCGGTGACCTTGTCCTGAAGGAAAATCAACATGTAACCAAAGCAAAAAAAAGTAAACAGGGAAAATTTTCTCCTAATTTGCTTGGACCATACATCATGACTCATACTTATAGATCAGGTGCATATCATTTATCTTCACTCGATGGTAAACCTAAACTTGAGCCCCTTAATGCCTTGCATCTTTGACCATTCTACTATTGAATTTCAGTCCTACCTCACCTTCCGCCTCTTTTCATGCTCATCCCTTGAGCACTATTCACTTTCTCCTTTCACTATGTCATCCCCCATGATTAAACAAGAATCATGTGCATCCCTATCACTCTTTTACCCTCTTAAATATGTGTACCACGGCTCTACACATGGCATGATTCTCATGGATACTTTTCATCTACTTTCATATGAGATCCCATGGTCATTTCACCTTGCTTTCTAACAAGAATCTGATTCTTCACCTTAGTATTTTCCATGACTTAAAATCCCTCACATGGGATCCAACTCCTTGAGTCAAACTTCCAATAAAAAGATGACTCCCTCAAAAGGACATCTTTCTCTCTACATCGCTGCTATAAATAGACTGCTCCCTCAAAGGACAACTATGTAAAGATTCTTAAAAAAAAAAAAGAGAAATCCAAAGCTTCCCACATCAATCAGCTTCATGAAGACCTCAAGGAGTTAATTTCCTCATCCCATATAGACTTCCCGCATCGATCAGTCTATCTCAAATATAAGTCAAAACATAAAACTTTTTTTCATGGACTTGCTCATTGTGATCTTGGATCTCTTGCCAAAAGGCATGCTCCCTCACACCATATAAACTAACCACTTTTCACCTTCTCACCATTCACACTTTCATTTCCTACCACCTCAAGGGACCTACTGGAACCATGACATTTGGTGATCATGTGACTACTCTTCACCTTTAGAATAATCAATCATGCAATGTCTTTAGGGTCTTACATTCATTAGCCTATCTAAGGTATGACCCACCCGTTATGATCCTCACCAATCAGGTGCTTCTCATTCCTCCTCTTATCTTTTAAACTTAATAATTCCATATTTATTATCCTATACAGGACTAGACCCTTGATGCTTACCTTTGGGAAATTTTCCTCTTTCACCACAATCAACTTAATATCACCCATACCTATTTGCCCACAATTCAACCATCCCTAAAAGACCTTGACTCAACCATGCCTATAACCTACCAACCCATTCTCATACCTCCTCACATTTTCCCTAGCTTATGGGAGAACTACATCGGCCTGAGGTCCCTGTTCGCCGGGACTATGTAGGCAGCACTCTGAGGGCATGGGGCCCTTGGAGGTTAGCTCGGCCACTCTCTACCCTAACCAATTCCCCTATCCCCTTTTCCTAGTCATATTATACCATAGTTTCCTTTTATATCAATAATTGGAAATTAAACCAAATAAACAACAATTTCTTCACATATTTATCATCATCACTCATAAGTTCATTATATCTACCATTTCTTTACCGTTATCATGCATTTTACTACAAAACATCTCAATGTGACCCATATCATCATTCATTACACAAATTAATGAATTACAAACTCAACCAATCCCAACTCAACCATACCTCAACCAATCTCAACTGAACCATACCTAAACCAACCCAAAACTTCTTCATACCTAGGTCAACTTGACTCAATCCATGCCTAAACCAAAAACTTGAGTCAATCCATGCCTATGACCAGGCTCTATCATACCTACAATACTTGGTCTACATCACATATACAAACCATAATAGCAAGTTACACATAACCATATATACGTCATACCATAATAACCATCATCTCTATAAATAAAACATGTGTATCCATGTACATGAATCTCAAATATCTTCAGCACGTAGGCTGGTATATAACAAAATCTCAAAACCTCTCATGTACATCCTCACTATCTTTGGCACACAGGCCAGTATATTTGTCAAAAATATAGTGTAAAAAATAAACTAATCATCAAAGGAGCTCAATCATCTCCCCATCTAATATCCAAACTTGTCTCCTCCTCCGCTCCTCTAGCCTAATGTCTTGTTGACCTCCCTCCACCTCGCCCTGGTCTAGCCCCTAATGGTCCTGCCTCTAGAGCTGACCTATGTGTGTTAGTGGCATCACCTTGAACCTCGCCCCGGCTCACTGGCCCCCTTACTCTCCACACTATGTGTACATGATTTTCTCCTCTCGGTCCGAGGCCTATTGTGCTCTGTACTTGGCATATGATAAGACATATATACCCGTTGCCATCAAATGATCCTGTAGTATCTCACCTCACCCATGACATCTCTCAATCTAGCAGTGGGTACTATTTGTGGTGGTGTCATCACCTCTCGACCCAATCCCTACCCCTGTGGTGGTGGTGGTTGGGCCCACAGAGCCTATGCATGTATCTAGGATAAAGGCCACTATCTATTCCTGTGCAGTGGCCAACTAGCCCTACAAACCTATAACCTATGCCTAAACCGTGGCCAAATGGCCTTGTAAATCTGTCACTTATGCCACGGTAAACTATCCCTATATCGTGGCCAATCCTGGCCCTCTCCATCTCCACCCTCTCCCTCTCCCTCTGGTGTAGGTGTTGGTCCTGTACTCCCGTGCTCGAAAAGTGGCCACCTGTGCCTGAAGGGTCGCAACATTGCCTCACCCCCTATCAAATGTACTCATACTATGCCTAAGTGGGTCACTGGGTAGCCACCGCCCAGTAGGGTGTCTCTCTACACTATGGCAGTAGCCAAATCTGGCTGTCCTAGCCTCTGTGGTACTTCTCATAGCTGTGCAGCCCACCATTGTCTATACCTTTGTGTCACCATGACATCATCTATCTCTGTCGGTTGAATGACTATTCCTCCTACCCAATTGACACTGTAGGTCATGGTGGAGACATAGGCCTCTCCACATCATCTCTCCTATACTAAGGGAAGGGTGGGGGTATATCCTGTGGCAACCCAAACTATCATCATCGACCCGGCTACGAGTATCATCACATGCTCCCCGACTCGCCACCCCTCTATCCATCAAAATATGTAGTCCATCTGACTCCACCACCATCTACCGATATGAAGGATAGTCTAAATATGGCCTCCAAATAATGTCCATGCCGAACAACCCCTCCAGTAATCACCTATAATAGGCTACATCATGTGTCACTCTAGCTACTCGGCGCTCTCCCATAACCGACACCCATCACCTATAGCCCACTTGAACAAAACCAGGCTCAAATGCGTCGGCTCGGGCATACCAACTGGGCACACACACATAATGTGCTCATAGGCCCAACAATGTAACAAGAATGTGTAACACAATCTGAAACATTGTAGTCACCCATAAGCCCATAGCTCCCTATATAGTTGTACTAGAATGTAGGCCCCATGAAAATCTAGTCCCACTCTCCACCATGTCATGTGAAGAACCCCATCATTGACCATGGGAATCTCCCACCCTCTGCATCAGGCAGTACAAAATAGTAGACTAGCTCCATCAAAAGTACTACCAGCCTCATCTCCTTGGGGTAGGCTCGATACATCACCCCATAGCTCATGCTGGCACTGTGGAATCCTAACAAGGCCAATGCCTCTCCAAAACCTAGTAATGAACTCCTCAAATGCCTCTGAGGAGATTGAGTACACCTGTGTACCTCCTATAGGTAGTTGTAGGATCCTGTAAACATCCTCTAGGGTGATCGTGATCTCACCCATCGGCAAATGAAATGTATTGGTTGTCAATCCCATCTATCGATGAGGGTAACCATCAAGCTCACCTCCCGGACTACGTGCGATAGCGTCTGACACCAATTAGACCCACATCTGCAACATGGATCCACTCCTCACATGTCATCTCCCCCGTATCTCTCAAGTAGGGGAGGTACTCTATCCCTCATCCGCATCTAGTCCCTAGCCTACATACAACCAATCATATCAATCAAACTTGACCATACCTGCATGCCAACTTACCACCCCCACTAAACCACCTACCCTAAATAACTCAACCTTTCACCTATTCCTATTCCCTTGATAAAAACCACCTATCTACCCATACCTCGGACCTTACCTATTTCCATTTTCCCCCTCACACCATTTTTTCCTTATTCACCCACCTACCCATACCCATAAATTTCCCCCCTACCTAACTCTCCCTACCCCTACCTATATATCTATAATCCATCCATTTTCACTCCTTGAGGGCTTTCCATTTTAACCTACGATGACTAGCATCGGTCAGCCTAAACCGACCATGATCTACCATCGCCGCGTAGTAGTCACATCTTGTGACCAATACCGGTCCTTACCCACCGACGCCGGCTAAGAGAAAACAAACGCGATCACTATCACAATGACAAAACCCACAACACCCTCTCATTTTTCTCCCACATTCCTCCTTTCTACCCATTTCCCCTACCCATACCTACCTAATTACCTATTCCCACCCCTTATTTACCTAAATCTACCCTCCCTTATTCCCCTTTTCTCATTAAACCCCACATTCAAATTTTAAAAGTTTCCCCAAAAAAACCCCGTTTTCCCTCCTACCCAATTCCTACCCTCCACCTACTCACAAAAAAAAACAATCAGAATAGCTTCTTACCTCATCACGCTTCCATCTAAATGGTGGCACCTCAGGCCACTGTGCAAGTCCACTTGATCCTCTCCTACCTCTACCATCACCGATCGTCCGCTGGCTGAATCCAATCTAATCAATCACCCAATCCAATCACCGTGCTCATAGACCTGCATATCAACCAATGATCACTCACTCTATGGCTTGCCAACTTAGCTCTCCATGTCATTTGGTCACTTTCCACCTCATTCTTCCTCTCTTGTCATTTTCTCCAATTTGGTAAATGACAAATGATTTTAAAAATGTGGCACTTTTTCTTTTTATAGCCTACCCAACTTGACCGGTGATGGTTTTATCTTGACCGACATCGAGTCTTGTGCCCTATCCTACCATGGTTGATCCATAACAACTCGCATCGCCTTATAACCATTTTCAGTTATCTAGCTTAGTCCTTTTCCTACCCACTACCTCTAATTTGCTGACCTGAATCATTTTTTTCCCTCACCCACACCTGACTTGGACACTCCACTTTACCCTCCTGACCTCATCATTTACTACCTAACCTCTTCCTCATTTGGGACTCGTTATTTTACCCATACCTCGGCCCTACCCATGTTGTGACCTAGTTACTTAGACCTAGAACATTTCTAGTGACCTGTGACCTCATTTTCTCACTATACCTTACGGCACCCATTACCCATGTTGTTTGACATACTAACCTTACTTTGCCTTTTCTATGACCATTTATCTTGACCCAACCTTTTATGTACTGAACATACCTAAACGTTCTTGCATCTAACTTGCAATGTGTTTCTGACCAAATCCTATACCTTGGATACCAGAATCACATCAACCTTGTTTGGATAAACCTATCAACCTTAGATAATGTAGAGTTTGCATGCTCTTCCACATGGTATGGTGCTACGCTTTATATGTGTGCGTGTGTTTGGCTCATTACTACCTTTGACCCTAACCCATTACATGGGTTACTTGATTGACCTTTACCCCTTTACCCCCGTCGTTCACCTTTCCCTTTCATCACATTCACCTTTTACCAAAACCACTCACCGATTCTACCTTCGCTCATCAATTCCTTATTTGAGGGGATCACCATCACCCACATATGGGGCAACCACACCTTATTTTTGTCAACGTCTCTTACCAATACAAGCTACGCAACAAAAAAGGGAAAATGTAGACACCAAAATTGGGTCACACTCTTCTTGATCCCTCATCAAATAATCACCTTGAGCACACTCACCTAACCATGGCCCCTTACACCCCACTCTAATATTAATTTAATTAAATTAATTCATGAGCTCATAATATTTATTATTTAAATATCCTAATTGAGATAATTCTCACACCACCACCTCACCTAGCCACCTCACCTAGCCACCTCACCCTATACCTATTCTTAGTATGTTGCCATAACTAACTAAGACCTACCTAAACCCTAAAAATCAAAGCCTACATTCCCTTAACTACAATCCCACCCATTAGAAAGGAATTTTCCATTCTAATCCATGGAGGGAAAAGAAGAGGATCTAAGAAATCAAGGGGATCTGCCCATTTTAGTAAAACCTAGGAAATCCCACCCTAACCAACGCTAGTTACCCTAAACCACCACCGGTCAACCCGAACTATCATCGGTTACCATTTATTCCCCAAAACAACCTTATTTTGTGGTTGGCACATTCAGAGAGCGAGAGACAAAACAAGAGTTGCATGCAAGTAGAACCAACATTCACGCACGCATCTGAACATCCACAACTAGCACTAGAAGTGATCACAGAGCCATTTGCATTAACAGAAGTATCCGGGGAAGCGCCATCACCACATCAAAACTCCATCTATCTCGATCAACTACCATTTCCATCGACCATCAAGATCATACCAGAGTAAGTATTTTGTTAACCAAAGATTCATCTACTTTAATTTTGATAGGTTCTCTTACCTCTATTATCATTTTCTACTTGCACTCCCGTTTACCCACCATTTACCTCCATGCAAGTTTGACCATTCCTTCACCCACACCATTAAAACTACCCATACCCTACTAATAACTACCCCTGAGTATACTTAAGACCTACAAATACCTCTTCATTACCTTCTCCATTCTCATCTAGCCTCATATCAACCTTCCCAAATAGATCCCAATAAGTTTCCTCACTGACAAGACTAATGTTGGTTACCCATGACCATCATTGGTCTATCTGAACCATCATCGGTTACACTAGACCAACGTCGGTCTCTGTGTTTTACCCTCAAACCAAGAACAAAGCCTAAAATCCCCACCAAATACCCAAAACAGCCCAAAACTAGACCCTGACCAGTACCAGTACTCTGACAGAGACCTTGCCCTTCAGATTCAATCATAGCTTAGCCTGTTGTGAACGAATTTGCTTATTGTAGTCAAATGAGATACCTAAATCATTTTAACTACAGTAGGATTTCATTTATTATTAACATTTAATTGTTTTAAATAAAGTGGATTGATGACCATCTAGGAGTATCACACTTCCCAACTAGCAGTTCACTACATATATTGTTTAACTTTCTTGGTGGTCTTTTGTTTATTTCGTAGTTCCTCCTAGCTAAAAGGATGCTCTCACAATCATATGTGGATCAAGAAGGCATACACATGCAACGACCTTCTACCACTTTAATAGGTATTCCTCATAGCCCATTTACCCTTATCTATTTTGTCAATATTCAAAGAAACACTCTAAGAATCGGGTGAAACACCTACCGTTATGTGCAAAGAGATGATATAGAGGGTTGTAAAGCTCTCAAAACCATTCTCCTCTAATTATGTCCTAAAGCGAATTTCGATGATGATGATATTTTTAATGAGGACCTTGTTCCATCTTCACTTGTCACTATACATCCCCACCCACTACCTATTCAGTGACCTACATCACCACCTCCAATATTTGAGATCAATATGGTTCGTATAAGAGAGTTGGCCAAACCATCACCTAAATTCCAGTGTGCCCTACTCATTTTGTAAGGTTCGTAACCCGCATTAGGTTTTGGTCCATCATGCTCGTATACTACTCATGACATCCCTTCTCGCCTACCTCTTTCCCTCAAACTAACATGATCCAAGTTACCACTCGCACCCAAAAGGAAAAAGGTAAAAGGAAAAGAAAAATCAACTAGCCCATCAACTAATCCCATTCCCAATATACCATCTGTACCCACACCCAAAATCACCATTTGAGGACCCACATACCCTATTTCTGATAGGGTCACCCATCGTACAATGATAAAATAATTACACCAATCCCCTCTAAAAATTTCTTTATACGATCTTATCAAAACCTATAAATCTCTTCGACAAGCCCTCATGGAGGTTTTGCATTCCATCGAGGTTTTACCTAACAACCCCACACCAGTAGCTTCCATTATAACCCCTTAGTATGTGGCCTCTCTTACCAAATCATCTCCTTCTTCTACCACCGAGGCCCACTCATCAAGTAGTCTCCCTCGGTTTTATAATGAGGAGATCGTACCTCTTTAATCGAGATGACCCCGATCCCACCCGTTTCATCTCCGTCTATATCAATAATATATGAGTACAGTAGTATTATGATCGATGGTGGTGCTAGCATGAACATCATCTCATCTCACACATATAATCAAATGTGCATCTCTTCATATCACATGCATAAAAACCTAGTTATGTTTCACTCCTTCAATTCCACCATCACTTCCACCCTTGACACCGTTATTATTCACGTCCATGTGCGAACTCACACTATCCCAGAATTGTTCTACATCTTAGAAGGGGAGTTCCAGTATAACTTGTTGCTTGGTTGACCTTGGATTCGTGTCATGGGTTGTGTTCCTTCAAATTTACACCATTGTGTAAAATTCAAACATGAAGGACATAACTATACCATCCCAACTGACCCGTCACCATTCAAAAATTGTAACATGTTGTACTGACCTAACAATGTCCTTGTACCAGTTAAGGAATCTACCACTACCACCACTTCTCCTTCACCCACAACCCCATCCACCAATGCTGTCACCACCTCTCCCATGCCTAAATATTCTATTCCTACTATTGCTACAGCCTCTACAGCTAACCCATCTACTTCCCAACCAACTCGATACCCCTCCTACCCAATCACCTAGTAATTTATCTATTCCTACTACCCACATATCTACTACCAATCCCTTAGAGGGTGTTTTTCAATGCCTCACTTTGGGGAGTACCACCTCTACAATATAAACACATTCCTTACTCCACAAGAGTATGGTAACCTACGCCAACATCCTCATTATGACTATCACATAGGAGAGGTCTTCCCTTATGGTCCTCCCCACCTTCATACCAACTTAACATATGAGGGACTTGATACTTCCACATATTCACCCAAACCACCATCCCAAACACAACCATTTTCATCTGAACTCCAATCTCTCACCAACCGCTACTTCACCCACACCTTCCTTCACAATTGTGCGTGGAAAGGCTTTGGATTTGGTTTTTACGAACAAGGTTGTCATACCGTCATCCCATGTACCACCCGTAAACACAAAGACCACAGTGGTATTGGCTTTCTTGAACTATATTCTAAGAAGCCCCATGTTGAGCTCATTGAGGATAAAAACCTTCTTAACCCCATTTACTAACTTCTGACAACTTCACCCACGGAGTTGATGGGTTTAGAATCCATTCCTCCTAACTTTTTTTTTCATAAATGCCATTTCCTTAGGGCCTTTGCTTATCTACGTGATAGTGAGGCTCCATCCTCTCTTCCCTTCTTGTATCTTGACATGATTGATGATGATACACCTTCTATTAACATCATTCAATGTCAAGACGATGAGTCTATCCTCACCTACCTTGGTGCAAAAGATTCTTATATTCATTTATCGTTGCCTTCTGAGATGCAAACCATGTTGAATAAGTTGACTATCAAAATCAACATTCACACTCAAGACGACCCGCACATTCTAAATATAGGACAATCTTTAAATGTTACTGAACATGAATATTTTACTTCTTTCTTCCGGGATCATAGAAATGTTTTGTCTTTGTCCTATGTTGATATGCCCATTATTGACAAAATATTTGTGATCCACAATATCGTAACCATTCATGAAGCCAAACCCATAAAAAAGAAGCTACGAAAAATGCATCCTTGCATTGCCCTTATTGTAAAAGAAGAAATTCAGTGCCTTCTCTCGGCCTTCCTTCAATCTACCAATTGACTATCCCTAATGGATTTACAACATCATTTATGTCACAAAAGTGACATGGGGACTCTACATTTTCACATATTTCCCTGACCTTAATTTAGCTTGCCCCAAAGATGACTTTCCTCTACTAGGTATTGACCAGCTAGTTGATCTCACCACTGGTCATGAGATGTTATCACTCATGGATGGTTTCTTGGGTTATAACCAAATATTACTCACCCTAGAAGATCAACACAAAACTTCCTTCATCACTCCTTGGGGGACCTTCTACTATCGAGTCATGCCTTTTGGCCTTAAAAACACTTTGGTGCTACATATCAGCGGGCTATGAATTATATCTTCCATGACATAATGCATCGCATATTGGAAGATTATGTAGATGACCTTCTTGCCAAATCCAAATGTTGGGCCGAACATCTCACAGTCCTAAAGGTCATCTTTGACCGTCTCATCAAGTATTGTGTTCACCTTCAGCCCAAGAAGTGTGTCTTCACTATTCTTTTAGGAAAGATCCTTGGTTTCATTGTTTCTTTGCATGGCATAGAATTTGATCCTACTAAAGTAAAGGCTATTCTCGAAATTCCCCGCCTACTAATCTCCACCAACTTCAAATTTTATAAGGTAAGTTGCAATCTATTCGTCAATTTATTTTGCAACTTTCGACACGCTAACCATTTCACCACCTCCTCAAAAGGATGTCTCCTTCAAATGGTATGATGAATTCCATAAATCCTTTAATGCCTTTAAACAATATCTTCTCCAACCACCGGTTCTCATTCCTCCTAAGGATGACCACCTCTTTTACCTATACATTTCCTCTACATATCATTCCTTGGGTGTCATGCTTGTTCATCATGATGAGCAACATAGGGAGCAAGCAATTTATTACATAAGCCGTACCCTTTTGGACTACGAAACTAGATACATCCATGACAAAAAAATATGCTTAGCCTTTTTTTTCGTCTCCACTAAACTTTTCATTACCTACTCAACTACATAATCTTTTTCATCACTAACATCGACCCCTTACATTACATGTATGTCAAACCCTACCAACATCAATGTGATGGACATTATCTCATACTTCTCACGGACCTCAAACTCAAATTCATACATAAAAAATCTATCGAGGCTAAACCATCGCTAACCAACTTGTAGATGCACCCCTCTCTATAAATCAACCCTCTAACTTCGATTTACCAAATGACCTTATTCTTTGATGGTTCAAAATGTTAGTGTGGGGGTGGTACAAGCGTTATCCCCATTCCTCCTAATGCTAAACCTATGCCTTTATATTTCAAACTAGATTTTTATTGTACTAACAATATTGCCAAATATGAAGCACGGGTGTTAGGCCTTCAAACTGCCATCACCCTAGATTTCAAATCAATTAATATCTTTGGTGACTCTCAACTGGTTGTAAATCAAGTCAATGGTATATACTAGTGTCATAAAAAAATACTCCAAAAGTATAAACACCATGTCAACATAATTTTGACTACCTTTGACCATTACGACCTTCAAACCACCCCACGTTCCACTAATAAATTTTTGAATACCATGGCCTATCTGGATTCTCAGATACCTGCTGACTCCAAAATATTTGTCATAATAAAAAGGTTGTAATCATCTTTTTATTTATCTCGAGACTTCAGCTCTATCAAAATTGTTGCACCTGACCTACATGACCTTTGGTATGAGAAGATTTCAGACTCGCTTTCCCTTTTAATTATGCCTCCAAATCTTACTTGAAATGGACAACACGCCTTTCTCAAAAGTGTCTCTCACTATGTCATCATGGGTGGTCTTATTTATAAATGTGGATTTTATGGTATTCTCTTACGATGCCTTACAAGTTATGAAATTCCCTATACCATCAAGGAAGTTCATTACGGAATTTTTGAAGTCACTTTAGTGGCTTAGCTATCACTAAACGCATTCTTTTCTGGGGGATATTATTGGCCAACCCTAAACCATGAATTTTGTGACTATGTAAAACATTGTGTGAAATGCTAATAACATGTTAATCTTCATCAAACACCTAGTCATACCTTACGGTGTCGCAAGATACCTTTGGAATTTCTCTCAATGGGGTTTAGATATTGTCGGAGAGATCAATCCTCATTCTTCACAATGCCATCAATGGATTATAACTGCTAATAAATACTACACTAAATGGGTAGAAGCCATCCCCTCATCTCTACAAAAGTTGAGAAAATTTATGAATTCATCAACCATCACATTATTTTTGCTTTGGTGTCCCTCACCGCCTCATCACTAATAACAGAAAGCAATTCAAAAATAAAACCATATGAAAACTCTTTGATGCCTTTAGCATTCAACTCGGTTTGTCTTCACCTTACTACCCTAAAAAAATGGCCTAGCAGAATTAACCGGTAAAAACTTGAACAAAATTCTTATGAAAGTAGTTGACAATCTTGGGAAGGATTGACATACACACATTCCTTTTGCCTTGTGTGCTTACCGCACTAGTATTCTCACTTTGATCGCTGCCATGCCTTTCTCTTTGGCCTATGGTACCGAGGTTGTCTTGCCTCTCAAAGTCCATATTCCATATCTCTCGTATCTCTCGTATCTTAATGCTCTTCATCATGTCCAAATTTACAAAAAAATGTATCAAATGTGTCTATGACAAACATGTCCATGAGTGAACCTTCCAATTCGGTGACCTCGTCTTGAAGGAAAATCAACATGTAACCAAAGAAGATAAAAGTAAATAGGAAAAATTTGCTCCTAATTGGCTTGGACCATATATTGTTACTCATACCTATGGAGCAGTGCTTATCGTTTGTCTTCACTCAAAGGTATACCCAAAACTAAACCCCTGAATACCTTGCATCTTTTATTATTCTATTATTGAATCAAATCCTATATCACATTCTGTCTATTTCAATCTCATCCCTTAAGCACCCTTCAACTTTCATATTACCTATTCTTGTGGTCAACGACTAAAAAAATCATGTGATTACCCATCACCTTTCTACCTTATCTTCAATATGAGTACCACGACTCTACTCATGGCATAATTTTCATGGATACTTTTTATATTTTTCAAGATGTAATCCCATGGTCTTCCATCACATGAAATGGTTAACCTCTCGCATGCTATGGTTTTTTTCTTCTCAACAAGAGCCTAATCTCCCTCTATAGTCTTGTCCATGACTTAAACGCTCAAAAAGTGAAATAATTTCAAAAGAAAATGGGATTCAACCTTGAGTCAATATTCTAGCAAAGAGATGACTCCCTCAAAAGGGGCATCTCTTCTCTCTATCTCACCGCTATAAATAGATCGCTCCTTGAAGGATATCTATACAAAGCTATCCATACTTGCACATAGTATATCATAAAAGGGGACTGTCCTTCCAAAAGTAAAATAAAATATTTAGAAGTTTCATGCATCAATAAGCTTCATGAAGACCTCAAGGAGATAATACACTCATCCCACATAGACTTCATGCATTGATCGGTATATCAAAACAAAAGCAAAAGGAAGTTCTCGCAATTAGAATTGGATTGGGAAATCGAAACGCGTGCATTCTACCATACACCTTCATTTCATAGGCATTCCTCCTCACCTTTACCTTTTTTTTTTCTCATATGTACGTAACATTCTAGTTACCTCAAGTTGAGCTTATAGAGGTTTTCACTAGAGCTTATGCCGGACACATTTCACAAACTCTACAGGTATTAACCTTCCGTACACTTGATGAAGCATTTACCATGGCATGAAATTTGGAGATGCATGCATGTTTCACTAATAATTTGCCTACGTATGAGAAAAATAAATAAGGTAAAGGTGAGGAGGAATACTTGTGAAATGAAGGTAGATGGTAGAATGTGCATGTTCTGATTTCCAAATCCAATATTGATAGCGAGAAATTCCTTTTTGCTAGGAGGAACTACCTATGAATGAAAAAAACCATAAGAATAATATTAAACAATATATGTCATTTGATTGCATAACGTATGCTAGATGCGGAAGTGTGATTACTTCCTGATGGTTGTCATCCATTGTTTACTGCAATTTAATTTAAGAAATGACGTAATAAAATAACATCCTACTATAGTTGATATGATTTAGGTAGCTCATTCAAATACAATAAGCAAATATAATCTAACAGGTTGGGTTATGATCAAATTTAGGGGTTAGGTAGCTGGTTTAGGGTTTTTGTAGATCGGATTAGGTTTTGGGTGGTTTTGGGTTATTTGAGTGAAGGTTATTAGGTCATTGTTATAGGAAAAATTACCGATTCATGACTGCGATGTCGATCTAGTATGACTGATGATGGTTGAGAGGGAAACCGATGATGATCAAGGTGACTAGCGTCGGTAGAGGTAGAATGGTAGAAACTCAATAAAACATTGTACAAAGAATAGAAGAAGGATGGTTAGGTTGGTAAAGATGCTGAGAATGCTCAAAGATGTTTGGGGGTTGAATATGGGGAGCTAAAATGTTATGGGTGGTTAGATGGGTGGATTGACAGAAGGTGAGGATGATAGGATGCAAAAGAGAATATGATTTAACAAAGAAAGTTAAAGAAATGATGATCTACGTAAGTATAGAATGATACTTTTAAAAACACACTTACTTGTATTTGCAAGCTGGTAGTTGAATGATGACAATGGTTGATCTATGAAACTGGTGGTCGAGCACTTCGGAAATGCTTACAAGAATGTTACTTGTGAGTGCTAATGCCTTGATTAGTCTTGGTGCCGGCTAGGGTGTGTTTGGATGCGCAAGAAGCATCTATTTCATGATTACATCTAGATCTCTCCCTCTCTAAACTTGAATGATATTTTCCAATCTCCTCGAATAAGGTTACCAAAAATTAATATATGGTAACCGATGATGGTTTAGGTTAACCGACGTCGGTTATGGTGGGAAATCCTAGGTTTTCCAAAATAACATATCTTGGCTATCTTTTGGCCAGTTCTACCCATTGTTTAGGTATAAAATGGTATTTTCCACTTAATTAAGTGGGCATGTTGTTAGAGAAATAATATGCATCTAATGTTAGGGTTAGACTAAGTCTCAATTAGTTATGGTAAGTAGAAATTGAATCTTAGTTAAAAGAAACATGCTAAGAATAGGTTTATGATGAGGTGTCTAGGTGATGTGGCTAGGTGAGGTGGTCAAGTGAGGATATTTATTAAATTAATTAAAATAATTAATTCAATTAATCATGTGCACTATGGGATATGAATATGTAAGGTATGGTTAATTTAATTAATGGGGCTATAAGGGTGGTATGACCTAATTTTGGTGTCTACACCCTAGCCAAACCTTTTATTTAGGATGCTTTCATTATATATATATATATATATATATATATATATCCCCATGTTTTTCTATGATTTTCCTAACCTATCTTTATTCCCCAACTCATCCTTATCACATCCCTTCCCTCCTGTTTGCTTTAAAGAAAATTTTCTACTCATCAAAATCCCAAATCTGGATCAAAATCACAAAATCCCCTCCCTTTGGGAAACTTTCCCGCATGATCGGTGGCGACCAAACCTGGTCATCATCGATCCTATAAATATAAGTTCATTCCTTTCCTAAAAGGCAGCCAAGAAGAACACATAACATAGAAAACATAGAGACGTAAATTCTTTTAATCTTATTCCACTCTTTGAATCCTTCTTTGAACAAAGAACATCTCAAAAATCCTTCTTTCAGCCCTTGAAACTTGTATTAAACATCTGCATAATATCGGGATGTTTACATTGCTTTTTCCGATAGCTTGTCTTATTTCTTTTGTTATCTTGTTAAATCTAACATTGCAGGTCTAGAACACTCAAGAATCCATTATTAGGTTGTTCTATCAATTTTTTTAATTCAATGGTTTTCTTTTCATTCAATCTACCTTCACCATTTCCTTATTCTACTACACTCACCATCACCATGCTTGACTTGCCATAGACTTGGCTCTTTATAACTATTTTTCTATCTCTACAACCTTCCCTAACCTTGTTTTATGTTCTATCTATGTTACAGTCTATCTGAGAAATCATCCTACTTCCTTGTTATCTTAAGCAAGTCTACCTGCACCCTAGTCACCGTCTCTTCATCCTAGTAGCGGTTGAGCAAGGTCCTGATTCCTCATCCACCCTTTCCTTACTACTATTTTTTTCTACATTCTAGATATTTCTCCCTATGGTTCTCTTCTGCAGGTGATTCACAACATCCATAATATTTTATCACCTTCCACTTACATCTAAACCCTTACGAGGTTTGCATATTTAGTTCATAGTCTAAATCATCCTACCCAAGTCATCGTCAACTAGCCTCTACACGGTATGGGTCTCTATCGACCCAAACCAGGATATGTTTAATTTGTAGTTATCTCAATCTAATCAAAATTTTCAGATCTTACATATTTTCATATTTAGTTACGGAACAATTTCTGCATGTAATTCTATTATCAATCCTTTATATCAAATTTTCTTTTAAAACAAGGGTTGACATCCACTAAGGAAGTTAAGGCTTCTTCGATCTGCTTTGTCAGGGAAAACCTAGCCTATCTTATCTCGATCACTTTTCTTTAATATCTTTTAGTTCTAGGTTATCGGCTTATATTAGCAAGAATCCATTATTTACTTTGCACCTATATCCATCACATCACACCTAAGGTAACATAAACCCTTTAGCATTTCTGAGTTGTTTAGCTACTTTAGTAGCTATCTCGAACTTGATATCGAATGAGAAACTAGTACACCATCTCGTATCACCACTTGTTATCATCCTCACGAGTCACAACAATCTACATAATATAAATCAAAGGTCATCATCAGTTCTCCCTCGACGAGCATGCTCCATCTTCTTCTTCATCCAAGGCTAATGTATCAATCTTAGCCACATCATTAGCCCATAAATCATCCACCATCGAGCAAAGCATCATAAGGTAAATACACCATGATCCTATTAAGATGTCTCTTTATGAGCTTATCCAAATCTCTCCCAATCACCAACAAGACCTCATTGAGTCCTTATAATATATTGTCATCTCATTCGAATAATCCCATCCCTTTACAACCATTATTGGGGATCTCACTTCTTCCACCACAATTTCCTTTGATGATTAGGAAAATTCCAAAACCTTACAGGGAGGATCGTGACCTCCCTTTTTATCACTATCTGCATCAACAAACAATTTATCCATCACTCTAAGATGGAAAATGACACCGACATTAATATGACCTCATCTCATACATTCGATTAGCTTAAAATTGACAAATCCATTATTACTCAATCACCCATTGTTCTTCCGGTCTTTAATGACGTTATCTCCCCACTTTGGGTATATTTATCCTCCCCATCTGCATCAATGACAAAATCCTCCATGAAGTCTTCTATATCATTGAGGGTAGTTTTAATACAACATATTTCTCAAATACCCATCAATTCATTCTATTGGTATCCAAATTTGTTCTCCTTTTTAGTCTGAGCAACACCATAGATATGTCATGGAGCTTAAGGACATATTAGACCATGTTGTATGTCATTGATAGCCAAGGATATGGTCTAGTTGGCACTCAGGTTTGTGGAGAAATGGATAGCACTCTAATAGGACTTAATCTTGTCCTAGCTATTTTAGGTTGTGCCTTGCAACCAAGGTAAGAGGACCTATTTTGTAACCTTGTAATAGTAAAGGAGATGAAGATTTCCTTCTCTTTGCTTGAAATTCTATGATGGAGACCTTGATGAAAACATGATCAACACCCCAGATCTGAACTCTCACAAGTTGTCACTTCTCAAAACATGGGTATGTTCTCAAAACAAGGAAATGTTTACTAGAGACATTGGAAATCTTGATCTCGTTAGGAAAACTTTTACAAATGGATTTTGATCTTCTGTGGGTATACAAATACAAATCAGGTATAGTACATGATAGGATCTTTGTTGTTTAGGTGATCTTTTGTTGGGGGATTACAAGACAAACTTGGATAGATCGATCTTTGACAATCTCTACAATAGTTGAACAACTATCAGATGAAATGCCTCAAATAATCAGAATGTTCCTTTAACCAGAAGAGGCACAAATGGAATCCTAGGTTGCACTCTTCACACAATATTTGAGAACTCACCACAAAAGCTTGAAGTAAAGAACTCAATTAAACACAAAAATCCTTGATCAAACCATGCCTAAAAAGTTCCCCAAAGGCTTCCAAACAATCTCTGCAATCAAGGAAGGTAAAGTGATTTTAAATTTGTTTATCTCCTATCATATGAAGGCTCTTTTGAACATGAGTTTGCAAATGCCACTAAACTATCAATAAGAAATTGAGATTCTATGTGATTTCTAAAGACTTTAAATGCAAGATTGTAACAAGAACAATAAAATTTATTTGTAGGCATTTAAAAATGATAACGAGACATCATATTTCCCAAATAAAACACAGATTTAATTCAAAACTTGTTATATTTAATAGCAGGGAGAGTTACATCAATAATATTAGAGTTGTGTGATGGTTATACACTTGTAACCAACTCACATACATTAATTTCCAACACATGAGACATTAACCTGGTTTTTTGGTGGATTTCTCAGAAAATGAGCTTTCTCTCAGAATTTGCTCATAATTTTCAACTCTCTTTCTTTACAATTTCTCCAAAATGCACTATATACCCTATGCCACATTGGAGCCTTCTTTCCCAAGCAAAGAATATGCCATGGGATCAAGTTTGTTACAACAATTCTTCATGATTCAATGAAAATGACATCAAACAGAAAAACACTCGCAGTTGCCAGGTGTGTCAAAAAGATTAAATCATTACAAATATCTAGATCATTATCCATCCTGGAGGCACATTTTTTATCATTGAGGCATGAAAACACCTTTGACTCATCATTTTTACCTTTTTACCTTTTCAAATTACCTCTGCAACTTTTAATTTTGTCATTTCACGTTTTTTCTCGGGCCTGAGAAAAATTAAATCAAAAACACCATGGATCAAAGAATTAAGTCATGAAAATGATGCCAATTCTCTTGGAAGGCCAAGACAACACAAAATCATCTAAGATTTGATGAAATTTGATGGAGAAATCATGATTCCAAGCTTCCTAGAGCTCCCATGGTAGCCAAAACAAATGGATGCACAGTAACCGTTGATCTTATCCACCTTTTAATCCTAGCCCTCCACGTGGAAGATTGGATCCAAAAAATAAGCTTGATTTTACCTTTTTAATCTTTGGATAAGGCCAGACATGTGGAAAAAGATGATTGGATTGGGCCCATGTTAGTAAAATGCACTTTACGAGCTTTTAAAATTTTGGAAAAAATTTCATTTTATACCTGCCCCTCCGCTTTTTAGTTTTGGCGCTGACACGTGGCACATAGTGGGTCCCATTGGAATCACGCTTCAATTATTTGCATTTTGACCTTTTTGTAAATTGAGAAAATTTTAACTTTTTTCCCCGCGGGCCCACGAACTGATTTCTCCCTCACCACGTGTCTCTTTGTAATTCGCTAGCGGGCCAATGCTTCAAATTTTGATTTTGAGCTCTTTTGGCAAAAGGGAAACATTTTATTCCTGCCCCCAACTTTCCTATCATGCTACCACATGTCCATCACTGATTGGAGCGGGGGCAAAACTGATTTTGAAACCTTATAAAATTAGAACCAAAAAACTCTAAGTCTCCCCACGGTCCGCACTTCCATTTTTGAAACTTCTAGGACATGTGTAATCTTGTGATTGGTTGTAGGGTTTCGGGCCAAAATTTGATTTTTACCATTTGAAGTTAAAAACTTCAAAGTCATTGCAAAACCCACTGCCCCATCCTATCCTTTCCTGGACACATGTCCACCAGGGATTGGTCAAGGGCCTTCGGGCCAAAAATTCACTTTATCACTTTGAGCCATAAAACATCAAAATTCTCCAAGTCCCTCCACCACCCGCATGCCCTCAGACCAAAGTATGTGCCATGTGTCCTCTCCCTATTCACTGCTGCGGGCCTTCAGGCCAAAATTTGATTTTGAAAATTTTGCAAAATGAAATCAAAATTTCCTAAGGAAAGTCCACCACCCGCCAATCTCCTAACCAATAGGAAACCACCAAGTTGCCACTTCTTGCAAAGGCGAGCCGGAGATCAAAATTTTCCTTTTTGCCAAAATTTCAAAAAATGATAAGTTAGAAATATTTCCCGACACCCCCTGGCCAATAGGAAACCGCCACATTTCCATTACCTTCCGATGATGAATTTGACGGGCAAATGACACCCGTATGACCGTCAAAACGTAAAAATTTCAAAGGATGCCCTAGAATTCAAAATTTTCAACAAGGATGGCAAATTTCTTGATTTTAAATCAACTGAAGCATGATTTGACATTATTTTCGACCTTGGGAATGTGTCTTCAATTGTAAACAATTAAAATTTGATCAATTTCGATTTTTTACACGATCTGCAAAGGGAAAACGACACAACCCGCAAAATTGGAAAAACTAGGGCACAAAAAGGGGCAAACTTGGAATATTGTTTCAAATTAGGGCAAAACAACAAGTTTATGGGCATTTTTGAAGCATTCAACTAGAGGGGATGAATTACAGATCACCAATTTGAGAGATAAAACGTTTCTGAGCAAAATTGGATATGAAAAATTAGGGCACACTATGCCAGATTAGGAATGGCACCAACATGTGCCATGCGTAGCGTCTCATCCACCCTCCACCATTGTATCAAATATGAAAATGAGGGGAATATCCATACCTTCCCCACTAAACTTGCTTCAATTAAGGCATGTCACATAACCTATCATCTAAATGAAGTAATCCTCCTAAACAAGACTCATCCTTTGAAGCATCCACTAGTTCTTCCGTACCTACATCTAAATTACCTAATGATGAATCTATTAATAATTTTATGCAATGTGTATTTCAAAGGGAGTATTAGCTCCTCACCCTCAATTCTCTTCCTTCCTTTAATCAACTTTTTATTTCCAATAAATCTCATATGTATGAATAAAACATTGGGGGTATCATTTCCTTTGGTACACCTCATCTCAAAATCAATCTCATCTATGATGGAATCGATCACCCTTCCTCTCATATTGATAGTCAACCTCAAACCAAACCTTACACCAATGGATTTGATTTCCCTATAACAAAGCCTTTGCCTACACCTACCTTTGCCACTATGCGTGTATGGGCTTTGGTTTAGGCCATTATGAAAAAGGTATGCATGAACTTGTTGTTAACCATACCACAAGCCTCATGAAAATTTCAGACTAGGTTTCACGGAAAAACCCACTTTGACTCCCTCAAGGAGGATTCTTCTACATATCCCATCCATATTGATTCTTCATCCATTATTCCCCATGCAACAATGACTTTGAAATAGGTGATACCGTTTCCATTCCTTCTAAAAATTTAGTCTCCACCATCACCTCGAGACC
Organism: Taxus wallichiana var. yunnanensis; assembly: GCA_018340775.1. Taxonomy (NCBI): domain Eukaryota; kingdom Viridiplantae; phylum Streptophyta; class Pinopsida; order Cupressales; family Taxaceae; genus Taxus; species Taxus wallichiana. The sequence goes on along the minus strand of CM031242.1, from coordinate 430,565,334 downwards.
AGTCACTTACCGAGAATGGGGTGAAACTAGATTCATTCCCCTTGTATTCTATAAAAAGGTAGAGGAGGATTTCCCTACCATCAACATTATCCAGTGTAGTGATGACGAATCCATCCTTTCTTGAATGGGGGTAGAAGATTCCTATCTTCATAAGACCTTACCTCCTAACACATCCACCCTTATTAATGATTCAACAATCAACATCAATGTAGGGACTCCGTAAGAGCCTCACATCCTCAAGTTTGGCCAATCCCTCAATCCAAAAGAACTCAAGCAATTTACCTCCTTCGTATCCAAACATAGTCAAACCTTCGCATGTTCGTATGTCGATATGCCAAGCTTCAATCCTAGCATAGTTTTCCACAATATCATCACCATACCCAATGCTAATCTAATTACATAGAATCTTTGTCACATACATCCTCGCATTTCCCTCCTTGTCAAAGAGGAGTTACAATTCCTTATTTCCTCTAGCTTCATCCAACCTTTTAACTATCTCGCAAGGTTTTCCAACATTGTACCCATTTCCAAAGCCTCTCGAAAGCTATGCATCCATACTAAATTTCGAGGTTTAATTATCACTTTCCCTAAGGATGATTTTCCCCTTCCCAACATTGAGCGATTAGTCGACTTAATAGTTTACCATGACATTCTCTCTTATAGATGGTTTCTCTAGCTATAATTAGATTCTCATCACAACAAAATACCAACATAAGAATTATTTCATCACCCCTTTGGGAACCTTCAACTAACGTGTCATGCCGTTTAGTTTGAAAACACAGGGTCCACCTATCAATGTGTTATTATCTACATCTTCCATGATCTCATCCATAAAACTATAGAGGACTATGTCGATGACCTCTTGCGTAAATCAGTGTCAATAGGACTCTTTTTTATCCTTGAAATCCTATTCACGCATCTCATTTAATTATTCCTTCACCTTAATCATGTTAAGTGTGTGTTCATACTACTAACTTGAAAAATCCTTAGATTCATCATTATATCAGGAGCATTGAAATTTACCATGCCAAAATCAAATCCATCCTTGATATGCCTCCTCCTTCCAATCTTAAGCAACATCATAGTCTTCAAGGTAAACCTCAATCAGTCTAGCATTTCATCTTGCATCTCTCATACCATTGCCATCCTTTTCATCATATTCTTTGTAAAGAAACCCTATTCAATTGGGATTCCAATTATCGAAAGCGTGTTATGATCTCAAAAAATATCTTGTATCACCACCTATAATAATTCCTCCACACAAGGAGGATCCTTTCTAACTTTACATCTCTACCTCCGATCATGCTCTAGGTTCCATGTTGGCACACCATGATGAGAAAGGCATGGAACAAGCCATCTATTATATTATTCACACTCTCCTTGATTACAAAACCAGCTACACTAAAGCTGAAAAATTTGAGTTGTGCTCACTTCTTCACCACTTCTTGATTTCTTCATTATCTTCTTAATCATAAAAAACTGACATAGTCACTAGCTTCAATCTCCTCAAAACCAATCATTCCAAGCCTTATCATAATGATCACATCACTCGATGGCTCATGATCATGACTGAGTTTGACCTAGAGTTCATCTCTCAGAATCTATCAAGGGTGAGGCCATCACTAATCAACTCATTAAATCCCCTCTTCCTAATAATCATCTTCCTCATGAACAATTCCTTGAAGAATCTATCCATGCCATCAATCAAGAATTCTCTCCTCTCAAAATGGAACTTTTATTTGATGGATCTAAGTGTCGCAAGGTGGAATCACTAACATCATTATCATTCCTTTTTGGTATCCTCTCATCCCCATCGCTTACAATCTAAACTTTGAATGTACTAACATTATGGCCGAATATGAATCCTTCATACTAAGTCTTTAAACCAATATCATGTTTGGCATTCAAATCCTAGATATCTATGGTGATTCCTTTCTTACCATTAATCAAGTCAAGGAGCCTATAAATACAAAAATTATGTCCTTCAAACATACAAGGATGTCATCGACTTTATTCTTGAAACCTTTCATCAATATACCATTCAATTTTTCCTCGCTCATCCAACATATTTGTGGAAATTATGACATCTCTCATCCCATGGGAAATTGAATAATCTAAACTCTCTATTGTTGTTCATCATCTTGATCAACCCTCTCATACCCATGAGCTTCCTTACGTAAATAATATTGGTGCCAATCAATCGGATCTCTGGTACTCTCGGATCTTTTACTATCTATCTCGTATTCAAAATTCCCTCTAACCAATCTAAGAATGGTAGTAGGTCATTCCTTCAACATGCTAATCATTATGTTATCCTTGATGAAATCCTATAAAAACATAGGTTTGATGGTATTTTTCTATGATGCCTTAAATCACATGATTCTACCTGCGTTATCTAAGAATTCCATGATGACATATTTGGTGGAAAATTTATTGGTTTGGCTTTTGTTAAGCACATCCTTTGCCTACGCTATTATTTACCCACTCTCGATAAAGAATTTTGTGAATATGATACAAATTTTGCTAAATTCCACTAGCTAAAGATCTATGGAATTTTTCACAATGGGTCCTCAACCTTATTACTATCATTAATTTATGCTCTTCCCAATGCCATATTCCATCATTACTACTATTGATTAGTTCACCAAGTGTTTGGAAACCATTACACTCGCATCCACAAAAGCTAATAAATTTTTTGACTTCGTTTATCAACACATCATCTTCCGTTTTGGTGTTCCCCATAAAATCATCACAGACAATGAAAATTCCTTCAAAATAAAATATCTCGAGAAGCTATGTGATTCTTTCAACATATAGCTTATCTTCTCTTTATTATCCTCAAGCTAACACCAATCAATCCACTAATAAAACTCTTTTCATTATTATTACTAAAGTAATTGGTAAATTAGGACATAATTGGCATCTTCACATCCCCTTCACCCTTTAGACCTATCAGACTAGCATCCACACCTCTACAGGACTTACCCCTTTCTCCCGCATCTATGGCTTTGAATCCATTCTTCCCCTCAAATTTCAAATCTAATCCTCACTCCTTTATCCCTCATCTATTGATTTTATCCTCTTGTTTGGCTATGTTTAGAATGTTGACTACCTCTCCTTTTGATGATTTGTCACTTCTTGATCAACATATGTGATTGAATTATTTTTCCCATATTTTTATAAAAGCCAAACATTTACCTCGTATGATGGGTTGGATTTTCACATTCTTGAGGTAGAGTTATGCTTCTAAATTTTTCGAGGAACCACACGAGACAACTAGCTCTTTGCTCGATCTTTCATACTATCTACTTTCGGACATTTTTACACCAAGCTAGCCACATTTAGTGTTTTATTGTTCTTTACTACTAGCCATAATCTATTCATTCCTGGATCAATTATACTTCATATTTGGAAGAAGATACAAAGCTCGAGATAACAAGCACATTTCACCTTTGGGAAGCTACCACGATACAGAAGTAATCTGGGTTGGGGTTATACTTAAATTCTTTAAATTTTTAATTAATTTTTTTGTTAGAATAGAAAGAATACATTTTTTTAACTTGGTAGAATTATAGAAGCGGAATATTTCATCGCTTCCTAAATGTATTTATTTCATTTCCAATATTTCTTTTTAAAATATTACTTTTATATTCCCTTAATAACCTCTTCTGGATTATCCTGTGGATCTTCTCAAGAAATTGGTTGGAGGAAGAAGTGAAGAAATCCATGCACAATGGTTATTTATTTTAATTAGTTTAGATTTACTTATGTTTGGGAAAGTTCATACAAAAAGATGAAATTTCTTCTGAGAAGATTTTCCCTTTCTAGAAAACTTGAGGCAAAGGCTTTGAGAAGATGTTTATTTTATTTCATTGAGATTAATATTTTTTGAATACATTCTTTTATAATAACATTTTCGAGATAACCTATGAATAAAGTAATAGCCACATCCAGCTTATTCTCTGTTTGTTAGTTTATTTTATTAGAAGTAGTAGTATTTTATTTTAATTAATTTTCTATGTTTCAAGAATAGTTTATTTATTTATTGGTTAAATTCTTATTTAATTAATTTATTTTAATACATTTCTTGTTCACACAAACATATTAGATGGTTTATTTTTTTATTTAATTAATCGAGAATGAATTTAGCCAATTAAAAGATTAAAGCATACTTGTCTTTTATTTAAGTTGAATTTACTTTCTTTACTTATTTAAAACAAATTTCCAACATAGTTTAGCGTTCAAACCAAACCCAAAAAATCAAACAATAGGGAGTTTACGTTAACCATACATAACCTCTATTTTCCCCTTTTCAACTTATCTCGTAGGAACTCACATTACCCGTTTTAACTACTAATTCTCATATAGCTAACTTTTAGTATCCCATCAACTCCGCACATTTCAGTTGTCTCAGCATGACCTTGAGAGATTGATTGCGTTAGAAATCACGAGTTGATTCTCGGACATACAGGGAACCTATCAATACCCTTTACTTGCGACCATTCTACTATTAAAACACCTACCAACGTGACACTAGTCACACTAAATGACCTTACATTCATCATCCACCCTTTCATCTCTCATCGTAATGATTTGGAATTATGTGGTCTATCATCACTTTCATATCTATGACCTTAAATATGGGCACCACGACTATACCCTAACATATTCCTCATGGAAAATTTCCTCCTTGGTGGGAACCCTGTAATCATTACATCCATTACCTTTTTATCAACCTACTGGAACCATTCCAAGGGTCCACATGTGTCACTTGTACATCTTATATCCCCCTTCCTATTTGGTTTACTTGGTTATCCTCAGCTTTATCCTAAAGTTAAAATTTTAGGTGCTCATATCAAAATTAATATTATCTAACAATAGACTACTCCCTCAAAGGAAAATTGTTCATAAAAGTATAAATTATCAAAAGTATAGATTGATCCCTCAAAGGACATCTATCATACATATCTTATCCTGCCATCTAAAAAGTCAAAAGTCAAAATCAAAAGAAAAAATCATAATCGTAGACCACTCCCTCGAAGGATGGATACTCCCTTATATCATGGCATCGAAGGCTTCCCGCATTGATCAACCTTATTAAAATATCAAAAGAAAAATAAAAAGTGTCTAAGTAAATCATCCCTCAAAGCTTCCTGCAATAACTTTTCCACCGCTAACTTCTGCTTTGATCATTTTGCACCGTATTACTCATAGTTGAGGCTTAGACCTAGGACTACCACCTAAGGAGAACATGTTTTCCTCTTACAAGTCCCATATTAACCCTTTTTGAGGTCTACAATGGGTATATAAGCACACCTTCAACTTTTCCCTCGGGGTCTTAAATGTGGCTAACTACCATTACTTGTGTGTCAACACCAGGTCATTGATCACAAGTGCATTACTCTACATTGTTCCCTCTCATGCTTTACCTCTAATCCAGTTCAAAAGCATATTTTCCACCTACACTTATCTCTATGATAAAGTGTACTTTCGCCACTTGGGTCACCCGCTAAGGTCATGCCCTTTCTAACCACCTTATCCTAACTTTTACACCCATAACCAATCCATCTATTACAGGATTTAATATAAATCCATCACATATCCCTAACATCTAATCAATATCTAAATCACCATCCATCAAATCAAGATATTGCATATATCTACATTTTCGTTTACATTTAAATCTAATCTAACATATACATCTAAACTCATCACATCTATTCTAATCCAAGTCATCTCATATCTACCATCTATCACATCATTTCCTAATCAACATCTATCATATCATCACATCAAATCATTTAATCCATACATCACATCACATCCAACATCCATAATATAATCAAATATCCACATCCATCACATAGATCATCACACAACACATATAAGCCATGAAAAAATCATATATATATATATATATATATATATATATATATATATATATATATCTCATCAAAATGTGTCCATACATCCGTGATAGGCCTTTTTGGGCTCTATCTCAAAAATCTATACATCAGAATCCATATTAAAATCTATGTACAATGTGCACCTACTAAGTGATGAATTGCAAATCAAGTTCTCTAAGAAATCCCTATCCTCTAGGAGTTGGGTCCTATCCACCTCCCTACCCATCATTTGGACCTAGATCCCGCCTCGGCTTTTAGTCATGCTAATGTCCCTAGTGTCCTCTTTCATGCCAGGTACATTACATACCATGGAAAATCAGGAAATCTAAATAAAAGAATGCACTCATAGTAGTGTGCCTCCTCACCCAATACCTTATACTACTATAATGATACGAGTCCTAGGAGGAGCCATCTCATTGGCTCCTATAAATTCTCTCGATGCCTCACTCCTTAGCAGCGTAACTATGGATCAAATAACTCCATATCTAGCCTTGTAGGACTCCCTTTACTGCTGTAACAATCCCCGATGTATGGTTAGGTCCCTCTCTTAATGAAACCTTATGGCCTCTTATCATGTTATGTCCCTTTCCTAGTATATAACACCTAACTCTACTTTTAGCCTAGCTATCTCGAGATGTCACCCCTCCATCTCCCCCATCATATCCTCTAGGAATATCCTCCTCCTCTCCTACCGTAACCACCTCCTCCTCCCCCTCTCCTACCTACACCCTCTCCTTAGCCACACAGAGCCTCCACCGCCTCTTTCATCCACTCTATAAACCTCCCTCTAACTCCCACATCAACATAAATATCTTGTGGATCTCCTCCCTCTTTACATAGGTCTGTTATCTTTGCTATCAAAATATCTCACTCTAACTCCTCTTTTTGTATCTAATTGGTGCCTCGCACCGTTTGTAGCAACTTAAATTGTCTCATCACCCATGAAAACTAAAATTCCTCCACCATCTTTGATCTTCACCCATGTATCCATATAACCCTTGTCATGCCAAATAGGGGATATTTATCCCAGCCATACTAGGAATCTTGATCAACCTCTATCTCACCTCATCCACATATAGTCTCCCTACCTCTCTCTATATCAATCTCCCCCTACTCCTTCATGTCCTGTGTTCCTCATTGACCCTACACCATAATAATCCCATAGGTAGCTTTATGTGACCTCCAGTCACCCATAGAATCCCCGACGGTCTCACCACAACTATATGCACTTATTCCCAATAGTGATGTAATAATCCACCATCCAATCCCAAACTCCTCTCAATAACATACATCCACAACTCATGATATACCCGAGACAATAGATCTTTCCCGAATGGAAAACTTGTCTAGTGCTCCACTATATCACCCAAAACCATTGATAATTCACATGGGAATATTGATCCTCTAGAATCCGGTAAAGCATAACATGAAATGGACATCATAATCATACAAATCAATCTACTCCATGGTGTTGTTGGATGGTATCGTGAATCTATATGGAATGCCCCTGAAGTGAATGCAATATATGGGGCATCGACTCGAACAACCATGTCAATACCACCAAAACCCTCTTTGATGTGATGGGCACTATCGAATCTCCTTGTATCAAGAATCTCAAAATATGGTACATGTCCTCTAATGTAACTGTCATCTCTCTAGTCAGAAACCGAGAATGTGTTGGTCCTATTGATAGGGTTCTTCATTTCATTTAAGATAGCCATGGGGTAAAGGAAATAGCTTTGAAAGTTAGTAAGAAGTTGTATAGAGTTGGATCAAGATGTAAAGGAAAGAGGAAATATGCCAAACAAATATCAAATCCACATATAAAGGAAGAAGTTACAGGATAAACTAGATAAAGCCGCAAGATACTTTTGAAAAAGATGCGATGTAAAGAACAAATATGCAGAAGCCAACATGAAGCCACGATTCAAGACAAATCAAGATAGTACATGATGAAAGCTGATAGATGCGTAAATCAAAAGAAGTGACTATTGGATTTTTACTTTTTATATTTATTGTAACTAATCCATTGTACATGGGTGTGTCATAGGAAAGGAATACATGAGTTACATATTGAGATAATATTTTAAGGAAAGAATTTTAGGAGTTAGATTTGGAAGGATATGAATGTAATCATGACTAATGTAATGATTTCTAATAGATAAATAAATATTTAAGTTTGGGATGAAATATGTTATGTGTTTTCTATTTTTGTTAATAGTTTAGATCCATTTACTTTTCTGCATACATCCTTAACTTAAGGTTAAACATCCTAAATACCACATTGTTGTCAGGGTTTTAGGTCAACATTTGGTTTCTAAGCCCAGGTATCCTTTTGTTAAGAAGATGTTACGAAAATTATCACCACCTGGATATTGGAAATGTAGACAACGACAAAAATATAAGATTGGAAAATTCAATATTTTGTGAAAGGAGAAGCCAAAATATTGAAAACTTCTTACAAAGCAATAAAATCAAAAGTTCTTGGAGAGTATGGAGAATAATTTTTGTCACATTTTCCTCACCTTTTGTGGCCTTGCTTACTATCACATGCTAAGAGAACAGAGTGGTCAAGATTACATATGAGAGAACCATTTGAGTGGTATGTAGCATAGTTAACTCTTGTTAATCACCTAGAGGAACCTTTGAAAAAGGTTATTGATCACTAGTATGAGAGTAATCTAGATTCATATATAATTACATAGGCCATATAGGGTTGGAAATTTTTTTATCACAATAAAGGTGAAGTACTAAGTGGAGGAAGAGGATTGTTTCTTAAGTTAGTTCCATTTTTAATTAAGATTTTTATGATAGAAAAGGGATTAATCAAAAGCGCAACAAAGTTAATCTAGGGGATAGGTATTATGGGATGAAGCACATGAAGAGGGGCGATCTAAAAGATATAATTGATTAGAAATAATGGGGTGTTGGTTGGGGAGGTAAAAATTAGACGACATGCGAAAAATAAAAAGACAATAAAGTTAGATAATTGGAAAAGAGAATATTAAGAGAGTTAGAAATTTAAGAAAATATAACTAAAATGAGGACGATGGAAGAGAGAGAAAGGTTAGCCAAAGAGGAGTTAGAAAAGAAGATAGAAAAATAAAGATTGGAAAGAGAGGAAAGAGAAAAGAAGATGAAGGAGAGGAAGGATAAGTTGAATAAACCTTAGAAGATAGAAAAGAAAGAAACACCCACTTCAAGTGGAGGCCAGAAAATGGCTACCCTAGAAAGGGAGGTGGACATACAAATTCTAGCTATAATACTGCGCTAGGTAGAGACCAACTTGATTTAGTTACACCACAAAATCCAATAAGAAGAATATCTATAGATAATCCTATTCAGCAATCAATATCTAGAACAACTATTTTGATGACCGAGTTACAACAGTTAGTAGGAAGTTTGGAGCCAACATTCAAACAAGTAGTAGGAGAAGAAAATTGGGAAGAAGGAACAACAGAAGGTCCTTTACTAATTAAATAAAAGGGAGAGGAAGAAGAAAGAGTTAACAAGATAGAAGAGTTAGTTGAAGAATTTAGAGAAAAGATAAGTATAACAGAGGAGGAAGGAAAATTTGATGAGAAAGAAGAGTTAGAGAAGAAAGATGAAGAAATAGAGAAGCAAGAGAAACAAGAAAAATAAGACGAGAAGAAAAATAAGAAAAGAAGAAGTGATGAAGGGTTAGAGGATAATCTTAGATTTAGAAATAATAAAGGAAGGAAGATATGTGTAGAAAGGAATAGTTATGAAGAGTCACCAATTAAAGACACGCCCCCCAACCACCACATAAGCCCAAAGGAGATGACCCCCTGAATGGTCTCCATTCCATGTGCCCTCAAAACACCTACTTGAATGATAGAAAAGGGAGAAATCTTGGAAGAAATATATCACAAATTACAAGAAGAGAGTCAGAAGAGACAAGAAATTGTGAGAGAATTTAGAGAACTATTAGGAGAATTATACTTTGATATCGATTTATCTAGAGATAAATGATGAAATAATAACTTAATAAAATCTTAGAGCTAATCAAGGAAGGTGAAACTAGTGAAACAATAGGAAACTAATCAATCTCAAAGAAATTCTTAACCAGTCGGAAGGATGTCACAAAAGGTCAAATTACCAGTGTTTAATTCAGATAGAAGTGATGTTATGGAACATCTATTTTTGTTAGAGACACAGTGGAAGAAATGAAATATCATAAATAATATAGTCATGTTAAATGAATTCATTAGCACTCTAAGTAAATACATGTTTAGATGGTATATCAAAACAAATGCCCAAGGAAACAAGGACTGGGATGTTATTGAAAAGGATTTCGGAAAGATTTCCATTTCTCGGAAGCACCTTCAAAAGGGGTGAGAAAGATGAGAGAGCTTGTGTGGGGAGAGAAGGAAATAGTTAAATAATTTAGCCATCGATTCAAAACTACTACCAAGAAATTGGAGGAGCCCATCACATAAAAACAAAAGGATCGAATGGTTCATTTCAGGACTTATTCCTTATATACGAGGGAAATTGGAGGGAACACTATTAAAGGCAATCGAAATGGATATCAGACTAGATTCTCATCCATGGTGAAGAGAAGGAGAAACATCCCTAAAAATGGAACTAGAAAGAGTACAACTAAAACTAGAAAAATTAAAACTTCAATAAGAAATTCATTGGAATGAAGGGCTTAGGAATAGTTCACCACCAAGGAGTCACTTAAAACCCAACATTTGGTACATATTATGTTGTGGTCAAGGGCATAGTAGAATATAATGTCATCACTTGGAGAGTGCAAAAGATTATCCATGATTATACAACATTACTCAAAAATATCATCTTCTAGAAACAACCCAACATTAGAAAGAACATGGTGCGGTATTTGTAGATTTTGGGACCAACACACGCAAGATACATGTCCCTTACTAGAAATGTCACCTCCAACTATCCAATTAATGTATTAGAATACACGCATTAATATAACCATCACCATCATACTTTCCCCTCTATAAAGGCACTTTGAAATATTTAAAAGATTATAATACTAGAAGACCTATGGCTACTGAGACAAACTAAAACACATAACCACTGTTTATTGTCAATTTTTACCCTCTTCGAAAAAAAAATTAACGATACCCTACAAGACATTTTTTTAGTCATTGCGGGCATAAAAATGATCGAACTAATAAATCTTGACTTAAGGGATCATATTGGGTTTTGCTACCTTCCGGTTAGCTAAAGGAGCCCTAGAAGGTCAAAATCGAGGACAAGGTCATTTCGTGAGAGGCCAAGCTACATCGAGCTAATTTCAAACTTGAAATGACGGGTGTAGAGGTTGGCTCAGTTCCAATAAGCTTGGTGGAAAACTCATTTTAGAGCTCGGTGGTGGAAGCGTATTGGGCTCGTATGGTTGAGTTGTAATAACAAATCAAGTGATTGAAGGTGGGAGCTCACAACTCGGTGATGAGTGTAAACGACTCAAGGATGACTAGGAGTCTATTCCGGTGAGGAAAGATGGTTCTCGATCTCTAATATCTCAACGGTGTTTAAGAGATTGAGGATAATTTCACATTCTATGGAGTGGCTTGGTGGATCCGTGAAGGAGCTCACTCGTGGAAAGCAGCGAGCATCATCAAGCTCGAAGTGTACAACTTGACTCAGGAAAAGAAAGGGCCAAGATACTCGACAGGGGGTTTAGGCCTGAGTTGGAGGTTTTGAATGTAGAACAAGTACAAAGGAGACATTGAGTTCGATTCACGGAGACAAGCTCGGAGAGGTTACCGCGACACTAAAATTTTCCTCTGTAATTTCTATTTCATTAATGTATGTATTAGGAATAGGATGCTGTTAAGTATAATTAGTAGTAACGTCCGATAGAAGATAATGGTGCTGCTAGTACGATGCCGCCAATAATGTATAGTACGGTAATAGTCAAAAGTGCAATAAGAATGTTGTGGTAAAAAAGTAAATATTTGTCGTAAGTGGTTCGGTAATGTTAAAATGTCAAAGTTAGGGTAAGTAGAGAAGTAGGGTCTACATGATTAGGAATTAGAAATATTATATTGGTAATAAGGATAAGGAGTGAGGTCATAAATATTTTATGTATTTTATTTGTAAAAAGTCTAAAAATGTGGAACCCATGTGAAATGAAAAGGTTTATCTTATCTTAAAAGATAAGCTTACATGTACAAATAAGAGTTAAGGTATGGAATATGATTCATTAGAGTATATTTCTTATCATATCTTAGAGATAAGATGGATAAGCCTAGAAGTTCTATAAATAGAGAGGCCACCCCCCTCATTTAACATAGAAGGAAGTAGTGAAAATATTGTATGAGTAAGTGTGTAAAGGAAGCCATCATTTTGAAGGTGTAATTGTGAAGTTTCTCCCATAGTTATGGTTGGAAGGCAAGTGAAGTCAATAACACTTGAAGTACCTCATGGGTGAGATTGTAATAATTTCATGTTGATATTATAATTTACACTTATATTTCAGATTTATCATCATTGCTTCTTATCATAGTCTATGGTATTCTTGTGTTATGTTTGTTGTTGTGTTTCCAGATTACATCCACCAAACTAAAAGCTGTGCATTAGTAAATAATCATAGCATGAGGAGTTCTCAATGAAGAATTATCATAGTGCCGGATTGGTGATGACATTTTGGTTCCATTGCCAAGACCATTCCTCGTTGGTGGATTTTCTAGAGAGATATTCCCACTTAGTTAGAAAACATTTGGAGGGTAACCTTGTTTTTACTGTGCATAGTAGTTACCATGGTAAAGTCACTTTTTGCTGTGAATAGTATTTACCGCAGTAAAGTCACTTTTTACCGTGAATAGTATTTACCGCAGTAACTTCACTTTTTACTATGAATAGTGTTTACCACAGTAAAGTCAGTTTTTACCGCAATAAGTCAAGTTTTACCATAGTTTACCATGGTCATTTCTATTTTCTATTATAGTGATTCTAATTATTTGTGCACATAAGTCTTGTTGATTATACTTATGGGTTGGTATTTCACTTTGGTTACTTTTGAAAATGGGGAAGATTCTTATTTTTTTAACCCAATCTAATGAAGATGATTCCTCTTTCATTCAAGAATTTAAATGATCTTGTATTTGTAATGGCCTTATAAGAAGGGAACAATGGACTGAATTTTTTCCTACCTTTTTGGATGGTTCAGCCCTTAGGTGGTTTGAAACACTAGGTGATAATGTGAAAAACTCATGGGATTTATTAACTGAAAGTTTTCTTGAAGAATTTGGTGAACAACAAAAATATGTAGATCTCATGATCAATATCACAAAGCTATCCCAAGGAGAGAAGGAGAAGATAAGGGATTATCATGCTCATGTTCTAGAGCTAAGGAGGAAGCTCGATGCCCAGATCCGGAATGAAGGATTAGTGGATGGGTTGATGAATGGCATGAATAATCTCCTCTGTAAGCACTTCATTCTTGGGATTAAGCCGAGAGATCGACAACAAGTGAAGTATGACCACCTAGCTACCATTGAAAAAGCAAAGGAGATTGCGAAGAAGGAAAGAAGAAAGAATGGAAGAGGAGCCCAAAGAAATTGTTGCTAAAGTAGAGCCTACACCAGCACCTTTGGTCTAGAATCCACATTCACTCTCAGTGAGCACAAATATTTCTCCTAGTACATCTACTGAGTATGAAGATCTGCTCAGAAGATGGGCGATTAACTATTAATATTCTTGAGGAAAAGAATTTAGTTCTCGGGAGGAGATAGAGGTCCAAAAAAAATATTTCTGAAGTTGTATGTTATGGTTGTCATAAAAGGGTCATTATAAGTATAATTGTCCGAGATAGAGCTTCTACATTTGGTACAAGAGATAATGATAAAGGAAAAGCACTGTGAATTATTTTGATATAGTAGATAAGAGCATAAATAATGAAGTACATGTGTTTGTAACAAAAAGAAAGAAAGAAAAAGATAACCAAGATGGAAATGATCCTAAGAAGATGAGAGGAGAAACTAGTAAGAAACATAGGAGAAGAAAGTTAGGTGTGCGGGATTTTCTATTTCATAGGGACAAGGACCATACTCCATCTTAGATGATCTATCCAAAGGCTGTAAATATTACATATGGTCAACTCTTCGCTATATCTTCGAGAAGAGGCGGGAGCTGCGAAGTGGACTCAATGCTCAATGAAGGAAGAAGGTTGAGGTCCTTATTTTGGAGGCAGAGGAGGATCCCTACGCTCCACAAGCTGAGGTATCATGTAATGGTATTTCAATTCATGATGTCCTAGTTGATGGAGGTGTTGCGATTAATGTAATGATCGAGTCAGTAATGAATATGTTGGGTTTAAAAATTGATCACCCTCAACAATTATGTTAAGGTCATTAAATAAGGAAAAACTAAACCAGAAGGTGTTGTTTCAAATGTGAAAATATCTATTATGGGTGTTGTATGTGTGGTAGACTTTCAGGTGATGAAAAATGGTACTGTTGCGTACCCAATGTTGTTGGGAAGACCATGGCTAAGGAGATTTCATGCAAGAAACTACTGGAATGAAGGCTTCATGACACTTGGACGTGGTAGAGAGAGGTAAAGATAAACGTGATCTCTCGGCATCATAAGACGAACACAGTGGATTCAAGTGATGAAACCGATGATTAGACATCCTCTAATTACTCTAGTACCAATGAAGTGGACATAGAAGATGAAGAAAGTGAGGTTAATGTTTCGGTCATGGATATCCTTCTAGTCACACCACTCATGAACCCATTAAATTATTTGAAGAAAAAAATTGATGATAGTCTCCAACAAATAAATATTGGTGATGATGTAATGGAGAGTGAGAAAGAATCCTACCTCCAACTCTTTCGAAGGTACATACACCTATTCACTTTTGATTACAAGGAACTCCGTCAAGTAAGTTGGGTAGAACATTCTATTGAGCTGGTAGATGGTGCTAAGCCCATAAAGAAAATGCCATATAGAATGAATCCTAATTTTTCCAAGACTATAAAAGAAGAAATAGATAAGTTACTTGATGTAGAATTCATATTTGCTGTGGAGAATTCAAAATGGGTTTCTCCCATTGTGATCTCAATAAAAAAGAATGGGAAGCTACACATTTGTGTTAATTATAGGAAGCTCAATAAGGCAACAAAGAAGGATCATTACCCTCTTCCATTCTCAGATCAGATCTT
This sequence comes from Taxus wallichiana var. yunnanensis, assembly GCA_018340775.1. NCBI lineage: Eukaryota > Viridiplantae > Streptophyta > Pinopsida > Cupressales > Taxaceae > Taxus > Taxus wallichiana. Next base: position 430,550,261 of record CM031242.1, on the reverse strand, counting down.
AGACGAAGTAGCTGGCCAGGAGTGCTATAGTTTTGCTGATGGATATAACGGATACAACCAAGTTTGTATAGCAAAGAAAGATTAGCTGAAGACCACGTTCACCACTCCTTGGGGAACGTTTTCTTATAGAGTTATGCCTTTTGGGTTGTGTAATGCTCCGGCAATGTTCCAATGTTTGATGAATAGGGTGTTTGAACCCTACATTGGGAACTTCATCAGAGTATTTCTAGATGATTTTTGCATCTATGGGAGCAAGATGGATCACTGCGCCCAGATGGAGACAACATTTCAAAGGTCGATGAAGCACAAGCCTCACGAAACCCTACAAAGTGTGTCTTTGGATGTTCTAAAGGTGTTTTGTTAGGGCATGTTGTATCTAGAGATGATATTGGTATTGATCCTGATAAAGTTTCAAAAATCAAAGAGTTACCATTTCCTATGAATATAAGTAAGTTGAGATCATTTTTAGGCCATGTGGGTTATTATAGAAGGTTCATCAAGAATTTCTCAAAGATTACATACCACTAACCAAGTTCTTAAGAAGGATGTTACTTATAAACTAGGAAATAAGGTGCATGAAACTTTTGAACAACTGAAGGAAGCCATGGTGTCTTCACCTATTTTAAAGAATCCATATTGGAGCAATCCATTCATTGTGTATACTGATGCCTCAGATGCAACACTAGGAAGTACTCTGAGCCAAAATGATGAAAATGGGAATGATCATCCGAGTTACTTTGGGAGTAGACAAATGAGCGATGTCTTTGAGGTAAATTATCTTTATGTAATCTGAAAAGAGGCTCTAGCTATCATTTTTGTTGTAAAGAAGTTTAGAAATTACTTACTAGGGCAGAAATTTATAGTTGTAACAGATCATCAGGCTCTAAAATATATTGTAAATAAGCCTAACCCATCAAGGAGGATAGCAAGATGGATAATTTTTCTACAAGAATTTGAATTTGATATTATAGATAGGCCAGGAAAGAAGCATGTCAATGCAAATGCACTCTCTCGAAGCCTATGATGGTTTAGGTTCATCTTGTGATGATGATGATTTCCCAGATGCAACATTGTTATCCCTTGACACAATCCCTAGTGAATACATAGATATTTGGAATTATCTAAATGAATTCAAGTTTCTAATGGTGCCAATCACAAAGACTAAGAGGAAGATTACTCAAGCTAGCCGTCCATATTATATTCTACATGGAGTATTATTTTGAATAGGACACGATGGACGATCAAGAGGACAGTTGGACATGATCAAGGAAGGAGCTGATAGAATAATTCCATAATGGTACATGTGGAGGAAACTTCTTTGGAAAACATACAACAAGAAGGATCTTGGATGCAGGTTATCACTGGCCCACTCTTTTTAGAGATTGTTATAATTATTGTAAGACATGTGATATTTGTTAAACACATGGTAACCATAAGACTTCATCAGCTCCATTATACCCTATTATTCCACTTGGTCCCTTTGAAAAGTGGGGAATAGACATTGTAGAGTCCACTTCCAACTACCCCATGCCAAAATAAGTATATTGTAGTTGACACAAATTATTTAACCAAGTGGGTTGAAGCTAGGCCATTGAAAACAACTTCCATGGATGAAGTGGCAAGGTTCACATATGAACGCATTATCACCCGGTTTGGTTGTCTATTAGAAATTGTAATAGATCAAGGAATCCACTTCATGAATGAGGTGGTAGAAGCCCTAGTCAATAAGTTTTCTATCAAGCACAGGAAGGAAAAAACATACAAGCCAAGCACAAATGGACAGGTGGAATGAACAAATTTTGTGTTGTGTCAAATTCTAGCAAAAGACACATCCTTGCAGGTACAGAAGTGGGATAAAAGGATTCGTGCAACATTGTGGGCATATAGGGCAACATCAAAGTCAGCAACAGGATACTCCCCATTTCAGTTGGCTTATGGCATTGATCCAGTTCTTCCTATTGAGTTTGATATTCCCACTTTGTGAGAGTTATGAAAAATGAAAGGATGGATGAAATTGATTCAGTAAAAGAAAGGTTGGTACATCTTCATTTGCTAGAGGAAATGAGGGAAATAGCGAAGGATACAAACTATAAGAAGAAAATGAAGTAGAAGGAATACTTTCATCAAAAGATTCGTTGGTCTCCATTTCATGTGAATGACTTAGTTCTAGTATATGATTCCGAGATATAAAAAAGAAGACAGAAAATTTCTTCCAAATGGATGGGGCCCTAAAAATAGCAGTTGTGCATGAAAATGGTACATACCGACTGGAGGAATTGGATGGCACTCCCATTATGAAATGGCTCAACCATGACAAGTTAAAGATTTTCCAAGCCTTTGAGATAGTCTACTCAGAGGACGGAGTAGAAGCTAGGAAGGGGGAAGATGTCGACACTAAAATTTTCCTCTGTAATTTCTATTTCATTAATGTATGTATTAGGAATAGGATGTTGTTAAGTATAATTAGTAGTAGCATCTGATAGAAGATAACGGTGCTACTGGTAAAATGCCGCCAATAATGTAGAGTACGGTAATAGTCAAAAGTACAATAGGAATGTTGTGGTAAAAATTAAATATTTTTCGTAAGTGGTCTGGTAATGTTAAAATGTCAAAGTTAGGGTAAGTAGAGAAGTAGGGTCTACATGATTAGGAATTAGAAATATTATATTGGTAATAAGGACAAGGAGTGAAGTCATAAATATTTTGTGTATTTTATTTGTAAAAAGTCTAAAAATGTGGAACCCATGTGAAATGATAAGGTTTATCTTATCTTAAAAGATAAGCTTACATGTACATATAAGAGTTAAGGTATGGAATATGATTCGTCAGAGTAGATTTCTTATCCTATCTTAGAGATAAGATGGATAATCTGGAAGTTCTATAAATAGAGAGGCCACCCCCCTCATTTAGCATAGAAGGAAGTAGTGAGAAATATTGTATGAGTAAGTGTGTAAAGGAAGCCATCATTTTGAAGGTGTGTTAAAGAAGCCATTAAGAGGTGTAATTGTGAATTTTCTCCCATAGTTATGGTTAGAAGGCAAGTGAAGTCAGTAACACTTGAAGTACCTCATGGGTGAGATTGTAACAATTCCATGTTGATATTATAATTTACACTTATATTTTAGATTTATCATCATTCCTTCTTATCATAGTCTATGATATTCTTGTGTTATGTTTGTTGTGTTTCCAGATTACATCCACCAAAATAAAAGCTATGCATTAGTAAATAATCATAGCATGAGGAGTTCCCGATGAAGAATTATCATAGTGTCGGATTGGTGATGACAGCTTCAAACCATATGACAAGGTGTTAAGAGATGCACCCAGGGAGCTCATCGGAGGAAAATAAGCCGATGAGGAGTTGCATAAATTACAAATCAGCTGTTGCGTCAACCTTTTTGGGCCAATGTATTTACAAAGTTGGGGAGCTCGACTCGATCGGACGAGGAATGGAGCTCATTTTAGAGCTATGCGGAAAGTTTGTTTTGAGAGCTCGGTTATGGGATGTTGCGGAGGACACGGAAGGACAATCTGCATTTCCTTTTGGAACTACCTTTTGGGGTCATGATTTTAGAATTTTGTTTCGAAAAAATTTGTTTGGGTACTTGAGTTTTGGGGTTAGAAATGTCAAACAAGCTAAATACTTTCAAAGCTTGAAACCTCGAAACTCGAATTTTGGAGTTTCGGGTTTTAAGGAGTAGGGTGTCACAAATTGGTGGGAGTCATTATGAGTGTGAGCTCAAATGAAACAAGTCATCACCGAGTTTCAAGGAGTTTGTCGAGATCATTGGGAAGGATGAGTTGAGGCATACATGCAAGTAGTTCATGGTTGAGGAACAAAGGTGAGCTCGCCAGGGCGGGTGTTGGTTGGATTAGGAGCGAGTCGGATAGGCTGTTTAGAGCTTGGGAAAATTCATGTTCCAAAGCTTGAAAGTATCTCAAGTCATGGAGGACAAGTTCTGGCTCGGTGGTAAAAATTTCCCGAGATCCACACGGAAGATAGTTTGAGAGCATGTTTCAAGAGAGAAGGAAAACCGGGGTTTGGCTCAATACGCACGAACTCGAGATCCAAAATGAAGGGGCTCGATTAAACGGTGCATCAACTTATCTCAATCACATAAAACAAAGAGGCTAAGGGCTCAAACATAGCTGGAGAGACCGTGTGGGTCATCGAATCAAGCTGGATCACATTTTTGTGAGATCAAGGCCATGTGAAAAAATTACAAGGTCAATTGTTGTTCGAAGAGGGCTCAACTCGATACATGGAAACAGGCTTGATGTTCATGATAAGGTAAATATGAGGATGTGTCATGGCGATAAGAAAGCTAAGCGGTTCCTTAACAAGTTTCTTTGATGAAACCAGACTAATTTTTCAAAATGGCGAGATCATCGGTGATTCTGGAGAGTAATGCACAGGAGCAACTCATGGCTCGATGAAATTTTTTACAAAGTTAGGTGAAAGAGAGCTCAATGAGCTCACAGAGAAGGAAAAGATTCAATAAGACCAAGTGAGTCAACCATCAGTTTGAGTGGAGTAGATTTGGTCGGTGTCGCTAGAGTGAAGGGTAACACAACCATCGTTATGGCTCGTCGGGTCATACAGATGCAAAGTGAGTATAGTCAAAATATTGTTGACAAACACGGGATGGAGCTTACAATGAGTGAAGGAAGATGATAGGCGAGATCGGACAGAGAACCAAGGATTTGTTTTGGAGTTTTTGTTTAGAGTTTTTTCAGAATTTTCTTTTGAAATTCGAGAGAATTTTGGGATTGAGGACGTTAAGCGAGTTAAAAATCTTTGAATCCCGAAACTCTAAAATTCATATTTTTAGCTTTTCGGGATTCGGAGATAATGTTTTTGGGAGGTAGAATAATAGACCATGTCATTGGAGTGGCGAGTGTAAATAAATCACCGAATTGATAGGGAGATATGTCTCATAGAAATCAAACTCATAGACAATCTCGGGGATAGAGACGAAGCTCATTAGTGATCTGTTGCAATTTGTGAAGGGCTCCATGTAAAGATCAGTCGGGAGGTGGTCCAGCTCGGTGAGGAGAAAATGACTCACAGGAGAGCTCAATTCATGACTATGGTTTAGGAAAATGAGCAGTTGTGTCACTAAGGAAGAAGCTCGGTCATCTAGGAGTGCTTGGAGTTCGATCAATCAGTTCTAGTAAGCTCATTTTGTGAACTTTTTGGAGGAAAATGTAACATTAGTGCATGATGAAGGCTAAAGAAGTGAGCTTGTTTCTAGTTAAGGGAGGAGCTCACCAATTTAGGGATTGTGCACTCGGCAGAGAACTCGTCAAAATATGAGCTTAGTTTAGGGTTCGGTGAAATATTTTGGTTGCGAGCCAACAAATAACATAGGTGAGATCACATGCATAAACCAAGTCGAGCTAAGGTTTCATTGAAAACTAAGTTATTCCTTTGGATCATTCAATTATGTATTAAATAGGTCGAAAAAGTCGGGGTAAACTTACATGGAAGAGATGATGGAGCTTGGTTGGTCTTGGGCACCTCGGTCAGTAAGGAAAGAGCTTGGCTCCGTCACGGTGAATTCGTAGAACTTGGTAAGTGAAAGGGTGCTCAGAATTCATCATGGTTGCACCAATGTGGAGGAGCTCATTTAGGGAGAGTTCAGTGGAGTGATTGCGTCAGTCAGGGAGGAGTCATAGTGAGTGGCTCTGTCATAGAAGCTCAGCTCGGGTCGGAATTTTAATTAATTATGAGGACTATGTCAACAGGTATTAATTACACATGATGGAGCCTTTTCAGATGGTTCAACCAAATGTAATAAATGATACATCATGTACCTTCCATTTAGGAAGGGAATTTATGATCTTTCTCTCCTCTCTCTCATTTTTCTTTTATAAATGTAAATTGGAAATTCATTCCAAAGGGGGTTCCAACAAGTGGATTCTACTAGGTCACACAAGTTGGAGGATTAGACACTTTCCAAGCTTCCCCTTCTTTTCAAAATCTATGTGATTTGTATTCTCTCAAGCCTTTCTCCTTGAATTGTAATGGCAACTTATGCCCTTTTCACCTGATGTAATGTTGCACTGTGTAAGTGCTTGAAGTAATGAGAATTATTTTGTGATCAAATAATGTCCTTCCATGATTCTGTTACTTTTATTTGCCTCTCTCATGTTTTCAGGTGCATAGTGCAAGTTTTGGTTTCCATTACAGGTTCATGGAGTTTTGTGCTTATCAAGTGGTGAAATATTACATGCAGTTGAGTTGTGGTGCTTGTTCACCCTTCTCAAGTTCATCCTTTTCACTGGGAGATTGGTAGTTTGTTGTCTGATCAAGTTTAATAGAGGAACGTCCACCCTTGTTTTGTGGTATTTGTGCCCTTTCTAGTTGCGATAGGTGAAGGTGATCGATGATGCAAGCATCCTCCCACATTAACCCTTCCAGATGTTAAACATCCCTTAATTTGGTGCATCACCACTTCTAGTTTAGGTTTCATTTCCTTGCAAATCTCTTTCCCTAATCCCATGAAATGTTAGCATAGGACTAGTTAGCCATTTTTCTTGCATTAGAAGTAGTGTTGTGTTTAGTTTAGGAAGAGGAAGTCGGCCTTCTCCGAGAGGTTCACCTCGAGCCCAAGTCCCAACTTGAGAGGTGATCCCATGTGTCCCAATCACACCGAATGTCATGATTAATTCTCAGGCCATTCGGGGTGCAAGTGATTTGGTGACAACAGTTTTTGGCATGCCCGGTGGGACAAGAGGCACATCTTTCATAGGTGTGCATTTTTTGTTCACTTCATTTCATTAAGTTGTTGTGCTCTTAGTGAAATTTCAGCCTTAGGAGGTATACCCAAGCACAACTGTGACTCCATTGGTCTAAGTACCCTACTCTCTATGTTGCAGACCTTCATTTTTACCCATTTCCCATCTAGTTTTCTTCCATATCTTTCCATTTTGTCCCATCCATGAAGTTGTGCAATCATGGCTTCATTTCCATAGTGGGATTCCTACTTGCAACAATGGTATTCTTTCCATCTTCAAGCTATTTTAATCCACCTCCATCTCCATTTTATGATGAGAATCAATAGTATATGCATATCCCTCTGAGCAAAGTCATGATCATTTTGGTTTTTCACCTAACTATGCTAGATTTTCAAGGGTAGGAACATGCATATGATGGAGGCTATCCTACAGATGAAGATGTAAGGTTGCATCTTAAAATATAGAAACTGGAGGTAGGTATGGTACAATCCAGAGCCACAACTCAAATGAGAGCATTCAAGAATGGTTTCAAGATAGCTTGTCCATGGGTTGGCCCTATGCCAAGTTTTTACAACTTGTAGGAAAAGATTGATTTTATGACTAAAATGTTGCCTCAGCTTGAGGGTTGGATCAAAGAAATAGAGGCCTATGAGTTCGATGTAATGCAATCCTATCAATGGGTTGATTCTGCACTACCACCACCTCGGGTTCTCTTTCTATTTCTCACTCAATGTCATTTCAGTCCAAACTTCAAATTCCAAGTTTTTCACCATTAGCACATGCTGAGAAGTCTTTCCTTCACCTCCTATTCCTCCTTTCCATCATGAATCTTCCATGCCTCTTCCTTCTAAAGTTCCTCTTTTCTACAAGATCCATCAAGACAAGAGAATGAATCTCTTCCTCAAATAGTGAGGGAATCAGTTGAATCCCAACCCACCCCTCCTCTTATAGTCCCAAATCCATTTTGGGAGGAGCATTGTCAAGAAATGAGAAAAAGGGAGGAGTATATGGTTGAAGAGAATAGAAAAAGAGAGCATGCAGATAATCTAAAGAAATGGGCTGCAAAACTTAACATCAAGCAAACTTCATTCCTAACTAAACCTTTTGTAGAAGTTGAGGCTCAAGAACAAGTGGAACAAACTAGTTTTGTACCAGAAACAAATCTAGAGTTGAACAAGGAGGACCAACAGTCTACTTGTTTAGAATGTAGTATTCATATTGGCTCAATTCCATCAGAGGAGTTTGAATCACCAAAGGTGGCAGAGTCTATTGGAGAAGAGAATGTGCAAGCTGAAGAAGAAAGACTCTCAAGTGTACAAGCTGATTCTTATGAGTGTAATGATCCTACCTGTCAAGCATGTCAAGAAATTTTGGAGCATTGTAGTAAATTTCCAACATCATCATCAAATACAACAACTGATCATAGCAGGATTCTTTCCATGATGGACTCAGAAGTTTCAAGTATAGATTATACCATGCAGGAAGTTTCAGATTCTTCCCCTTCTTCGTCTTTTCAAACTATATTTTCTTAGATGAATTTGATCTTGCAAATTTTATGTTTGAAGATGAGGAAGGTCATGAAGAATCAACTACTAATTCAAGAAACACCATAAGGGAGGTTGAACCCTTTGCACATTTAGAGAACAAAGAAGCATATTTTCTATCAGATTTAGAGGAGTATTTGGATGCAGAAGAGCCTATAGAAATACCCACCTTTGAACACCTGTAGTTTCAAGTTATCTCCTTGAATGGGAAGACTTGGATCATCTACAATATTCATTGAATGAAGAAAGAGAGGGGCATGTGGGAGGAAATAAGTCAACTTTGAAGGTTTTGGGTGAAGATGATATTATTGAGAGTTTCTTACTTTCAATTGTGAAGCCAGATTTGTTTGATGAACAAGTGATGGTGGAAGAAAACCAAGGAAGTTGTGCTTCCCTTAATTGTCCTGAAAAACAACAGGTGAAAGGATGTGATCTTGCAGGTTTCATGTGGGATGAAGAGGTTAGAGATGTTGAACAAATTTTCCTTCGGTGAAAGTGGAACTCCTATATGATCAGTATGCTTCAAACACTTGCAGTAGCTTTCCAGTAGCTTCATTTGAGATTGTAGGTGGTCCAAATTAGTTGCATGTCATGGAGGAACTCCTTGTTGTTGAAGAAGGAAAAAGGAAAGAATGAGATGTCACTGCAATACCATCCATCCAGGTAGAAGATCAGTTGTTTGTAAATGGGAAACAAGAGGGAAATCAGGTAATGAATATTCAAGGATGTCTTCAGCAAGACTTTCTTGTTAAAATTGAAGTCCAGAAAAAAAAATATTCAATGGTTTAGACCATGTCCTATCAGGTACCTGGCTTCATTGAAGCTAGAAGAGAAGCCAAAACTAGTCACATTCACTTCAGAATGTGAGGATGAGTTTCAAAATTATGAGGATCAGTTGCAATGCTTCTACAGACAAATGCAGAGCAACTAAAAGAGGAATTCTTTCTCTTTCTAGTTGATTTCTCAGTGAACCAAGTGGAGGATTGGGCCTATTTCATTTTTTGCACTCTCTTTCTCAACAATGTCCATTGTCACATCATTTGTATGGAAATCCATTGTGAGGAAAGGAAGCTATTTTTCACAACCAGTTTGTGGGTTTTGTTTAGCTCACCTGTGCTTCCAGTTAGTGTAGGGTAGTATAGGTTTGTTTTCAGTAGAATAAGTGCAATGCACACCCTGCATGTTCCACTTGGGGTATGTATGGTTTTAGTTGTTGTGTGTTTTTGTTTTCCATTTGTTGCTCTTGTGTTGTTCACACATTGTTGCATCATTGGAAGGTGTCAAGGAGAAGGAAAGTTTAAAAGTTTCCATTGGAGATTCATGATCTACTTCATTCAAAATTATGCAGTGTTCCATAGTTCCCAAGTGTTCATCAGTTTTGGTATACCTCATGCTTCACATTCGAGGGAGGTCCAAGATCAGTAATGCTCAAGGGGATTTCAGGATCAGATTGGTTTCAGATTGACAAATAGTGACTCCATGCCCAATGGATAGACAAGGCTACTGGCCTAATGCTTAGTAGGAAAGCATCCCCGAGAGGTCACCAAAAATGTTGTCAATTTTTACCCTCCTGAAAAAAATTTGACAATACCCTACAAGCCATTTTTTAGTCATTGCAGGCATAAAAATGATCGAACTAATAAATCATGTCTTAAGGGGTCATATTGGGTTTTGCTACCTTTCGGTTAGCTAAAGGAGCCCTAGAATGTCAAAAATGAGGACAAGGTCATTTCAAGAGAGGCCAAGCTACATCGAGCTAATTTAAAACTCGAAATGATAGGTGTAGAGGTTGGCTTAGTTCCAATAAGCTCAGTGGAAAAATCATTTTTAGAGCTCGGTGGTGGAAACAATGGCAGGCTTGTAGGGTCAAATTGAGCATGAAGGCAAGCTCAAGTGATTGAAACAACGCGAGCTCATGAAATTGAGCTCATGAGTGTAAATGACATGAGGATGACCAGCAGAGAGCCTATTCAGGTGAGGAAGGATGGTTCTTGAGCTCTAGGAGCTCAGTGGTGTTTAAGAGCTCGAGGAGAATTTCACATTCTGTGGGTGACTCGATGAATCTATGGATAGGAGATTACTCGTGGAAAGCAAAGTGAGCATCATCAAGCTCAAGTGTACAATGAGTTGACTCAGAAAAGTTTTCAAAGGGATGAGATACTCGATAGGGGTTTTAGGCCCAAGTTGGAGGTTTTGAATGTGAAATCAAAGTTCAAAAGAGCCATCAATTTCAGGAAGCTCGAAATGAAGCTCGAGAGGTTGTGATAACCATCGAGTCTCAACTCAGGGAGATCGTGAGATGTGTTAGAGATAACCAAATGGAGCTTGATCGCTGAAAACTAAGCCAACGAGTTCAAGTTGCATTGAAAGTAAATGAAAATTTGTTGAGTCGCTAGTTTTTAGGATGAAACGTATTTTGAAAGTAGAAATTCCAGCTCGAATGATTAGACCAAGGAATGGATCTAAGTTTAGAGCTATTGGAAAGTTCATTTTGAGATCTCATAGTGATGGGTCAGATGCTCATGAGGACAAGGAAAGCCAAGTTGATTGTTTCCTTTGAGAACTATCTTTTGGGGTCATGATTTTAGACTTTTGTTTTGGAAAAATTTGAAAAGATTTCTTGAAGTTGAGTTGGGGTTAGAAATGTCAAAGTGAGCAGTTGGATACTTCAGAAGCCCAGAAACCTCGAAACTTTGAATTTTGGAGTTTTGGGTTTTGAGAGTCGGAAGTCATAAAGTGGTGGGATTCATTGTGAGTGCAAGCTCAAATGAACCAAGTCATCACCGAGTTTCAAGAGTTCACCGAGATCATTGGGATGGCTGAGTTGAAGCATACATGAGCTTAGAGAGTGTCAAATGGATTGAGCCTAACAAAGGTGATCTCGTCAATGCTTGAAATGAGTTGGATTGAGTTTTAATTCAAAACTTGAGGAGTTTTGAAACTTGGGAAAATTTGAATGATTGGTGAAATGTTAAGCTTCAAAGTATCTCAAGTCATGGAGGACATCTCGGTGGTTGAAAGTGCCCAGATTCACATGAAAGATAGAATGAGAGGATGAGAAGTTTGGGTTGAGAGTTTTGGCAAAGGAAAATCAAGGTTTGGCTGGCTGAATGACACACGAACTCGGATCATATAAATGAAGGGGCTCGAGTGCTCAAACATGTACATCGAATTAGCTTAGAGATAAATAAAGATAAAAGAGGCTAAGGAGTCAAAATCAGTTAGAGAGACCACATGCAGTCATTGAATTAGCTAGATGAAAAATGTTCATGAGATCAAGGATCCAGTTGAAAGTGAATGAAAAAATCACAAGGTCAATTGTTGTTTGAAGAGGGCTCATCTCAATACATGGAAACAAGCTCGATGTTTGTGATAAGGTAAATATGAGGACGTTCCATGGCGATAAGAAATCATGAGTGGTGGCCTTAGAAATTTCAATGATGAAAATGAGACTAATTTTTCCAAATGGCGAGATCATCAAGTGATGGCAAATGAGAGTAATGCATGGGAATGCAACTCATGGTTCAATGACATTTTTTTGAAATTTAGGTGAAAAAGAGCTCGAAAGAGCTCACGAGAGAAGGAAATGATTCAATAAGAGACCAGAAGATTGAATTCAGAATCGTTTGAGTGGAGTTCATTTCGTGGAGTATCGGACGTGAAGGGTAAGTCATAATGTAGCCATTATTATAGCTTTGAGTCGGGTTTCAGAGATTCAGATGTAAAGTGATTAGTTGACATATTGTTCGAGAGACACGGATGGTGAGCTTATAGTGAGTGGAAGTTGATAGCCAAGCTCGGTAGAGAGCTCAAAGAGTGAGTTTTTTCAGATTTTTCATTTGGATTGGAGTTTTTTTGAGAATTATTCTTTTTAGAAATTTGAAGAATTTTGGGCTTGAGGACATTAAAGTTGAAAAAATCTCGAAGCTCCAAAAGAAAGCTTTGAATTTGAGTTTCAACTTTTCAAGATATGGAGATAGTGTTTTTAGGAGGTAGAATAATGGTCAGAGTCATGGAGTGGCAGTGAGTAAATCAAATCAAAATGTTTGAGTTAATAGGGAGATATGTCTTAGAAACTTAAACTCATCGAAGAATCGTGAGATTTTGGTAAAAGAACTTCAATCGAGATGGGGCTGCAATTTGCAAAGTGCTCCATTTAAAGGTTACATGGTTTTGAACAAGTTGTGGTCCAGCTTAATGAGGAGAAAATGATCAGGTGAATCAGCTCGAATCAGAGTGTGATGAGATGGAAGATCAGCCATCACCAGATGGTTCAGAAAATGAGTGTAGTAGTTGCATCGAAGATGAGGAAGAAGCTCGATCATCTAGGATGCTCTTGAGTTCGATCACTTAGTCATGTAAAGCTCTTCCGAGAGCTCATCGGAGAAAAATATAGATCATGATGTTGATGAATCCTTGCGATGATCTCGTTTCCAATTGAGGGAGGAGCTCAGCCATTTAGGGATTGTGTGCTCAGTTGAGAACTTGTTATATGAGCTCAAAAAGGGTTTGGTGAAATATTTTGGTGGCGAACTTCAAAAACGAATTGCATAGAAGTGAGCTCACATTCAACATAAACCAATTTGAGCCAAGGTTGCTTCAAAAGCTGAGTTATGGGGATTCATAGAACTATGTATTAAATAGGCCAAAAATCGGGAAAACTTCGCATGGAAGATTTGATGGAGCTCGGTTGGTCTTTGCCCCTCGGTAAGTAAGGAAGAGAGTAATCACCTCGGTCACGGTGAATTCAGTGAAAAGCTTTGAGTGAAAGGGAAAGGCTCGAGAATTCATCATGGTTAGACCAATATGGAGTAGCTCGTTTAGGGAGAGTTTAGTGAATGAGTCACAACCAGTCGAGTCAGAGAGATTCATGGTGAGTGGTGATCTGATTCAACATGAAAGAGCTCTCGCTTGGATCAGATTGATGGCCAGAATTCTGATGTTTGAGAGGTGATTCATGAGAGCTCAGCAATGGCTCAAAAAGCAAGATGATGGGCAGTCAAGCTCATAGAAGTAATGTGTGAGGAGGTAACTCATTTCAAAACAAAAACTGGTGGAAAATGAATGCAATGAATGTTGGGGATCTCGAATGGATGGAAATCTAGTTCTCAACTTGGTGTGGAAATGAGAAGTAAGGATGATAGAGTTTGTGAGCTCAACTTCGGTGAGTTGGCTTGCGGCTTGCAGCCAACCACCGAGTTGGCCACTTTTTTTGGTTTTTCCCATCATCACAAACTTCTAGCAAGGGGCCCACAATTCTTTTTTTAAATTAATTTAATATTTTTATTTAAATATTTTAAATAATAATATTTATTATTATTATTTAAATTATTTTTATTTAAAATATTATTTTAATTAATTATGAGGACTATGTCAATAGGCATTAATTGCACATGATGGAGCCTTTTCAGATGGTTCAACCGAATGTAATAAATGATACATCATGTACCTTCCATTTAGGAAGGGAATTTATGATCCTTCTCTCTCTCTCTCTCATTTTTTCTATAAATGTAAATTGGAAATTCATTCCAAAGGGTTCCAACAAGTGGATTCCAACAGGTCACACAAGTTGGAGGATTAGACACTTTCCAAGCTTCCCCTTCTTTTCACAATTCTGTGAATTTGTAGGCTCTCAAGCCTTTCTCCTCGAAATTGTAATGGAAACTTATGCCCTTTTCACCTGATGTAATGTTTACATTGTGCAAGTGCTTGAAGTAATGAGAATTATGTTTTGTGATCAAATATATGTCCTTTCATGATTTTGTTACTTCTATTTGCCTCTCTCATGTTTTCAGGTGCATAGTGCAAGTTCTGGTTTCCATTGTAGGTTCGTGGAGTTTTGTGCTTATCAAGTGGTGAAATATTACATGTAGTTGAGTTGTGGTGCTTGTTCACCCTTCTCAAGTTCATCCTTTTTCACTGGGAGATTGGTAGTTTGTTGTCTGATCAAGTTTAACAGAGGAACATCTACCCTGGTTTGTGGTATTTGTGCCCTTTCTAGTTGCGATAGGTGAAGGTGATTAGTGATGCAAGCATCCCTCCCACATTAACCCTTCCAGATGTTAAACATCCCTTAATTTGGTGCATCACCACTTCTAGTTTAGGTTTCATTTCCTTGTAGATCTCTTTCCCTAATCCCATGAAATGTTAGCATAGGACTAGTTAGCCATTTTTCTTGCATTAGAAGTAGTGTTGTGTTTATGATTTGGTGACAACATCTCCCCAAACTCAATAGATGCTTACAACTAACCCACCACCTACACAACTAGTAATAACTTTACCTCGCTACCCAAACCAGCAAGGAATAAAACCACAGTTTGGAGGTGGTTATTAGGGAAACAATTATAATCTAAATTACTAAGGATATAATGAAGGAGGATACCATGAGAGCTACGAAGTGGATTTAGGGAAGTTATAGAGGTGGTTATCAAGGAAAATACAAGGGTGTCTATGACAATTATCAAGGAGGAAGAGGCTACCAAGGCTATAATAATGGAGGTTACTGTGGAGGTTATAGAGACAATCGAGGAGGAACATATCAAGATAGGAGACCAATGAACTGATATAAGTATGGTCAATATGGACACCTAGTTAGGAACCGCACAAAACCTGATCCATTCAAATTTTTCATAAAATATCCCATGATGCATTCAATTTTCCTAAATATGCACAATGTAATACGAGTGGAGGAACTAAGTTGGAAGCTTTCGGGAAGCATACTAAAAAACATGTACATCTTACCAGAATTCCATGGGATGAGGAAAAAATAGAAAAGATAAGGCCATGAGAGAATCTAGATAAGGAAGTATGCCAATAGAAGAGGATAAGAAGGAAGAATAAAAAGATAGCTATCTCGAGGAGGAAGGCGAGTAAAGCCGGCATAAAAATTAAAGAACCTAGATACAAAGCGAAGTTACTATCGAAGTGCTACAAAGAATGAAGTTTCACCCAATAATAATAATATAACAAGATTAACACAAAAGGATAATTCTTCAAGTTAAGAAGAATGAAACCCCAAAGATATTAGACCAGACCTCTATATGAAAGAAGTTGAGAAAAATAAGGTAATTGCACAAGATGCACAAGCCCGGAAGAAAAGGAGAATTTTTTTGGATGAAGAGATCCTTGATTTCAAAGAAATGTTTAATTAACAATGTATCATGGTCTAATAGAAAAATTGAAACAATTTAAAAAATACTATAATAAGGAGGAAAATATTTTTCATGTCCAAAGAATTGAAGGAAAAATGAATAAGAAGAAAAGAAATATTTTTGTACCTAGCGCACCTAGCGGAAATCCTCCATCTACTTGGACGCTGATATCATTGAGACTCATCATCACTAGATTACTAATAGACCTTAGTGTGGATGTAAACATGATGTCCAAGATAACTTGGGAGAGGCTAGGCATGCTTTCTTTGGAACCCTCCAGGACTTTATTAGATTAGCGATGGATCATCAAGACAACCACTAGGAGAATTGAAGAATTTTGAAGTAAACATCATGGGCATTAAGAAGCGGTCAATTTTGAAGTGCTAAAATTTTTATCTTTGAATCTTCTTACAATGTTATCCTAGCCTTGGAATGGTTTTGGATTATAATGGAACACTCAATTCGGAAGAATAAAAGTGGTACTCCAAGTAAATGACATATGTGTACATGTACCCTTACATGAAGGAATGAGTGTGGTGTGTGCGTAAGATGTATGGCATGATCATGAAGAAGAATATTTTATGATATTTAGCGAGTGTATGCTTTAAATAAGTTTTACAAAGATTGATAAGGAATTGAGCCAATTTCGAGGGAAAAATTTGATTACAAGTGAAGATAACAAAGATGACACTTCAAATAATGTTATTGAAGCTTGGATACATGAATTTCTAGAATCGAGGATAAGGAAACTAAATTATGCAAGAAGGATCCCATGAGGACTAATAACTTTGGACAATGATACCATATATATTGATTTATACATTTTCTCTCACGTGCATGATATATTTGAAGAGGAGGATGGTTATCACTCTGTAAAATAAGAATATGGGTTTGAAGATGATAATGGTTACTATAATACATAAGAAGAATTTGAACTTAAAGATGATGAGTTATACTATCTTGTAAAGGAAGAATTCAAATACTTACCCATTAAATGTGTGTATTGGTTAAGCCATGGGGCATCTCACTAAACCTTACCAAAATACTCACAATTCAAAGACATATAAGGATATTGTAAGATAATGGAAAGAATATTTCCAAATGAAAAGGCCATAATGGAATCCTTGGATGATACCCTAACCATAAATGTCATGTGTTGGTGGGCAAATCATAAACCAAACATATCTCACTAGAATTCATTGACTACATTTCTTAGAAAATATATTTTGAGAGTGAGGGTTATTATGTAGCAATACCTCAATATATTGGTGAAACTGATCCACAAAGACACATTCAAGTTTGTGAAAGGAATTAGAATATATGTGGAGAAAATTCACCATTAGTGTGGATGTAATAATTTGTATGGAGTCTAGGAACCACACCTCGGTCTTCATAAATGCAATAAGAAATCAAACACGAAACAAAAGAGTGGAATTAGATAGTCAAAGAACTTTATCACACATTAAATTTTTGGGATGCCAATCTGAACACCTTGTAAGCACTACAAAAGATAATAACTTTCTTTTTCTTAACTCTAGAAGAAGCAACACAACATTATTCAAAGGAAAAACTAAAACTAAAGTCCCAGAACCATAAGAAAGTTTAAGCAAAACTTTAGAAATGGCACATTGTTTTGTAGTAGAAAAACAAGAGAAGGAATAAAAACCAGAGAACTTGAGGTACAAAACAATATAAGGAGAAAGAGAAGTGGTAGAAACCAAGGAGGAAGGAGATCAATATTATTATCAGCCTTTGAAACTTAGGACTGAAAACATTGGCATAAATGGAGAGGAAAAATTTGCAAAGATTGGGGATTACTGGTCAGATGAGGAAGTGGCTAAGGTAGTAGAGTTACTACAAGAATTTCAGGACATTTTTCCTAAGGATTTCAAGGAGTGAAAGGCATAAAAGAATAATTGGGCACATTGAACATCCAAATCGAGAGAAGGCTTCAAACCATTGAATAAAATACCTTATAGACTCAATACAAATCTGAAATTTGAGGTGAAATCGAGATACACAAAATGTTAAATGATGGAATCATCCAATAAGTAGAGGATTCATAATCAATAATTACAATGGTTATCTAAAACAAGAAAACTGGAGAAATACACATATGCGTAGATTATAGGGAGTTAAACAAAGCTTGCGTTCATGACCCATTCCCTACACCTTTCACGAAAAATTTCTTGGATATTGTGGTAGGAAGAGAAGTGTATTATTTCTACCGATGGGTTCTATGGTTACCATCGTGTTAGAATTTCCCCTAAAAATCAGCAAAAGACTAAATTTTCAACATAATGGCATTCATTTATGTACATTGTAATGCCCTTTGGCTTAAATAATGCACCAACAGTCTTCAACAGGATAATGATTAATGATTTTGAAGAATTTATTCATGATTTCTTGTAAGTATATCTAGATGACTGGACCACATATATGTTAATGTTTTAATCTACCTTGAGAAGAGGATGTCGAAAGTAGTCAGATAATTTTTTTGAAAAAATCCTTTGTATAAAGGTGTTTTGCAGGAGTTTAATGGCATGATTCTTAAAAGTATGTTTTCAAAATTCCGAAGTCCAAAAAAATTGAAAGTCTAAAATTTTAGACTTTCAGGCTTTCTGGGTTCGGAGTTTTTTGCTTAACGATTGGCAATTTTTATCCGAAGTTCTGAAGTCTAAAACTTGGAAAGTCCAAAATTTTGGACTTTCGGGATTTCAGGTTTTGGAAATTTTGGGTGCACTTTCGGTAAAATATCTTGTAGACTTCTGAAGTCTGAAAGTTCAAAATTTCAGACTTTCGGGCTTTCGGGTTTCAGAACATTTCATTGCCAATTCACATTTTTCATCTCCCAATCTCCGAAGTCCAAAACCGAAATTCCAAAATTTTGAAATTTCAGGCTTTTAGGTTTTAGAATTTCAGAGTCCTTCATGTAATTAATTTTTCACCAACCTCCATACGGATCAAAATTTCACCATTAATATTGGGTTTTTCTATTTAAACTCACTTTTTACTTTTCATTTTCACCTGTCACTTTTCTCTGACATTCTATTTTCTTGTACTTTTTGATGTCATTTTCGAGGTATTTTAACTTGGTTATTTTCCTTTTGGTTTAAGATCTTTTATTTTTATTTCCTCTTTGTTTGTTTTCTTTTGTTCCTCCTCTATGTACCTCTTGAAATGAAAACTCATTTCCCACCATGTTTCTACATTTTGAGTTTCCACAGGAATTTAGAGTTTTCAAGGGATCTTCTCGAGTTTTCCATTTCTCCCTCTCAACACTTTTTGGGATTTGGAGATTAGCATTGTTCGGAAAATTTTCTTCTCAGATTTCAGAGAATTGATGGTGCATCATTGTTTCAGAGGTCTTGTTTTTGGCATTTCAGAGGTCACCATTTTAGAGGATTTTTCTTTTCGGAGATTTTCAATTATTGGGAACCATTTAACTTTGGAAAGTTAGAACTTTTGTTTTGAAACTTTGGAGCTTTTCTTTTCGGGTTTTCGGAGGTTGGGCTTTCGGAAGTCAGGTTTTGGAAATTCATACTTCTTTGTTTCAGATGTTTTCACTTCGGGATTCTTCACTAGGTTTTCAAAAGTTAATAATTTTCAAGATTTTGGGACCTGTCTTTTGGAGTATTACACTTCATTTTTTCAGACTTCTATTTTTCGGGATTTTTAACTTTGGCTTTCGGGATTTTGAAAGTCAATAGGTTTTGAAATACAGAGATTAATGTCTACTTCCACATCAAAGGGAAAAGAAAAGATGAAGTATTCATTTCTTGGAGTTTCTCCTCACTCCTTCTTGTCTTCTGACTTGGGGAATATAGGAGACACCGACCTAGGGAAGATTGATTTTCCAGATTTCTGAAAGAGTAAAGGCTCCAAATAAGAAACCATGGATGCAAGACATCTACGATAGTGGGATTTTCCTTACTACCGGTTTTCCCACATCCATGCATTTCCCGGAGTTTGTTTTAGCCACGGCATCTCACTTTGACGAAGGATCTATGTCGGTCAAAGATGATGATGATAAGGTGGTAATCCATTTAGACCTAGACTTCTTCAAAGATCTGCTCAAACTTCCTGATGTTGAATATTACACCATAATTTCACAAGAGTCAAAAGTAGAGCATTGGGACAAGGAGGTGGAATTATGCATGAAAGTCATGGTGAAGAGTTATCTGGCCAAGAGCATTGCCAAATTACCAAAGACCATGTATTGGTTGGACTTCATTTAGGAGGTCAATGACATCATTGTGCTTTTAAGTAGGGTTTTAGGTCTTCCTTCGGTAAAGGAATTCCAGGAATGGATGTTCTTATACATCACTACCATCAAGAAAAATAAGAAATTTATCAGGTGGGGAGCACATCAGTAGCTCCATTTGCTATCAGTTGAGTAAGGTGCTGACCACAAAGAGCTTCTATATGACATCCTTTTTGGTTTATGTTGTTGTTCTTTATGGGAGAGCTTACCGAGGTTGAATACTAAAGGTATTCGAATTACCTCCCAAATCTATGATTTCTATCCTCAACTCACACTGAATGAGGGGAGAAAGCATTTTCGTAGGGTCAACGATGCCTTCTTTGTAGTTATCCTCTACCGTTTTGATAAGGAGTTATACAATTGGAGGATTTCTGACGAAGCCTTCAAGGAAGTGTGGGAATGGGGAGCTATCTACCTTTAGTTCCCCACATTTACTTACATTTGGATTCTAAGCTTCATAGGTGCCCCCAAAAATTCCAAGGTGTCCCACTGATAAATGGGTTCTACTAGAATTGGTTTGACAATTGTTGGATTATCATTGAATTCAAAACAAGCACCACAAATCAAGAATGCATTTCCCTATTTTAATTAGTAGATACACCTACCTAAATATTCATAAGGCCAAAAATGTGGATGCAGAAATGGCCAAAGTAACCTTGCGAACCTTTCATCCATGGACTAACTTCGATTATTGGGGTAAATTCGGTGAAATAGGTCTCGTGAGAGGTTGACCTTGGATGAAGTTCAGATTTGGTATAGCTGATGTCCCAAAAGATATGCAAGATAATGATGAGGTTTTGGATGTGGCATATAAAAATGATAATATTGCCAATCAACCATTTCCATGGATTGATTGGTATGTAGAGGAATGCTGCAATACAAAGGAGAGGGTGGGGCCCATTCTATAGAGAACTTACAGTTGGTTGGTTACCTTGGGAATATCACCCAAGGGAGTAGAGAAACCTACAAATATAGAGGCCCCACCAACCATAAGCCAATCAACACCCACAAAGGGGAAAAGGTCAACCCAAAAACCCATACAGTTCCAAAAATATTTCATTTGTTATTGGTGGCTCATCTCTCTCCAAGGCTTCTATTTCCAAGGCCATGTCTCCTGTAGCACCTATGATAGAAGTGGTTGAAGTCAGTGACTCTCCTAGTATCTCACAAGATCCATCATCTCTTCCTTCTCTTCCATTGTCACTTCCACAATCATTTCTTCTTTCTCATCTCCTTCCATGGCCCAAGTACTCTCATCCCTTCCAATTTTCTTAGCCGGAGAAATTATTGGGTCACCCATTTCTACTTCACTTCCCTTAAGACTTCCATTTCCTTCCATCTCATCTCCTAACATGATTCTATCAACTCCTTTGGTTGTCCTTAGGTCTGCCCATCCATCACTGCCACTTACACCAAAATATCAACTAATGTTTCTAGTGCTCTTGTCATGACTAATGTTTCAAGTGTCGGATCTACTGTTCCATCTTCATCAGCATTAACCATCCTAGAGTGGTTGTTTAGGAAGACTCTAAAGCAAAAGAAGAAGGTTCCTCTAGGAGATGTTATGGATATCAGTATATTGGAATGTACGCCCAAAAGATAAGCCAAGAGGCCAAGGAATGTTTCAAGTCTGACAATGAATCCAGCTGGGGAGCAAATAGTAGAGGTTGCTACTCCCATTAAGGGAAAAATTAAGGAAACATTTACAATGGTAGATTATTGGATCTATAGATTTTAATTGGGAAAATATACTCATGAAGGATCCAAACAAGATGTGCACACTACTCTTAGGGCTCTAGAAAAATATGACAAAGATAAGGCTACAAAAGATGATCTCAAAGAAAAATTCGAGCAGCTCACTACATTGTTACGCAAGGTAACCCAACCAACTCCATCTACCAAAGTCTCAACTACTATGGCTATGATAGTTTCATCTACCATTGATGAAATTTATTATCATGAGATTGAAAAGCTAGGCTAGAAAGGGAGATCAGTGAATGGATGGATGGAACAAATTTTTCATGAAGTTGATCCTTTAATCAAAGAAGTTGTCGGGATATACAATGATTTACAGGATGGGAGAACTACTATTTATAAAATGGATGAAGCATTTTCTGAGGATAATAACAACTTGAATTTGAATCTGGAAACATGGAGCGAAATAAGAGAAGTAGACCTAGACTTGCTCCTTCAAGAAGAGGTGATTGATGATGCCTCAAAGTTATTTGAATATCAAAAGGCCATGGAATTCCGGTGCCAAGTGTTGCAAGATTTAATTAAGAAATTGGATGATAAATGAGTGGAGATCACAGATGCCTTGAATGATATCTCAGAAGAGTTTGATGTTGCTAATTGTAAATTTTTCAATGAAAACATCGACACTCTCCCAGAGGATCAAATTAAGGAAAATTTCAAGGATTTGGTGAAGTGTGATGATGAGGTCACCAAAACTTTCAGCAGTGACTCCATTGACCGATTGGTCTTATGCCAAAATTTCATAGGGAGGCTAAAGAAAGTTGTGAGTAAACTTTGAAGAGTGTCAGCCAAGATCACAAAAGAGATCAAGACAATGGATGTTTTCAATCATTATGCCTCCGGGCGGGAGATGCATAAATTCAAGGGATCATAAAGCGCTTCATCAATTATAAGCATCGAATGGTCATGTGTGGGAAGGAGAACAACAAAAACCTATAGAAGAGGAAGGCGTAGCTGAACAAGGCCAAAGCTGAGTGGCCATGAAAGGATAGATCCAAGCTCTAGATCAGTCAAAGTTTCAGGGTTGACTGATTCAAACCCTTACAAAAAAAATTGCTATTTTCGAGCATATTCCCTTAATTTAATGACATTTCTATTTTTAGTAAAATGTTAGTTAAGGGCCTAGCTGTAATGGCTCAACCTAATAACTTATAAATAGTTGAATGCATGAAGTATTGAGGGAAAACATAAGATATAGATCATTTTGGTGTGAAGTTGTTCTTCAAGCTTGGAAGAGTGCTTCAGAGATTTAAAAACCTTTTAATTATATTCAGAGTTATACCTTGCCATTGGAAATCTGATTTATTGTGTTAGATGGTTAATCAATACTTACTTTGTGAATGTATGATTCCTTAGTGTGAGTGGTTAGCTTACCTTTATTTTAGATTATCTATTTCATGTTGTGAGGGAGTAATGTGATTATCTTTTATTTCAGTTGTGAAAATCTTATTTTCCTTCTGTGTTAAAAGTTGTATTATCATTATTCATAGTCGTGAAATGGATGTTTAACATGTGCATGTGTTCTTTCCTGATAAATTAACTATGTGTTGAATCAAATTTGATCTCTCCTTTATGTATGCTCAAGTTTAATGAAGGAACATATGCCCCTAGTTTGTGGTATTTTATACCCTTTCCAAGTTACAATAGGTGAAGGTGGCCAACAATGCAAGCATCCTACCCACATTAACCCTTCCAGATATTAAACATCCCTTTATTTGGTGCATCACCGTCCTTAGTATAGTTTCATTTCTGCAAAATCTCTTTCCCTAAAACTCATGAAGATGTTAGCCTAGGATTAGATAGTCATTTTATTACACTAGGAGTAGTATAACACTTAGTTTAGGAAGAGGAAGTCGGCCTCCTCTAGAGGTTCACCTCGAGACCAATTCCCATAGCTTGAGAGGTGATCCAATGTGTCCCAATCACACCGAACATCCTAACAACATTTTTGCCATTTGGGTGGTGCAGTGATTTGGTGACAACATATGGATTGTTGAAAAATCATATTCAAGTGATGAGACTAATGTTTCAATAGTATAGGGCATTACAAATCTCCCTCAATTTGATTGAATGTATATTTTGACACCATTTGAAACATTATTTACACACATCATATGCAAACAAGGGTTTTGATTGACCCATTCAAAACCTCAATGATTGTTAATTTTCCACCACCCAAAACATAAAATGATGTAAGAACAATTTTTGGGTATACATGTTACCATTAGAAATTTATAAGGAATTATGCGAATAATTCCCGTCCATGTGGATGCATTCAACATTATAATTGGTGCAAGACTAACTCAATTGAGAGAAAAGATGGACCATCCAATTTCTTTTGTAAGTAGGAACTTAGCCAAGGTGGAGAGAAAATACACAACAGAGAGAAGCTCTAAGTATGGCGTATTCTCTCGCATTAATATCATCAATATTGACCTTGGACCATTGACGTATTTCCAAAACAAACCAGTACTGCAAGGATTTGTGGATGGTTGATGCTCTTCTAAGAATTTGCATCAGGAATAGAGAATGGAGAGGATGAAGGTCTAATAGATGATGATTTTCCTAGATCTCTCAATTACTCCAAAAGAACTAGATGAGATAGCTCAATTACTCACCACAGGAGAATTTCCAGCAGACTACACTACACAAAAAAATAAAATTTTAGTAAGAAAATCCTTCCCATTCACTTTGATCTAGGTAAATTATACAAATAGGGACACAAGATGACATTTGGAGGAGAGTAGCATTGGAACATGAAAGGAAAAATAATGTGACACAAACACATGAAGGAGTTACAAGAGGACACAATAATAGGGATCAAACAACAAGGCATGTATTGATGGTGTGGTTATGGTGGCCCAAACTATTAAAATATGCACATAAACATGCCAGATCTTGTGAAATTTGTCAAAGAGTGGGAAAACCCAATGCACATGATGAAATGTCATTAAAACATGTGTTAGCACTTGCACCATTTGAGAAATGGGAAATAGATTTCATTGGACCAATTAAAACAACTTCTAAACACTCTCTGGCCAGGTTTATAATCAGAGCTACTGAATACTTAACAAGATGGGTGGAGGCGGATCCTACCAAATATTGCAGTACAAAGATTGCAACCATGTTTCTCTATGTAAACATCATTACAATATCTGGATGTCCATTAAGCATTACCAATGGTCAAGGGAAGTATTTTGTCAATGCCACCATTACATAATTGTTTATTAAGTTAATGATAAGTCACAACAGGAGCACACCATGACATCCCCAAGAGAATGGAATGGTAGAATCATTTAATAAATTTTTGGAGAATTTTTTAACAGATATTTGTTCACTACAACAGGAAGACTAATATTTAAATATATCAACCGCTCTATAGGCATCTAACACAACATATAAAAGGATAATCAAGTACTCCCTTCCAATTGGTTTATGGATTGGAAGAAATGGCACCCTTAGATTTTGTGATCTCAAGCTTAAAAGTTGTAGTCACTTTCAGAATGAATTATGATTCGTCACTACATGAAAGATTGATGTAATCGAAAAGCTAAATGAAAAAAATCACAAACTTCCTATAACCAAACACAAGAGAAAAGAAGGAAAAGGCATGGCATGACCGCCACATCAAGAGGAAGGAATTTGATATTAGTGATAAGGTCCTATTGTATGATAGAAATTAGAAAAATTTGAGTAAGCTCAAGGTGAGAAGGCTAGGACTTCACCTTATCAAAGGAATACTATCGTTAGGAGATACAAAATTGGAAAATTTCAAAATAAAGTGTTAACTAACTTTTTCAATTGATCCAGTTAAATAAATATAATAATTGACACAATAATATCTAAATAAAATAAACTAAAATCTAACCTATCCGAAAACCAACAATTTGGTGGATAAGATGAGAGGTAGGATGAAAACCTAAACAAGCGTCATTATTGTAAGAAACAAAAAAAATTAAAGATAAGGTAAAACCAATGATGGAGCATACCCACGTAATAAAGACAAAGAAAAATAAAAAGACTAATCCACATCAAGAAGGAAGTAAATCCATGGAGAGAAGGAATGGAAAATCTGCACAAAGAAGGAATGAAGCAAAAACCCTAGAAAGAACAAATGAGAAAAATTGTAGAAGGAAGAAAAGAGTGAGCCAAAAAATTAAGAAATAGGAAAAAAACTATGGAACGAAGAAATAAATAAGAATTGAAGAAAGATGCGAGAACAAGGAAATAAAGGGAAATCATGGAAATAAGGATTGCCTACATAAAACTGTGGAACGAAGGATTGGTGAAAAAATCCGTGACATGCAAAAAAAGAAGAAAAACCGCCAAACAAAGAAATAAGACAAACCACATAATAAAGGAATAAATAACCTCAACATGATAAAATGAGACCAAGGAATCAACGCATGAATGGAGGAGAGACCGTAAAATAAAGGTAAAGCCGTAGGACGAAGAAAATACTTGAACAAAGAACAACATGGCACATGGAAAATACACGGTGTAAAAGCTACGGCTAAAACAAAAAGTGATTCTGCCAAAAATGTAATAAATTAGGGTAGGTGAATGAAAAAGGTTACAAAAATAAATGATGTGGAATAAACGAAGGCACAAAAATCCAAGCACGAAATCGATCGAGCAACTCATCGGCGATAATACAAAGAAGATATCTAGGGAAAAATAAGGAAATTTGAGAAGAAAACATAGATTTTCTAATTTAAGTCACACAAGCAGAGCTTCAAAGACCGAAATTCATAAAGAACTCAATGAAAGAAAGTCAGCAAGATCCTGAAGGATCATTCTCACATATTTCGTTCTAAGTGACCGATACGTGATATTTACAAAAATACATTCATTCTTCAATTTTTGAATATGAATACACACCACTCGAGGTAGAGAGATCCTTACTCTTAGAAGAGGATCCCAATATGAAGGATCTACTGTATACAAGAAGAACACAAAAGTGATTGGGAATTGAAAATTGATGCATGGAGTCACATTCCATACTTTCAAAGGGAAGATCATGTAATTAAAGTTCTTCTAAGTTAGATACATAATCAAATGTTATATTTGGATCAATTGTACCTCATTGATATAAAAGTTATGGCTAGGGTTATGGGATTTTGGGCACAAGGTCACTTGACAATTAATAAGAATAAGGAAGCATTGAAAGACATGATGCTGGCAATGGGAGTAAAAAAGTCAAAATGAAGGGTACACATCACATACATTGGGATTCATGCAATCAGGTATGCTGTTGAAGCCATATGATTAAAAATTTACCACACTAATAGAGAAGTTGGTACCCACAAAATTAACACACAATTAGCCCTAGATATCGTGCATTCACACTCTAAGTATAACCTAGCTAAGTTATTGGCCTTAGAATTCCTCGAAAACATATGGATAATAAAATAAGGAAAGCATACATTTTGTTATGGATCCTTACTAATATGTTTAACAATGTATTTTGCAAAAACATTATCCAAAAAAGTAGAATTGGTAGAATGATAGGTTGAAAAACCAAACGATTAATCCGAACAAATTTGGGAGCACATGAATAGTTTATATGCAGTTAACCAAATTACTTCATTATTGGGATGGGTAAATAATATAAGGGTGATAATTGGAAATAGCTCACGAGTCTCGGATCGTAGGTAGTTGCACGATATGAGAAAGAAGTATATTTCATTGCTGACATAAAATATACTTTTATCCGGCCCACAACTTCCCACACAAAACATATACCACCATTTCCATATGAGGCTTCAGATGAGCTATTAGCCATAACAATTAAAGCAATCAAAAAGATACCATTGGACTTTAGAAAACAAAAATTGACTAGTTTGGATGAAATTATTGAAGAAACGTTTAAGGAGTACTAACAAAAATACTTAACATAATCTAGAAAGATAGGATCAAGAAAAATGGGTATAAAAACATACAAAATGAAGAAAGGACCTAGTGCATTAGCACCTACCACCAAAAGACAGAAAGCATTGGTAGAAAAGGGGAAGTTAAAACAAGTCATGACCAATATAGAAGAAGAAGAGGTAACATCTGAAGAGGTACAAGAAATTTTTGAGTTAGAGGAAGAAGAGACTCCATCACCAATAACTCTACAGAGCAGTTAACACCTCTATTTTCTTAATAATTGGAACCTTTGGAGGAGATAGGACTGCAAGCATATGGCTATTATCAAAAATGTTTAGCTCCCCTAGAGAATCTCCTAGGTTGCATAAGAATATGAACTTAGTACAAGAGGAGAACAAATGGCTAGATTAGAAGCTATAGGGTAATATTTTGATAAATGTGCCTTTGTACTTGAAGACATATCCCATCTTCTCACATAGGCTGTGATAGTAGAAGTATAGGAGAAAATAGAGATATAACAAACACACCACCTTGTTGATCTCCAACAAGAAAGAGCCATATTGAAACACAATTAAATTAGAACTAAAAAGGACTTACACATAATAAAAGAGCTGGAGGAATTGACAGACTATTAAATAAACAAAATAATGAGTGAGAAGTAAAGAATAAACCTTTGCTTCTTCTAACATAATATAAAAATAAAACCTCAAAGTACAAATAATAAGAAAAGAATAAGAAGCACAAGAAAAATCCATGAAGGAAGCCAAACAGAAAAAATTAAAATACAAAAACAAAAAGATAAAGAACAAAAGAAGAAGGAAGAAGAGGTTGCTAAAAATATAGGTGAGCAAGAACATACCAAAAAGGAATTAGAGGAAAAGAAGAAAGAAGAAGCAAGGAAACAAGAACTAGGAAAATAGAAGAAATAACAAGAAGAAAAAGGAAAACAAGAAAAACAAAAGAAGATAGAGACAAGAAACATATAAGAAGGAAAAAGAAGAGGAAGACAAGAAGAAAAAAAGAAGAATTGGAAAATAAGGAGAGAGAAAAGAGAGAAAAAGAAGATAAAGAGAAGAAATAACAGAAGCAAAGGTGAAGGAAGACAAAGAAGAAAGTGACAAGAAGGAAAAAGAGGAAAATGAAAGGAAAGAAAAGGAGGAGATTGCAGAGAAAGAAAAGAAATAGAAAGAGAAGGTGGAGAAATAAAAACAAGAGGAGGAGAAAGCAATGAAAGAAGAAAAAAGAACAAAATTTGAAACTAGAAAAAGAGAAAAAGGAGAAAGAGGAAAAAGTAATCCGGAGAGAAAGAAAGACAAGAAAAGGAGGATCGAGAGAATAAGAAAAGATAGGTAGAAGAGAAAAAAAAATACAGAACTTAGTAAATCGGAGAATAGAAAAACACAAAGACCATCGGCAATAACCATAGAAACATATTCAAGCATAGTACCAACTCAAGCACCTAGAGATTCCTTGGCTAGAATTAAATGAGTACTACAACTAAGGAAAAAGGAAGAGTCAATAAAGTTGCATCAAGGGATGGTGGAACAAACCATAGAAGGATATAAGGTAAACTTGGATAAACTCACCCCTATAGAAAACTACTTGTAGCCAAGAATTAGAACAAAGTGCCAAACATGATTAGATGAAATGATGCGTTGAGATGGAGGAAGCAATGTAAAATATCCTAACATCCATTCAAGAAACAAATCCACATATCATTATTGCATCCCATCTACAAATAGAGGTTCAAATAGAGAAGGCAGTTACAAAAATATTGAAAGAAGATACAATTCATTTTGAGACAGAAAAGAAGGAAATCTACAAATATGTTATAGAATATTAAAAACAACTTCTTAAGCCACAACAAGCTGGAGACATATCGGATAAAAACATAAATACAAGTCGTGGTTACAAAATTAGAAAAAAAGTTGTAAAATGTCGTAGCCTACTATACATATGTACAATGTGGTGGCCAAAGAAAGCCAACAAAGAAAGCGGAGATGGATAAATTGGAACAATAGATAAATATAAAATCTACCACATATGAAATTAGCAAAGAAAAATATGGCACTTAAAGAACAAATCTTGCGGACAACATAGAGAAATATCAAAAAAGTAAAGGATGTGGGCGAGAGAAGATTACGAAATGCAAACATGCGAAGAATACAATGGAAAAGATATAATCGAATGCAACAAGAGGTCATGATTTCTCAACAAATATGGAATCAAATTCAATCAAAGCATCCACCCTTGGACATTCTTCCATTGATCGAAGATAACCCACAAATACAATAATGGGTAAATCAAATTAATAATCACCTTGATTTATGGTACAATTTTGAGAAGAATATAACCCCACAAATTATAAAGTATATCCCCCATGATGCACCCTAAGGAAGAGTAGGAGGTAAAGCATCCCACATACCAAGTCGAGAAAGTCAAGTGAAGGAACTTTTCCTTATGGCGGATGTCTAAGTTTTTGGGCAAGCTATGCCTCTATCCTTCCAAGACGAGTGTACCATAAATCCAAAGAGGGCAAGTTGAGTAAAGGAACATTTGTTTACACTAGATGTCTAAGTTTTGGTGGTTTATGCCTACAAAGTATGTTTTTAAAGAATGTTTTTTGGAGGAAATCACAGGGTTTTTCATCTAGTTTTGTCTCGAGGATGAGACAACGTTTAAGTTGGGGGATGATGTTGATAGGGTTCTTCATTACATTTTGAGATAGCCATGAGGTTAAGGAAATAACATCTAAAATCAGTAAGAAGCTATGAAGGAAAGTGGAAAGCCATGATAATCAATAAAGGAAAGTGGAAAGTGGAAAGTGAGACAAAGATCAAATCTGCAGATAAAGAAAAAGTCATGGTAAACTAGATAAAGATGCAAGATATGGAGAAAGTCGGGAGATACTCAAAAATATGCAATGCAAAGGATAAATCCATAGAAGCCAACATGAAGTCGTGGATTGAAGATAAATCAAACTAGTAAGTGATAGAATATGATACAGTGTAAACCAAAAGAGGTGACAGTTGGATATTTTGTATATTTATTTGAACTAATCTATTGTACATGGGTGCATTACAAGAAATGAATAAGTGAGGTTTATATTGAGAGAATCTTGTAAGGTTTGAATTGTAGGAATTAGAGTGAGAAGGATATGAATGTAATCAAGATTAATGTAATTATTTATAAGAGATAAATAAATATTGAAGCTTGGAATGAAATCTATTATGTGTTTTCTTTTTTTTCTAATAGTTAATATCTAGTTACTTTTCCCGTACATCCTTAACTTAAAGTCAAATCTCCTAAATCCCACACTATTGTTGGGGTTTTATGTCAACAAGTCCTCGATTTTACCTAACAATCAATATTATCATAATCCTTATGTGGATATCTATCTCTCGCCATAATCGTAATCCTTAGTACCGCCTCTATTTAACCTCCTCCACATCTAGTCTCCCCAATCTATCTCTATACCAATCTCCCCCTACTTCTTCATGTCCCTATGTTCCTCATTGACCCCACACCTTAAGAATACCATAGGTAACTTTATGTGACCTCCAGTCACCCATATAAGCCTCGGCAGATCCTCACCACAACTATATGCTTGTATTCCTAACAAAGAAGTAATAATCCCATATCCAAATCCCAACCTACTCTCAGTAACATACAACCACAACTCATGATATACCCGAGACAATAGAGCTTTCCCGAATGGAAAAACTATATGGTGATCCACTATATCAGCCAAAACCATTGATATATCCCATGGAAATATTGATCCTCCTGAATCTGGTAAAGCATAACTTGAAATTGACATCATAATTATACAAATCACCACCTCGATGTTCTTTGGATGGTATTGTGCTCTATATGGAATGCCCCTAAAATGAATTCAATCTATGGGGCATCATCTCAAAATAACTGTGTCAATACACCAAAATTAATCTTTATTATGATGGGCACTATCGACTCCCACTGTATCAGTAATCACAAAATACATTACATGTCATCTAGTGTAACTGACATATCTCCAGTCTGAAACTAGAATGTGTTGGTCATGTTCATAGGTTTCTTGATTGCATTTTTAGATAGCCACGGGTTAGTAAAATAGCTTCCGGTTGTTAGGAAGCTACGTAGATTTGGATATGTTGGTATCCAGATTTAATCTCCTTCACAACTTGAACAACATCATGCATTTACACAAGACACTCAAGGGTAGATAGATGATTTGTATGTCATTTGTAGCCGGGGAGCACATCTATCTGGCTTGTTGGCACTCAATATTTGAGGGAGTGGATAGCACCTTCAAAAGGATCTTGATCTGATCCTCACTATTTTAGGTTGTGCCTATCAACCAAGGCAAGAGAACCTATATTGCAGCCCTTGTATGGTAAAGGAGATTGAGATATCCTTGTATTTTGCACATTGTGTGGAGATGGCCTTGGGAAAACATGATCAATTATCCATTATTCAAACTCAAAGGATTTTTCACTACTAAATGATGGAAATGCTTTCAAGACAAGGCTAAGGCTGCTAGAGACATGATAAAATCCTGATATGCTTTGTGCATTTTTGTGAATGGGTTGTATTCTTTTGTTAACACACAATGCAATGTAGGGGTAGTATGGGTAGGATGAGTTAGTTTGAATGAAATTTTGTTGGGATATGTTTAGACAAGATTAGCTAGGGATTACCAACTTCTTTGAGAACCTTTGCAAGATATTTGCAACACCTAAATAGCAGAGGTGTTTCAATGGGTTTAAAATACTCCTTTAACTAGGATATGTGCACCAAATGGAGGCCCAGATCTGCACTCTTCCACACAACCTTTGATAACCTGCCACAAAATCTTGAAGAAAAATACCAACAAAGTATCCAAGAATCCCTATTTAATCATGACCTAAGGTGCACCCAAAGGTTTACAAACAATCTCAATATTCAAGGACAGTAAAATGATTTTAAATTTGTTTATCTTCTATTAGATGAAAGCTCTTCTAAATATAAGATTGAAAATGCCATTAAACCATCAACAAGAAATGAGACCCTATATGATCAAAGAGATCCTAAACACAAGATTGCAACATGAGCAAGAAACACAAATTGAAAACATTCTGAGACATAAGCATATGCAAATTTTGCCAAGAGATAACACCACATAATCCAAAATTTGATCAAATACATCAGCAGGGGAATGCTATAAGAACAATCTCAGAGCCTGTTGATGGCTTTACAACTGAAACCAACTCAACATGATGAAATCTGATACAAAATGGAATTGAAAATGACTCTCAGGTGGTTTTCTCCAGAGAAATGGATTTCTTCTAGCTTTTTGCTTGAAAATTCTAAGTCTTTTTTCTCTCCTCTCGTCTCTCCCCTTTTACAAATGCTTCAAAAATACATTTTATACCTCATGCCAGCTTGGAACCTTGCTTCCCAAGAAAATAATATGCTTAAGGGATCAAATTTGTTACAAAACCCTTCATCATTTCATGAAAATGACATCAAACTGTAAAACAACTCGCATATTGCCAGGGATGCACAAAAATTTTAAAATATTGCATGATTTTGGATCCTTATCCATCCTAGGGTCACATTTTTGGCATTTAGGCATGCCAACATGCTTTAGCAATCATTTTCACCTTTTACCCTTTCAATTTTTACCTCTGCAACTTTTGATTTTCACCTTTCACGTTTTTTACATCGGGCCAAAGAAAAAATGCATCAAAAACATCATAGACCATCAAATTAGCTCATGAAAATGGTGCCATTGTTCTTAGAAGGCCAAGGGGACTCAAAATCATATAAGGTCCGATGAATTTTGATGAAGAAACGTGATTTCCAAGCTCCTTGGAGTTCCCATGGCACCCAAAAATGAAATTACACAGTAACCGTCAATTTCGGTCAACTTTTAATGCTAGCCCTCCATGTGGAGGATGAGATTCTTGAATATTCCCCTTTTTCCCTTTTGGATAAGGAGGGACACGTGTCCGAAAACCATTGGATCAAACTCCCATCCTTAAAATGCATCTGTGGCCCCTTTTTAATTTGGGAAAATTTTGCAAAAAATCTCCGCTTCTCCCCTGACTGCACGTGTCCACATGTGGGCCCCAAGGAAAACCACGGGCTCATTTTATGAAGTTTGGAACTTTTTTGAGAAAAGGAAAATTTTCTCAAAACACTCCGTGGGCCCGAACTCCCACTCTCTTCTCCACCACGTGGCGCCCTCTAATTCATCGTCGGGCCACGCCTCCACCCCGCCCCCGCACCTCCCTGCCAAATTTTGAAAATTTCAAAACTCATTGTGGGCCACGTTCCCCTATCATCCTTTGGAATATGCCACATGTCGCCCCTTGATTGGCTATGGGGGACACGTCCAAATTTTCCTTGTCGCGACCTAGCGGATCTAATTTTGATTTTGAGATTTTTGCCTCCAAAGGCAAAAATCCCAACAACTCCTAAAACCCCGCTTCTCCCTTTGCTCTCCTGGACACGTGTCCTCTTTTCATTTGATGCAGGGATTACGGGCTACATTTTCCTTTTAGTGTTTTGAAGTTAAAACTTCAAAGTCTTCACAAACCCCGCCCTCCCGTATTGGCTTCTCCTGGACACGTGTCCACCTGCCATTGGATGCAGGCCTTCAGGTCAAAATTTCCCCTTGACATCTTGAGTTAAAAACATCAAAATTTCTCCAAGTCCCCTGCCATCCGATTGCACCCTTTTCCACGTGTCTCCTTCTCATTTACTGCAGACCTTTGGCTCAAATTTTTACTTTAAAGTTTTGAAGTTAAAAACTTCAAATTCATCGGTGCTTCCGCCCTTCCATGTTGACTCCTCTAGGACACGTGTCCACCTACCATTGGATGCGGGCCTTCGGGAAAAAATTTAACTTAGGAATTTTTACAAAATGGAAGCAAAATTTCTAAGGAAAACCCACCATTCCTCTAGCCAATCACAATGTGCCACATAGGCACTTCACTATAGCAAGCGGAGCCATGGAACAAAATTTTCCTTTTGCCAAAATTTTAAAAACGACAAGTCAAAAACATTTTCCTGACCAATAGAAACCCGCCACATTACCATAATGCCATGATGATGAATTTGACGGGTATAATACACCCGTATGACCATCAAAATGCCAAGAATGCAGAGGATGCCCTAGAAATCGAATTTTTGACAAGGAAGGCTGATTTCTTGATCTTGAACCATTTAAAACATGTTTTGATGTCATTTTCGACCTTGGGATTGGGAAAATACTTGCACAAATTTGGGATTTGATCAATTTCAAGGTTTTCATAATTTGACAAAGGAGAAATGACACAGCCCGTAAAAATGAAGAAATTAGGGCACAAATGGGGGAATTTGGAAAATCATTTCAGAACAGGGCAAAACAACAACATTATGAGCATTTGAAAGTTTTCAACTGGAGAAATCGAGCTTGCAGACCATCCAATCGACCAATGAAATGTTTCAGAGCAGAATTTGACATGAAAATTTTAAGGCACATTATGAAAACTCAATAATGGGACCAATAGGATAAATTCGTGAAGGAAAGAGGAAATTTGCGTGACAAAGATCAAAGACACGAGATAAAGGAAGAAGATGCATTAAACTAGATAAAGCCACAAGATATGGAAAAATCTACGAGATAATCGGATAAAGTTGTGATGTAAAGAAGAAAGCCACGTAAGTGAACATCACGTCGGGATTGAAGAAAAAATGAGCCAAGATACGTGATGCAAGCCGACAAAGGCATGAATTAAAATAAGTGACTACTGGATATTTTTTATATTTGATATTTAGTGTAACTAATCCATTATACATGGGTGAATCACAAGAAAGGAATACATGAGCTCCATGTTGAGATAATCTTGTAAGGAATGAATTGTAGGAGTTAGAGTGAGAAGGATATGAATATAATCAAGACTAATGTAATGGTTTCTATGAGATAAATAAAGATTGAAGTTTGGAATGAAATTTGCTTGTGTTTTATATTTCATTAATATTTTAGATCCATTTACTTTTCCTTTGTACATCCTTAACTTTTGAATTTTTAGGAAGCTACATAGATTTGTATATGTTGGTATCGAGATTTAATCTCCTTCACAACTTGAAAAGATCATGCATTTGCACAAGACACTCAAGGGTAGATAGATGATTTGTATGTCATTCGTGGCGGGGAGCACATCTATCTCGGCTTTTGGCACTCAAGATTTGAGGGAGTTGATAGAACCTTCAAAAGGATCTTAAAATGATCCTCACTATTTTAGGTTGTGCGTATCAACCAAGGTAAGAAAACCTATATTGCAGCCCTCGTATGGTAAAGAAGAGTTAGATATCCTTGTATTTTGCACATTGTGTGGAGATGACCTTGGGAAAACATGATCAATTATCCATTATTCAAACTCAAAGGAGTTGTCACTACTAAATGATGGAAATGCTTTCAAGACAAGGCTAAGGCTGCTAGAGACATGATAAAATCATGATATGCTTTGTGCATTTTTGTGAATGGGTTGTATTCTTTTGTTAACACACAATGTAATGTAGTGGTAGTATGGGTAGGATGAGTTAGTTTGAATGAAATTTTGTTGGGAGATGTTTAGACAAGATTAGCCAGGATTACCAACTTCTTTGAAAACCTTTGCAAGAGATTTGCAACACCTAAATAGCAGAGGTGTTTCAATGGGTTTAAAATACTCCTTTAACCAGGATATGTGCACCAAATGGAGGCCCAGATCTGCACTCTTCCACACAACCTTTGATAACCTGCCACAAAATCTTGAAGCAAAATACCAACAAAGTATCC
The DNA here is from genome assembly GCA_018340775.1 of Taxus wallichiana var. yunnanensis. Taxonomy (NCBI): domain Eukaryota; kingdom Viridiplantae; phylum Streptophyta; class Pinopsida; order Cupressales; family Taxaceae; genus Taxus; species Taxus wallichiana. Next base: position 430,514,129 of record CM031242.1, on the reverse strand, counting down.
AGGAATCCCTATTTAATCATGACCTAAGGTGCACCCAAAGGTTTACAAACAATCTCAATATTCAAGGACAAGAAATGATTTTAAATATGTTTATCTTCTATCAGATGAAAGCTCTTCTAAATATAAGATTGCAAATGCCATTAAACCATCAACAAGAAATGAGACCCTGTATGATCAAAGAGATCCTAAACACAAGATTGCAACATGAGCAAGAAACACAAATTGAAAACATTCTGAGACATAAGCATATACAAATTTTGCCAAGAGATAACACCACATAATCCAAAATTTGATCAAATACATCAACAAGGGAATGCTATAAGAACAATCTCAGAGCTTATTGATGGCTTTACAACTGAAACCAACTCAACATGATGAAATCTGATACAAAATGGAATTGAAAATGGCTCTCAGGTGGTTTTCTCTAGAGAAATGGATTTCTTCCAGCTTTTTGCTTGAAAATTCTAAGTTTTTTTCTCTCTTCTGTCTCTCCCCTTTTACAAATGCTTCAAAAATACATTTTATACCTCATGCCAGCTTGGAACCTTGCTTCCCAAGCAAAGAATATGCTTAAGGGATCAAATTTGTTACAAAACCCTTCATCATTTCATGAAAATGACATCAAACTGTAAAACAGCTCGCATATTGCTAGGGATGCACAAAAATTTTAAAATATTGCATGATTTTGGATCCTTATCCATCCCAGGTCACGTTTTTGGCATTCAAGCATGCCAACATGCTTTAGCAATCATTTTCACCTTTTACCCTTTCAATTTTTACCTCTACAACTTTTGATTTTCACCTTTCACATTTTTTACATTGGGCCGAAGCAAAAATGCATCAAAAACATCATAGACCATCAAATTAGCTCATGAAAATGGTGCCATTGTTCTTAGAAGGCCAAGGGGACTCAAAATCATATAAGGTCTGATGAATTTTGATGAAGAAATGTGATTTCCAAGCTCCTTGGAGCTCCCATGGCACCCAAAAATGAAATTACACAGTAACCATCAATTTCGGTCAAATTTTAATGTTAGCCCTCCATGTGGAGGATGAGATTCTTGAATATTCCCCTTTTTCCCTTTTGGATAAGGAGGAACACGTGTCCATAAATCATTGGATCAAACTCCCTTCCTTAAAATGCATCTCGTGGCCCGCTTTTTAATTTGGGAAAATTTTGCAAAAAATCTCCACTTCTCCTCTGACCCGCCACATGTCCACATGTGGGCCCCAAGGAAAACCACAAGCTCATTTTATGAAGCTTGGCACTTTTTTTCGAGAAAAGGAAAATATTTATCAAAACACTCTGTGGGCCCGAACTCCCACTCTCTTCTCCGCCACATGGCACCCTCTAATTCGTCGTCGGGCCACACCTCCACTCCCGCCCTGCACCTCCTCCCAAATTTTGAAAATGTCAAAACTCATTGTGGGTCGGCGCTCCCTATCGTCCTTCGGAATATGCCATATGTCACCCCTTGATTGGCTATGGGGACACGTCTAAATTTTCCTTGTCGTGGCCCAGCGGATCTAATTTTGATTTTGAGATTTTTACCTCCAAAGGCAAAAATCCCAACAACTCCTGAAACCCCGCTTCTCCCTTTGCTCTCCTGGACACGTGTCCTCTTTTCATTTGATGCGGGATTGTGGGCTACATTTTCCTTTTAGTGTTTTAAAGTTAAAACTTCAAAGTCTTCATAAACCCCGCCCTCCTATATTGGCTTCTCCGACACGTGTCCACCTGCCATTGGATGCGGGCCTTCAGGTCAAAATTTCCCCTTGACATCTTGAGTCAAAAACATCAAAATTTCTCCAAGTCCCCCACCATCCGCATGCTCCCTTTGCCACGTGTCTCCTTCTCATTTGCTACGGACCTTTGGCTCAAATTTTTACTTTAAAGTTTTGAAGTTAAAAACTTCAAATTCATCGTGCTTCTACCCTTCCATGCTGACTCCTCCAGGACACGTGTCCACTTGCCATTGGATGCAGGCCTTCGGGCAAAAATTTAACTTAGGAATTTTTACAAAATGGAAGCAAAATTTCTAAGGCAAACCCGCCATTCCTCTAGCCAATCACAATGTGCCACGTAGGCACTTCACTATAGCAAGAGGAGCTAGGGAACAAAATTTTCCTTTTGCCAAAATTTTAAAAACGACAAGTCAAAAACATTTTCCCGACCAATAGAAACCCGCCACGTTACCATAATGCCATGATGATAAATTTGACGGGTATAATACGCTTGTATGACCGTCAAAACACCAAAAAAGCATAGGATGCCCTAGAAATCAATTTTTGACAAGGAAGGCTGATTTCTTGATCTTGAACCATTTAAAACATGTTTTAATGTCATTTTCGACTTGGGATTGGGAAAATACTTGCACAAATTTGGGATTTGATCAATTTCAAGTTTTCCATGATTTGACAAAGGAGAAAAGATGCAGCCTGTAAAAACTAAGAAATTAGGGCACAAATCGGTGGGAAATTTGGAAAATCATTTGCACAGGGGCCAAACAACAACATTATGAGCATTTGAAAGTTTTCAACTGGAGAAATTGAGTTTGCAGACCACCCAATCAACCAATGAAATGTTTCAGAGCAGAATTTGACATGAAAATTTTAAGGCACATTATGAAAACTCAATAATGGGACCAACAGATAAATCCATGAAGGAAAGAGGAAATTTACGTAGCAAAGATCAAAGACACGATAAAGGAAGAATATGTAGTGAACTAGATAAAGCCACAAGATATGGAGAAATCTATGAGATACTGAAAAAATTTGTGATGTAAAGAAGAAAGCCACGTAAGTGAACATCACGTCATTGATTGAAGACAAAATGAGCCAAGACGTGATGCAAGCCAGTTTCTACAGAGGCATGAATTAAAATAAGTGACTATTGGATATTTTTATATTTTATATTTAGTGTAACTAATCCATTATACATGGGTGAATCACAAGAAAGGAATACATGAGCTCCATGTTGAGATAATCTTGTAAGGAATGAATTGTACGAGTTAGAGTGAGAAGGATATCAATGTAATCAAGACTAATGTAATGATTTCTAAGAAATAAATAAAGATTGAAGTTTGGAATGAAATTTGTTATGTGTTTTATATTTCATTAATAGTTTAGATCCATTTACTTTTCCCGTACATCCTTAACTTCTGAATTTGTTAGGAAGCTACATAGATTTGGATATGTTGGTATCCAGATTTAATCTCCTTCACAACTTGAACAACATCATGCATTTGCACAAGACACTCAAGGGTAGATAGATGATTTGTATGTCGTTTGTAGTGGGGAGCACATCTATCTAGCTTGTTGGCACTCAAGATTTGAGGGAGTGGATAACACCTTCAAAAGGATCTTGATCTGATCCTCACTGTTTTAGGTTGTGCCTATCAACCAAGGCAAGAGAACCTATATTGCAGCCCTTATATGGTAAAGGAGATTGAGATATCCTTGTATTTTGCACATTGTGTGGAGATGGCCTTGGGAAAACATGATCAATTATCCATTATTCAAACTCAAAGGATTTGTCACTACTAAATGATGGAAATGCTTTCAAGACAAGGCTAAGGTCTGCTAGAGACATGATAAAATCCTGATATGCTTTGTGCATTTTTGTGAATGGGTTGTATTCTTTTGTTAACACACAATGCAATGCAGGGGTAGTATGGGTAGGATGAGTTAGTTTGAATGAAATTTTGTTGGGAGATGTTTAGACAAGATTAGCCAGGGATTACCAACTTCTTTGAGAACCTTTGCAAGAGATTTGCAACATCTAAATAGCAAAGGGGTTTCAATGGGTTTAAACTACTCCTTTAACCAGGATATGTGCACCAAATGGAGGCCCGATCTGCACTCTTCCACACAACCTCCGATAACCTGCCACAAAATATTGAAGTAAAATACCAAAAAGTATCCAGAATCCCTATTTAATCATGACCTTACTTACACCCAAAGGTTTACAAACAATCTCAATATTTAAGGACAGCAAAATGATTTTAAATCTGTTTATCTTCTACCAGATGAAAGCTCTTATAAATATAAGATTGAAAATGCCATTAAGCCATCAACAAGAAATGAGACCCTGTATGATCAAAGAGATCCTAAACACAAGATTACAACATGAGCAAGAAACACAAATTGAAAACATTCTGAGACATAAGCATATGCAAATTTTGCCAAGAGATAACACCACATAATCCAAAATTTGATCAACATTTCCTAAATCCCACACTTTGTTGTTGGGGTTTTAGGTCAACATTTCCTTATATTTTACCTACCAATTAGTATTATCATCAGCCCTATATCTTGAGGTACCCTGTGGTAGTGGAAAAATCTCTCCAATCTGACTTCCTCTAGGTGGTCCCACTCCACATCCATCACATCCCCTCTAATCATAGTAAACACAGTCATGGCCTTGTCTCTGAGATACAAAGTATCTTTGGCCTGCAAAACCAATCAAAGAAATACCCAACAACATATCAACATTAATAAATTATCATCTATCTAAATCAATAAAAAGACTACCCATCCATTTGATTCCAACCTAGCTTGGGGCAATGTATCCTTTACCCCAATCGACATCGACCTCATATATGTCACCACTATTTTACCTTAGTCGACAACAAATGTTTTTAGTCAACGTTAACCACCCCTTGACACCCATTCAAAATCAAAAAATTACAAATTAATAATAAAAATCAAGTAAAAACTTAAAAACTAAGGTAGGGTTAAGATTCTTACCATCCTTCAACTCCTCTAGCACTTCCTCCGCCGGCATCCATCTCACTCAAATCTCAAAATTATCTCTCACCTAGAGCTCTCAATTTTCATAACTCGCATCATCAAATGAGCTTTACCATATGACTTCACTTCTTATATAGGCCACCGATCCTATTCACTAACCCAAGCTAATTCATCGATGAACCACTTATTTGTCGATGACCTACTTATTCATCGATGACCATACCTTGTTTTTCTCCTTTTATTTCATCTTTTCCTATTACCTCATTAAAATATCTTATCATTAGGCTTATGTGTCACCCATGACACACTTCATCACATCTTACACAACTCACTTTTACATATTTTGGCCTACCTATCTATCTATACTCATATTTGTATCACATCCTCTAGCTTTCTTGTGTCCATATTTGTGTTCCCTCTACTGTAGACACCATTAATCATTTTAAAGCACACTATTGTGGCTATGTTTCATACCCATCCCTCTAGGCTACATATTTTTATTCCTCTCACTTGAAGGATAACACATAATCATTTGCCCCTTTTTATTTCCTAGCAATATGTCGAACTATAATTTTTATCATTTTTAATTTATTTACCCATACTTTTGTTGTTTACATGCAACCCATGAGGTCTCATGGATGGCACATCCATTTGAGAGGATCAATATTAGATCAGTATCCATCTCATAGTGACTTTTTCTTATTCATAAGGTCTCGTAGGACATTAAATTCACCTCCATCGCAGTTCATGTGATGTCCCTACTATTGAGTAGAGAAAATGACTAAGTACCAAGGAGAAGTAATCACGCGGGAGAAAGGTGCATGAGGAAGTGTGTGTTAGGAGAATGGGGTTTGTGTGTTGAAGACAAACAAGAATGCATGCGAGGATACAAACTAAACACTTAGCCAATTTTTGGATGTGGATCTAAATATACACTTGGAGTAGTGGCCAAGCAAGGTTTAAAGATAAGATTAGAACATGGAGAATTGTGGTCTAAGAAAAAGATATTTTGGATAAAGGAGAAGACCAAGTGACATGTAAAGTTCGAGATAAAAATAGGATCCGAACCGAGAGTTTACTATACTAGATCTATTTTTAGGAAGGCTTGCATGCTTCTTGTACTTAGCTTATAAGAGAGTATGGCTATTCTTAGCATTTATCGTATTTTGAGGATGCATAGGTAGTGAAGGAAAATTCCCCACCCCTATATATATGTATGATCCACATAGTTTAGAGAGACCACTTTTGTAATAGAGTTACGATGTTGGATTATGTGTGCGCATGACTCATGGTGACACTCTAATATATGTAAACAAATTTTTGTTTTGTAGTATTTAATAAAATGGATCTTTATGGCTGGATATTGGTGATTGACATAACTGAGCATGGATCTTGTATGGTAAAATTGATTATGGTTCTTGTTTAAGTATTCATGCTTAGTAGTTGGGATCTAGATTTGGTTTATGTTATTCAATATACTTGGTCAATTTTTATGGATTTTTAATATTTGTTCAATCATACTAGCTCCTTGAGCAAGCTGGCATAAAAGAGGAACCTAGTACCCTTGCATTCTTTGGGTGAGCACGCAGCCTAGGCTAAGTGATGTTCTAGTGCACCTTGGGCTATTATGGGTATAAACAAGACTACATTTTGGTTCACATTGGCGGGACCTATTTTTCAATTGTTTTCTAGAATGCTACATGATGAGTACGTACTAGTTGACATTTGCTAGTATTGAAGAGTGGTTAGACAATTTAGAGGAAGAATATTCTCACAGATTTAGTACTTGACCTAAATTTAATGCATGAGTGTGGGTTGAACAAAATATGTATCATGAGTTGTATGATACTTTCTTCGCCATTTTTACTATAGATTTATATGAGTGGTTGGATGCTTATGCATCAAAAATAAATTGGAGGTTTCAAACACTTGTTTAGATGTAGGAAGAGTTCTAGGCCTTACATGATGCAAATTTGACTTGGATGCATGTTGTAGATCATTGATGGAGTCGTGTTCTGAATAGTTATTTTCTGGAGTACTCGGTTTCTACTAATTCCTTTCCAGAGGTTGCTAAGTTCCAATTCTTACATGAACCCAGAGGATATTATTGGCATGGTATACCTTTAGTGATTAATATATTGATCATGGCCCTAGATTTGGAAGAGTGTTGTATGGGTTACTAAACCCCACCACGCACGGGGGCAAAAGCGGGTGTGGTGAAGGATGGCAGAGACCTAGCCACATAAAGATAAAGAGAAGAAAATCATATTAAGTTTAATGAAGCGCACGAGAGGAATTTGGAGAAGCAGTGAGAAATTGCAGAAATAATGGTGTTGTAGAGGGAGATGGCTCATGAAGGATTTAGAACTCACGTAGAAGATGTGGAGCCAGAGCACCTGGAACTCCCCCATTTAGGAAATATTTTTAGAGAACCATGTTTAGTTTTAGATGAAGGTCTGTCTAAAGAAATATCGAGGCCCGCATGTATGCATCTAATCCTTCTTGATGACCTATCCCTTGTGCTTGGTTTTCTAGTTTCTACGGCAGAAAATAGTAAGCAAGCTAGTGTGAATAGTAAAATAGCGATGACTAGAGTTAGTTTTTATTCAAGTTCAGGAGTTAATCATGTATCTTATTCATCTATGACAATGCAATCATCGTCATGTATTATTTGGATGTTTGATTGGAGGTATTCTTTTGGCATGTCATTAGCACAAAGCATAAGCATGCAGAACGTTGGAATAACTTCTAGAAGTATCACAACTTCAAAACTATGGGAGTTCATTTTAAAACAACTATTGGAACATAAGGTAGTGCATCCTCTTGTGCATTGCTTTCTATTGGAGGGTTATTAGAAGGATCGGGTAGCTTGGGATCTAGTGGATCTAGTGGTTAAAGGGATGGAGGAAACATAGGAGATAATCCGGGTTCTAGATCTAGTGGGCATGGTCCGAACTAGTCCAAATTTTTTTTTATAGATATGTCTCTTCATCTCCTAAAAAATAGAGGAATAGAAGATGCAGCAGACCACATGCATATGTGTGAGATACTATGGCACGCGAAGGGGATAACAGCTCCAGAGTGCAAGGAAAGCCATTTTTAACTACTTTACAAGGACACACGCATAGCCAAAGATAGGAAATATGATCCGAATAAGACTTTTGTAGATTATACCACATTTCGTGAAGTTTTCTTAATAGAGTTTTACATACCTGACTTTGAGTAGAAGAACATTAGCACACTGAAGGACATCAAGTAGGGTACGACTAAGAGTGTTCAAGTATGATGCACATTTCAAAACCCTTTTGTCAAAGTTATCTTATGACATTCACCCAAGTCAACATGCTCAATGGTTCATTAGAGGACTGATCATGCTATTTATAAGGGTGCTCTCACACAAGACTTATACAGATCCATGCAAGGAACTTAAAGCAACATTACACACCGAGGTAGTTAGGAGTGTAGACATAATAGTCATCCCATTTTTGGAGGCTCATATTACAGCTATGGAAAAATAGTTAGAGAAGTTTTCAGCTAACTCATTGCATGAGACACATAGTAGGATTTGGTGCACATATTGTGAAGTAGAAGGACATACTAAGGATATTTGTCCTCATAAATCAGTGTGTGCCATGTTGTTGGACTGTGAGATATGTCACTTGGATCATGATTCAAGTAGATACCATTTGTTATAACACGTGATAAGAAAGAATGTATCCTAATACTTGTAAAATTTGAAGGTTTACCACTTATGATACTAAAAATTCTAGGTTGATTGATCAGATTCATGATGCCATTGAAACGGGTATACGTCAGACCAATTTTGTAAATAATTCTAAGGAACAAGGTGAGCATCATGAGCAAAATCACAATGAAGGGTGTTCTGATAGAGGTCAAGGTAGAGGTCAAGGATACCATGGAGGATTCAGAGGTTGAGGTCACAGTGGTGGAAGAAGTGAATTCCCATGAGGAACATGTTATACATGTGGATCCCCTGATCATTATAGGCATGAATGCCCTTAGAACATTATTTGTTCTTTTTGAAAAAATAACCACAACTATGAAGAATTCTGGACTTATATGAGCACCTGAGTAAGAAGCACAAGAAAGATAAGGGTGTAGGAATGGTTATAGTGTAGCACACTCGTGGAAGATCGATGGATGCCCAAGTTAGTGTCAAATCCTCGGTTGGTACCTATGTTAGCCACTACATGCGTTGAGGCTGCACACGTGAGGGAAGTTCCAAAGTATAAGCCTATCATTACAAATGAGGAAGCATTTCATGTAAAGTATCCAAACCCTACGCATCATAAGAAAGTTTATCAAGAAACCATGGAGGTGACTAGGAATTTACAGAGTGAGATACAATGTTTGAAATAATAGTTGCGGAAGTTGAAACAAAAGAAAATAATTAAGTTTCCTTAGAAGGATGTCGATGACTTCAAGGAGGTTTGCAAGATGTCGCACAGAAAACATTATTCCTTTTTGGGGGAATGGTTAAGGGGGAAATTTCACACACTGGAGTAGAGCACGAAAGATAGAATGTTACATGCTAACCTACCTCCTCATAGTCTGGATTATGACAAGGAGATCACTCTAAATGTGTTATTGATGGATGGATTTTTAGTAGCATTTTGATTGATATATATGTGGAAGTGAATGTAATAACTTTGGATGCATGGAATCGGATGGGAGCCCACCATTGCAGCCATCTTCAAATGTGTTGTTTATGGAAAATAGGACTAAAGACATGTCAATATGAGTGTTGAAGGATTCTATAATTACTATACAAGGGGCCAAGTTTACTGGATATTTTGAGGTCTTGGCATTTGACAAGGCAGAGAGTTTTCCAAAGATTGCTTAGGCACCCTTGATATTATGCAAATATATTTTATCTACACTTCAATAAAGGATATATAAGTTTTGAGAACTAGGAAAAGCACTTCATTATCCCTTTAACAGATGGAAAAGATGCACCTTATGTAGATCCCTTAAGTGAAGAAGATTTGAACAAAATTTATGTGTGCACCATTAGAGATCCGGAAGTACTTGAGCCATAAAAGGAAGGAGTTCTCTAGTGGGATGATGCACAATCCATGAGCGATACTAAAATTGTTGCATGTGATAACTAGGCACATGACACTTATGAAATGGTTGGGCATGAAATGAGAAGTGCAATTATGCCCGTACGTAAGAAACATTGTGTTAGGTGTTTGGGTAGTAACCAAGTACCAAGGTACACTAACGAAGGAAATCCTAAAGTGTTCTTATGTACTATATAAGTTTAGTGGATAGATCAAGTTGAAATAAGGAATATGCTAGTTTATACTCTACATGAGACAACAACGTGCTAGTGGATGGTTCATAGAAATAATATTTTGGAGTGGTGAGAAGTGAGAATTACCTTATCTCGCTAGGTTTCTCTGGAGAAATGCACCTACTACAATATATGAATTCCATGGTAAATATCATGTTTAACACCATATTTAGCAGTGTGAGAGACTTTGGACAGAGGAGCAGAAAGCTTTACCACTTCACTATGTGTACACAAGATATTATTTACCTTACACGGTTACGCGCATGCATGGTATGTCTATGCAGAGTTGAATAGAGAAACAAGAAATTGACAAGAATGGATTACGGGTATGATTCAAACCTTTGACTACTTTTCCACTAATCACCCGATGAATGAAGCGTTACAGGTTATGAATCATTTGACTACGGGAGATAGTGCAAAGGAAGAGGAAATTATTTGGAAGTTACTAGGTGAGTCATACCTAGAGGCATGCTTTGAAGAAGAACAAACCAATGCAGAACAACTTGGTTGCACCTACCTAGATAAAGAAATGGGAAAGATGGTCTTAGTAATTGATGATGAAGAAGTGGAGAATCTAAATTTTGATCATATTGAGGGTACACGTGAGGTCTTAGACAATGCAAATGAGAAGGCACACACCTACCATGAGCCTATGAAAATGAAGAAGGTCAACATTGGGACAGATGTTGAACCTAAGGAGGCCATCATTGGAGATTATTGGTTTGACTCGAGGTTGCTAAAATAATTGAGCTGTTGCATGACTTCCAGGACTTGTTTCCTAGAGGTTATCATGAATTAAAAGGGTTGCATGAATCTTTGGGTGAGATGAGAATCGAGCTAAAGGAAGGTGCACACTCGGTTAGAAATAGGCCTTATAAGATGAATCCTAACTTGTGTGTCAAGGCGAAGGAAGAAATTGACAAAATGCTAAATTCTAGAATCATTGAGCCCATAGAGGAGTAAGAATGGGTTAGCCCTATGGTGATCAGTATAAAGAAATGTGGACAAATAAGGATTTTCGTGGATTATAGGGAGTTAAATTCTACATGTGTAATAGATCCCTTTCCAACATCCTTTACTAAAGAAATCTTGGAAGGCTTTGTAGGGTGCGAGATATACTCCTTCACTGATGGATTTTTGGATATCATCGGTGAGGATATCTAAATAGGATCAAGGAAAGACAACCTTCACCATTGAATGGGGAATATTTTCATACACGGTAATTCCCTTTGGGTTAAAGAATGGGCCAAAAATATTTTTGCGCATTGTTGTGTAAGCCTTCCATGATTTTATTCATAAGTTCTTACAGTTTATCCGGATGATTGGATAGTCTGGGCTAGTGAAATATCATTGTGAAAAATTAACGCTTATGTTTGAGAGGTTTTTATATTTGAGCATCTCGTTAAACATCAAGAAGTAGATTTTGCTACACCTTTGGAACTTTACTAGGACACATTGTCTGTAAGGAAGGTTTATTAGTGGATCCCGCTAAGGTTGTTTTTATTTTGGGCTTAGAAGAACATACTAACCAGTGTGAGGTGCGCATATGCTTGAGGCACACATGTTATTAAAGGAATTTTATCAAAGGTTATGCCGAGATCATTGTTCCTTTGGAATAATTATTGAAGAGTAAAGGAAAGTTCCATTGGAGAGAAGCACAACAATTGCACGTTTGAGACACTCGACGAAAAGGCTTACTACATCATCTTTTTCGTGCTTTCCTTCTTGGACCAAATATTTTCATGTACATGTGGATGCCTCTAGCATGGCCATTGGCATTGTATTAGCCCAGCCTAGTAAAGGTATTGTTCATCATATAATTTGTTTTGCAAGTAGGAAGTTAACACTAGCTGAAAAAAATTATACAACTACAAAGGGCAAGGCTTTGTCCATGATCTATGCACTACATAATTTTAGATAGTACTTGTCGGATACCCAATTTATATGCTCTATAGGACACATGACACTTAATTACTTGGTGAACAATCCCATTTTGACAGGGGTGCATATGTTGTTGATATCTTAAAATTCCAAGAATTTGACTTCATGGTGGTGGTTAAGCTAGGAAAGAGTCTTTATGAACTAGATCATTTACCAAGGATTAATTTAGGTGAGGATATGTAGAGCATCGAGGAAACAATACAAGATGAAAAACTATTTAGATTGAATTTTGTGCCCTCTGACTTAGAAGATATTATTTTCTTTTTACGAACAGGTGTGGTGCCTAAAGGGATGAAGAGCATAGAGAATAAGTAAATTTCCATACGCATCACACCTTACATTTTGATTAATGGAGACTTATACAAACTAGGTTCGGTTGAAGTTTTGCACCAGTGTGTACTTGAACATGAGCATGAAGCCATTATGGAGGAATCTCATGAGGGAACCTGTTGTGGACATTATAAAGGATATGCCACCATGTGTAAGATTTTACTCGGTGGTCTATGGTGGGAAATGTTGTATAAGGATTGTAAAGAATATTATAAGGCATGTGACCATCGTTAGCACCTTATAAATCCTAGGCATAGAGATGAAATTATTTTAAGTCTAATTGATAGCACAAAACCTTTTGAAAAGTGGGAAATTGAATTTTTGGGTCCTATTTCCCCACCTGCGAGGAAGATTATATTACACTATTATAAATTGTAAAAATTATCTTACAAAGTGGGTTGAAGCAATGCCTAAAAATTATTGCATGAAAACTACAGCAGAAGGTTCTTGTGGGAGAACATTATTAGTAGGTATGAATGTCCATTGATGATGTAACCTAGAATCCACCATGAACAACCTAGCACACCGACACATCACTCATCTAGAGCCGAGTGCTCACCCGAAGTGTGTCAAGGTACCATGTCCCTCTTTAGAGTTTCTTATGTAGGATGTCAACGTGTTGAAGATAAAACATACATTCAAAACCCTAACTAACCATAAACATTCCACAGAGCATATTCTAGATCTAGATCTTAAAGAATCATGAATTAAACGATAATCATAACGAAATCAACCATGCAAGAACCAATTACAGTCATGTTTAACACCTTTATCCACCCAAAATACTCCATTGTATTAAACACAATAAATACAAAATCTTCTTATAATAAATATTATCATAAGTGTATCCGTGTATCAAATCTGGCAGCATAACTCCACAATAGCTCATACGAAGTGTCTCTCTCTAACTACATAGGTTAATACATACTTATAGGGGTGGGGACTTTCCATTCACCTCTTACGCACTTCCCAAAATAGGTTGCATGTTGAAAATAGCCATGCACCTATACGATAATATGCACAACATGAAAGTGCACTAATAATAGATCTCCTATAGTTAACTAGTAATATTAATCTTATTATTATCCCTAACTCATGCATGGCATTTAGTAACATTCATCCCAAAATAGCAATTTATGAGTCACACAAGTATCATCTCATGTGTGTTCCACACACTATCACTAAAAATATCACGTAACTATAAAAACAGGCTAAGTCCCAAATGAGCTTTTCTTGGCATGTGTTTCCTTCCCTATCCTTCCGTGCCTTCAAATGTGCCTTATTCCTTTGTTCAAATATTTTGTGTGCCCTCTCCTTAGTGTTATACTTTGTTTTCTCAACATTACCCCACACTAAACTACATTGTCATCCTAGAAATGGGGTTCCTCTTGATGTCCCAAAAATAAAGAATAAGAATGGAAAGAATGTAAAGAATTATTGTACAAAGAATAGACTTCTATTCTACAAAGCACGTTCTACTTCAACTAGGAGGATCAACTCTGGATAACTGTTTTAATCTCAAAGATCTAATGTTTTCCATTCATCTAACACATTTCTCATTTTCTCTAGAATGTCTTGTGGAAATATCTTCCAACTCATCCTAGGTTATCTCTCCCTTTTCATTCTATAGTACTAGGACAACATTGGCCATAGCAAACATCCTTCCTTCCAGAAGATCCATCTTTTGTGCTATGAGCTTCCCAATCTCATCCAGCCTCTCCTTATGCGGGTTTTGTGTTTTGTAAGGGATTTGCTTTTTACTTTACTAATGTCAATCTCTTTGCGCCCCTAAAGTGTCATCCTTCATTATCTTCTATTATAGTCCTGATCCTAATCACTACTTTTGGAGTTGCACATATGTTCAAAGCTTGATCTACTTTCTTCATCTCATCTTGTAAATTTTGGAGTAATGCCTCATAAGATGAAATCTTTCTAACCACGGAATCCCTTCTCTTTTTCCTTATTTTTCAATATCCTTCGGTGTTGGCATTCTAATTGTCCATCCTCAAGTACCAAATCAACTAATGTGCGCACATAATGCATAGCCAAAGGAAAAATTTTAGGTACCTTAGACTCTAGATGCGGTCTACCTTTCAGGATATAGTCACCAATTTCTTCGCCATGTTGATGAAGTCCTCATTCTTTTTCTTCTATAGATCCTTATCTCCTTTTAGACACGTTATTTATACATTCTTTTCCTTATTATCTTTAAGTAGCTCTCAAATAGTGGTAGCCTTATCAATGTTCCTTTGTGCCACCTTTTTAGATACCTTAACCAAGGCATTTCTCACCATCATCAAATATGAGAGTGGGCTTTATAGTCATATGTTTGCTCTAAAGTGTCTTCTTCACTCTTCTTGACACACAAGACTCCTCACATACATCAAAATCTGACTTCCATGTGAGTATACATGGATTGAGAAAGATGATTCCTTGTGTGCGTAGTGGCCATGTCTAGGTCCATTAACTCCCACCCATATAACTCCTTCAGGTCCATTGTGCTTTGAAAACGGGTGCGAATGATTTTTCTTGTGTCCTCGGATAGACCATTCTTGGTAAAACGTATTATTCACTTGTTCTCCTTGTTCTTAGTCCCTAATAGGAACCCGAGTACCAAGGTTTTGAGTTGGCCCTTTTGATGTCTAGGGTAGTTTCATGCGCATGAGGTTTCTCATGCTAATTCTTCTACCTCCTTCACACTTTCCTCTTCATCCTTCATGTCATCATCTCTAAGCTCCTCCACATCTTCTGGCTGCACTGGGGTTCCAGGCACGCTCTCTATAGACTCCTCTACCTCCTCATTCATCTTTATCTTTCTCCTCCTCTTCTCAATTTCCTCTTTCTGAGGGGAGAGTCGTGGTGATCTTCTTACACATTGTGGAGTTCCCACGCCTTGGGTTCTTGTTCTTCTAAATACCCTCTTAAAACGGTGCTCTTCAAGGGACTAATTTTGTGTCCAAGTCCTCATATCCTTCTTGCGCCCGAGGTGGAGTATCTACACGCTCTATCTCCACCCTATCTATAGGCTACCTCTCGCCTCTATGATCTAACCCACCACTATCCTCATGTTATTATTCCTTCTCATATACCTCTATAGTCATTAGGCTTTAGAGCTACATTTTCCATTGTGTGCTTTCCCTTAGGTAGCCCTGGGAGTAAGAACTCATTCTCCACATACTATTTATTCTCCAGCTTATGCTTAAGATGAAGGTATATGAGCATTGCTCCATTTTCCCCAATATCCAAGCTTATTGGCTTCATACTTATGACATCTGAGATGAGCCTCTCAATGTAGTAGTCCAACCTGGATACACATATGTCTTCTTGAGGGTGTGGTAGTCACAATCTACCTTGTTTGCATTGAATTTTAGATGATGCGTTAGTAAATTTGTGAACTGAGGCCTAGAAGTAGCACACTATGAAGGCATAGGTAAGTTTTCACCATGGGCTCCATGTCCCATCCCTCATAGAAACTACGTGATGCAAAATTGTTGGTACACCACAACTATATTACCTTTCCCACTACCAAAGGTAGCTCCTTGGGAATGTGTTATTCCTCCTAAAAATGTCCCGTGTGTTAAGTCACCATATTTCATCTCTCCATCTACTTAAACAACCCACTCATTGATCCTTCACATAAATAGTTTTCAAAACTTTCCATGAGGGACTTATTTTCCAAGGGGTACTCCCAAATCTTGTTCTTTGGCCCATCAGACACTCCAATTTCTAAAAATACAAGAGAAAGGAGGATAACACAAAAATTATCTTTTCTCCTATGCGCACTTCCTCAACAATGGTTTTTGCAATATAGCACATATAGCTAAGGTCGTATACTACTCCCTAAGATATTTTCTTTCCAATGTGAATCCACATGGTGTTTACGTCAACCATATCTCTTGGTCATTCAACTTAGATAGCAGATGTGTGAATGCCTACAACATGAAACTTATTCATTTTATCAATGTCTATTTTGTGCGTGGACCCTTGGTATATCCAAACTCCTTCCTTGTTTCTATGAACGTTTCTTTATCAGTCAGATCACTAACAAGGTATACCCATATGCCATTCAATCTTGTTAGTGTCAAACTAGGGCTATTTTGATCCTAACCCTTCATCCTGAAAAATAAAATTCCTCATGGACTCATCTCATTAACCATTGGCATAATGGCTCATATTTTCCAAAATAATGGAGCTCATAAAACTATAAACTCCTACCTACTTCATAATTTCTCCCATCATCGTTATACACGGCATATCCTCCACCGTGCACTTTTTGATCTTCTTATTCAAGCATAACATCTAACTATCCTTTTTTTCGTGGTACGGTGGTTGTAATCACTTATCGTTTACATCTAAGGATGTGGAATCCCACTCTTGTTTGACTATTACTCCTTCCGGGTACTACATCTCTAAAAAATTACTCTCAGGAGAAATTTCAACTACATCTTCTACCTTCTTCTTTCTTTTGTGTCTATTGCAGGTACTTTCTTTGGTGCCATCTTAAAAATCCCTCCTTTTGTCATCTGTAATGAGAAAAATCAAACCCTTGCTCAAATGTCTGTGCCCTGTGCCTAGCTCCTTCTCAATGATTGTGCTTCACTTAAACCATTAACTAATGGGGATGCAAGCCTCTTCCATGTAATATTTTTCTCTCCATGTTTGGTTTCACAATGCTTCGCACCTCAACACAATTCACTTGGCTCGATCACACTTAGCTCACTCAAATAGTTGTGATCACAAAGGTAAAAATGAACCCACGTCACGTTCCTTATAGATTTCAAAAATTTAGTTCATTTATTTCTCCTTCACCTACCAACAATCCTCTCATTAATTTCCATTTTCAAAATATCCGTGGTACATCTTTGTGCCCAGCTTATAACCTTCTAGTGTGTCATCATACCTTCTAGCTACAGATTTCTCTTAAGCATGCTTCTATGCACCTAAATACCTTGCCACTACGCCTTTCCATAGTAGTATCCATAACTGCTTCTTACCTCGCGTTATATTGTTACCTCATTTATTTTCATCTATGGTCATCATTTTAGAGAAATCTCTTTCTAATAACTCTTTCACACTTAACTAACACCTATAACAATATTGTTCTCATGTGTACCTAGTTGTGAGTAACCACCCCACACCAATGGTATATGTAGTCCTCTGCACATAAAAATACTTCAAATAGTAATTAGCTTCCAATGTAAACCCACTTATTACACAAAACACCAAACTAAATTGAAAAAGCATAGTGACGAAGAAGGAAATATATAAATGAAATCCTATTCTAAATGGCATCACTACCTTATTATAAACACCAAGAAGTATTATTTATAATAGGGCTTCAAATTTACTCCCATTGAAATAACTAGGTAACCTTATTCCATCAAGCATCTCTAATTACAAGTGCCTAATTCAAGTATATGAGTGATAATATAAGGTCTCAACCAATGCAATTTAAGATTGCCTTGATGGCATAAAACTTAGAATAATAAATAAGCACCATCTTTCCTATCACAAGATTTTTTTTCTCACTCCAAATTTGATGTGTCTATCATGTCATGCCTTCTTCCCGACCTTTTCCCTAACATGCATTCCATACGAAATGTTTCTCACCAAACACCAACTAAAAGGTGGCCTATGGTGTGCCTCTCATCCATATGCCTAAAGCATGACAAACTTTATCAATTTTCTTCTTCATCAAGGTCTTGCTCAAAATCTTGTTGGGTCTAGACCTCCACCGCATGTAATATGTGTGCAAATAAATTCATCCAATAATCATGAATTCCATAGGAAGAATTACTTTTATTAGCCAAACACCATAGTTAAAGGGTGTTTTTCCATAAGAACCTGCTTTAGATTTCGTACCTCTTGTAGGTGTTGCTTCTTCCCAAAGCATGGAAGAAACTTCATCATCCCAATCTTGTTGGAACATAATGATTAATTGATTAAGTGGTCCGCCAACCCTTAATGTATATGAGTCCATCATTAATATATAGGTTAATATTTAATAATATAAAATATTTATATATCTATTATTAAATATGATAACCTAGGTATATACTTTATATTAAATATTTAATATCATGAGATGATTATATTTCTAATATCAAATATTATAAACCTTGGTGTATGTGTGAACCATTTAGGTTGAAAAGGTGGGTCAGGAGACATACCCAATCACCTTATATAAAAAAGGACTTTAGGTCCTCATTTGATATATTTGAGAAATATATCAAAGGTGTGAAAATCAAGTGATTTGGTTTTACCCTTGGTAAATAGAGTTTTAAAGGAGGAGGTGATCTTACTAGATGTAAAATAAGTTCTCTGAAGTAAAAGGTTATTTTCAAAGTGGTTTTTACCCTATTGGGGTTTTCCACTATAAATATTGTGTCACTTGTGTTATTTATTTCCTGTAAGTATTTATTTATTTACTTATGTTATGATGTAATGTTTATTTAAATATTTATTATAACATTATATAATATGTAAGTTGATTAAATCTATATTTATTAGAATCCTCAAATTCTAACATTATATCGAGCAAGGTAAATTAAATAAATTAATATCAAATGTTTGTATTTTATTTATTTAATTTGTATGGGTTTTTTTCAACCAACCCCGAAAGGATATTTAAAATATCTGGTCCCCCTTTTTTCCCAATTAACCCAGGCATTTTAATTTGTGAAGAATTAAAAATTTAGAAATGAAAAATTTAGGGTTTTCTTTTACCTTCCATGAAAACTTGGAGTAGATGTAAGGGTAAAATATTTCTTATTCTTTTATATTTTGTAAATTATATGGAATTAATGTTTCTCTAAATCTCCATGTGTGCACAGTGAAATGGGCTTGTATTTTTTCATGTGAGAATCATGCCCTAGGGAAAAATCATTTACTATTTTAATTTTCCTTATAATGTGTTTTCAAAATATTTAGGAAGTAATTCTATGTATTCTTTGGTCCCTTTAATAAGATTCAATTTGAAAAACTATAGTTTATAGTTAATCTATAACTATATCCTATATAATTTGAAAACTATATTATTATTTTTAAATAAAAATATATATAATATAGAATAAGGTTTATATAATAATTTATATAAACATTATATTAAAATTGATATTGTTTTTTAAAAAATATAGATTAAAAGCCTTAAACCATATTAAAATTACATGGAATTGGGATAGTCAATGGACCATATTCTAAGCCTAAGTTTAAATCATATTTAAACTTAAATTATAAAATATAAACATATATAGTTTTAAAAAAAGAAACAAACCTAAGTTTGAATCATATTTTATATATATGGTTAGTTTAAACCATTTAAAATATAAATTTTATTAGATTTGGTTTATATATGTTTTAAAAAAAAAATAAGTGCTTACTTTTTTTTTGGGAAGCGGGCCCATGTTTATTGCTTGGCCATGAAGGGGTTATTTTTTAAATCTTAATAATTATTAAATAAAACCTAATATGTGTCCCTAACCATTTATATTTTCCATGTAAGAGAGCGTCCCCATTCATTTATATCTTATAGTTTATAAAAACTATATAAATAAACTTATTTAAATGTTTTCTTTTATATAAGAGTGGGAGTGGAGAATAAAATGAGATAATATCTCAGGTATAAATATAGAATTATTTTTTAAAGCTAGTTTATTGGTGGCCCACATGAAGTGTGGTAAATATTTATTAAAATATTGGTAGTTATAACCACATAAAAGTTTTAAAGTTTTTAGCTTGCAGGAATTATATAAAACATTTTGTAATATTTCCATATTTTTAAATATATGTGAGTAAAATTAAGAGTAAATGAAGGGAGGAGACAAGGTTCATGAAAATAGGGATTTCAATTTATTTCATGGTCGGGTGAAATTACTTGTCTTCTCTATAAAATATGCAAGCTAATCTATACTCTCATAAATCTACTTGCACTTGGTAAAATTCTTTTGACTGGTCTGTCCTTTAAACCCCTTTAATAAGGGTTATGTATTTTTATAAAAAAAAATATACTATAGTTTATAATTTTTATGAACTATATGTTGTTTTTTATTTACATTCTATAAACTATATACCTTTTTTAAAAAAAATGTATATATTTTTACATTATAAATTATAATAGGTTATTATAATGTGTTAAAATATAACCTCCCTAATATTATACAAAAGAAGAAATTCTAGAATTTCACATTCAAATACACAAGTTTTGGCTTCACTAAATTTGACTTTCAAAATGACCGTTTAGACTAAACATAAGACAATTTTGACGTTTGAGATGTCAAATTTAAGCTCGTAGGTTCTAAGAAACTTTCTCTGTGTTAAAATTGACATTCAAATGACCATCAAGACAAAAAAGCCATTATGACGGTCATTTAGACGTCAAATTTAAGCCGGATGGCGGATTTTTGTCTACATTAATTTTTTTGAAATTTGAAGTTGTTATGCATTCTTAGGGGTCTTTCTTCACTTCTATATGGTCAAAAATATTTTTTATATAAATATGGGGTATAATGCGAGCCCTTCATATTGTGGGTTATTATTTTGATAATTAGAGGTTAATTAGTATGCATTGTAATGTCATAAATTAGTTATGATCAAATAGTTTCTTTAGATCTATATTAAAAGTTGTGTTTTAGATATATTCCATTAAAAGTGTATAGTTTTGTTATATAAATATGTATCTTAAACCTATGGTACATTTATATTATAATGGGGTGTGTTTTATAAGTGTTAGGAAAACAATGGCGTCCAGATTATTTCTTCTTGACAAAATCCAGATCCCGAATGAAACCAACTACAACATTTGGGTCAAAACAAAATTTATGGCGAGGAAACTTTAGATTTTTGTTTTTGATCTGAGGTTGCTCCCACTGGTCATCAAGCAACTATAAATAACATGAATACAATATTATAATGAATGAAGGAGGCTCTTTTTATGATTCTACGCAATGTGAACGATGAATACCTTATATACATTGGTAATATCAAACATCCAAAAGATGTATGGACACAACTAGAATCCATGCATGAATGATACTTGTTATATCAAGGATAATAATGAAAGTATAATACCTAAAGGAATTAAAATAAATGGTTTGTATATTTTTTTATGATTTCTTTTCTACATCTTGTTTTATATCTCAAAATTTGAATAATTCAAAACTATGGCATGAAAGGTTAGGATATGTTAATTATCGAATCTTATATGAAATGTCTAGATATAATCTAGTGAAAGGTTTACATGTGTTGTCTTCTTTTCTTGAAAGTTACTTCATTAAATTATTCTAGATGATAGTTTTGATTCTGATTTAGTAAATGGTCATAATGATGTTTTGATGTTATAGATGTTTATGAAACTCTTATCTTCCTAGATAATAGAAATTAAATTGGGCTCAATCTATGTTAGAAATTTCAAATCCTATTAACCTTAGGAAAATGATAAGAACCCATCATATGTACCATCCATTAATTACCTTGTATGAACTCGAGCCATGAAGTATTATAGTGCCTAAATGGATATACAAAGTAAAATATAATGTTGATGGTAGTATTAAAAAACATAAAGCTAGAATTGTTGCTAGAGGTTTCACTCAGAAACCTGGTATTGATTATGTTGAGACATTTCCTATAGCTAAAATGAGTACTGTTAGGGCCTTAATTTAAAATTGCTTCTCTCATTTGGGTGGGAAATCCACTAAATGGATAAGAAATTTTTTTTTGAATTGGGATTTAAAAAAAGAACTTTACATGTTTCAACTTAAAGGATTTGAAGAAACTGGTAAAGAAAACTATGTTTGTAAGTTGATAAATCCTTGTATGGTTTAAAACAAGCTCTTAGAGCTTGGTATGCAAAATAAGTTTCCTTCTTTAAACTATTAGGTTTTGTTAATTGTTTTTCTAACAATGATATATTCATTAAGTAATAAGGCTCGCATATTATTATTATATGTATATATGTTGATGATTTGCTTATGTCTTGGTGATAATGCTAATTTAATTTATAGGATTAAAGATAAATTGAAGCAATAATTCAAATGAATGAGTTAGGTCTCTCACATCATGTTATTTGTATGATTGTATTTTATTTTATTGTTTTTTTCAAAACACAAATTGGAACTATTATATTGAAAAAGTTTCTTATGATTGATTGTAAACCATTTTCTACTTCAATGGAAGTTGGAATAAATATTGATCCTAAATCTGCATATGAAAAAGGTTGATCTTATTTTATATGTTGTTAGTTGATAGTTTGATTTATCTAACTATAACTAGATCAAATATTTCCTATACATTAGGAATTACTTCAATGTTTATGCAAGAACCTTTTTTAGAGATCATTGAATCTTGTAAAAATAATTTTTAGATATTTGAAAGGAACAATCAATTATGGGTTACATTATACTAAGAATGAAAATGTTATCTTATATGGATTTTGTGATTCTAACCATATTGATGTTGTGTTATAAAATATAATAGATATGTGTTCAATTTTTTTGGTGTAGGAACCATTACTTTGAACAACAAATACAATCAAAAGTCTCTATTTCTTCTACTGAGGTAGAGAAGTACAATGGAAGAAGTAAAGAAGCCATGTGGTTGTAAAATGATCTTCATTGGTAGAGATACACATGGAAGATAATAGAAGTATTTCTCTTTTATGTGGTGGTTAGAGTTGTATTACTCTTGATTGAGATTCTAGTTCAACATCGGAGGACGAAGAATATCGATATACATATATGCTTCACCCGTGAGAAGGTGCAAAGTGATGAGATAAATATCAAGTTCGTGTTGACATCTTTGGAAAATTGTAAAATACCTTTGGGAAAGTGTAAAAGAACTTTGAAAATACCTTCGGGCAAGTGTAAAAATATCTTCGGAATGTATACCTCATCATGATTCTTTTTTTAGAAAGAAGTGTAGAAAGATCTTAAAGGTAATCTTGATAAACTCTTTAGTTCTATTGATTTTACTTGATAAACATCCAATACAAACATATTATTAAGGAGGTACTTGGTTATAATAGACTCTTATATGTTTGGGTTCAATAGCATTTTATGAGAACCTATGAAAACATGTAAAACTCACAAATCATACTTAGCCACCGATCATGGGATAATCTTTGGGATTCAATTTTTTTGTAGAAAAAGTAAACTGAGTATGATGAAGGTGTTATAATTCCTTCAACCAATATGTTAGCCTAAAACCTTATGGTTTAAGGATTGTAAATCTTGTAGTGTACCACATGATAGTAATCTATTGGCATATGTTATATTATCCCACTTAACATTAAGGGGGATGTTGGAACATAATGATTAAGTGGTCTGCCAACCCTTAATGTATATGGATCCATCACTAATATATAGGTTAATATTTAATAATGTGAAATATTTTTATTTCTATTATTAAATATGTTAACCTAGGTGTATATTTTAGGTTAAATATTTAATATCATGAAATGATTATATTTCTAATATTAAATATTATAAACCTAGTTGTATGTGTCAACCATTTAGGTTGAAAAGGTGGGTCAAGAGACATACCCGATCACCTTATATAAAAAGAATTTAGGTCCTCATTTGATATATTCGGGAAATATATCAAAGGTGTGTAAATCAAGTGATTTGGTTTTACCCTTAGTAAATAGGGTTTTAAAGGAGGAGGTGATCTTACTGGATGTAAAATAAGTTCTTTAAAGTAAAAGGTTATTTTTAAAGTGGTTTTTACCCTATTGGGGTTTTCCACTATAAATAATGTGTCACCCGTGTTTATTTATTTCTGTAACTATTTATTTATTTACTTATATGTTATGATGTAATTTTTATTTAAATATGTATTGTAATATTATACAATATGCAAGTTTATTATATCCGTATTTATTATAATCCTCAAATTCTAACAAATCTTTCATTCCAACATCACAAATTTTTGTAATGTCCCAAAATTTTGTTGAATGCCTCATGCCCATTTTCTTGAGGATGATAGGTGTAGTATTATAGTGTGCAATATTAAATTCATCCAATAATATCTTAATTTTCTTATTCAAAAAATGTGTACCCCTATCACTTTCAAGCTTAGCAAGCATCCATACTTTGTAATAAAATTTTCCCATAAGAACCTTGTTGTTGTATCATCGTTGTATAATCCTTGGTAGGTGTTGCTTCTACCCACCTTGTAAGATAATTTATACAAGTGATGAGTGTAGAATCCGATCCAATTCTACGTGCGGTTGGTGAAATAGGACCCACAAAGTCTATAGACCACTTTTCAAATGGTTTTGCACTAGAATAGGTATTTAAGGCATTTCATCTATTTGCCCAAGTTTACCAACATGTTGATAGTGATCACACACATTACAAATGCTTTACAATATTTGTAGAAGGTCTCCTAGCATAATCCAATGAGTAGAATCTTGCGCACAATGGTGTCACTTACATATTGCCCACCTATAATACCACCATGAGCCTCTTCCATGATATCCATGTACTCATGCTCTAGTACACACCGGTGCAATACTTCATCTCGGCCTAACTTGTATAGGTCACCACTAATCAACATAAAATATGTCGTGTGAATTACAAGTTGTTTCTTCTCTAAGGATTTCATTCCTTTGGGTGCCATACATGTACATAAAAAGATAACAATATCCTCCAATTATAAAGGTGTGTGTTGAAACCTATACAATTGTGCATCCAACATACATATCTTCAATTGTCTCGCATCCTCCCCTAACTAAATTCTTGATAAATGATTTGGGCTAGAATTAATTCTACCTAGATTTACCATAACTATGAAATCAAATTATTGGAATAAGAGCACACATCGACATATGCACCCTATAAAATGGGATTTTTTACAAGTATTTCAATGCCATGTGATACATAGGTATTGGTGAATTTATGCATTACATAGATAATAATGACATAGGCTATGTACTCAAGTTCACATATAATTATACTCTACAAGGGTCAACTTCTACTAGCAAAAAATAGATAGGATGATCTATAATACCCTCTCCAAGCTGAGATAACACCATAGCCAATGGTTGTGCCAGAGGCATCCGCATGTAGATGAAATGGTTGGTTTCATGAGGGAAAATGTTAGCGCATTGTAGTAAGTCTTTCCTTTAATGCCTCAAATGCACGTTGCTTGGGTTCTCCCCAATAGAATGTCCCTTTTACTTTTAGTAACTCTTCCAAGGGTGTGGAAATCTTAGCATATTCCTTTGATAAATATTCTATAATACCCCCCCAAAAATTCATGAACCTCACTCTAACTAGTAGGATCTTCCAAATCTACAATAACCGTAACCTTAGTTGGATCCACTAACAAACCTTCCTTGCAGATGATTTTCCCTAACAAAGTGCCAAAAGGTGTACCAAACACACACTTCTTGATGTTTAAAGAGATGCTTAGTTCTCTACATCTTTCAAACATCAAGCATAAATTATCACAGTGATCCTTAACAAGTCCATATACCTTCCAATCATCCAAGTAAACCTGTAAGAAAATGTGAATAAAATCCTGGAATGTTTGAACAACTATGCGTGAAAATACAAAAAACATATTTTTCATACCAAAGGGCATCACAAGTATATGAAAAACTTCCCCATTAAGTGCTGAAATTTATTTTTCTTGATCCTCTTGTGTAATCCTAACTTTGATGATACTCGGAGAATCTATCTATAAAAGAATATATTTCACAACCTACAACGCCTTCTAATATCTCCTCAAATAAAGGTGTTAAAAAATGTTCAATCACACATGCAGCATTTAGTTACTTGTAATCCACACAAATCCTAATCTAAAAATCTTTCTTTATACTAATAACCATGGGGCTAACCCACTCTGGTTCTTTTATGGGCTTGATAATGTCGATTTCAATGTCTTTTAATTTATTCTTTAACCTTTACACATAGGTTAGAGTTCATTCTAAGGTCTTTTCTGACCGGGTGTGTGCCTTCCTTAAGCTTAATCTTCATCCCTTCTAATGATTCATGCACTCCATTTAGTTTATGTAGCCCCTAGGAAATAAGTCTTGGAAATCACGTAGTAACTTAATGATTTTTTCCACTTTAGAGTCGACCAATAATCCCTAATTATTACCTCCTTAGGTTCAACATCCATACTACTATTCACTTTGTTTTTATTCATGGGTTCATGGTAGGTACGCACATTTTTATATACACTATCTAACACCTCACACATACCTTTTGAATGATCTATATCCAGATCTTCTACTTCTTCATCATCCACTATGTACACCATCTTTCCTTTTTCTTTCTCAAAGTAATTTTACTTAAGTAGCGTGACATTTGTTTCTTCTTCTTTATCAAAGCACACCCCTGAGTCTATCTCACTAAATAACTCTTGAATAAGATATTTTGCCTTTACACTATCTTCCATAGTTAAGCACTTTATAACCCTTAATGTTTTTCCACCGTAGGGTTATTAGAGACATATTCAAAAGTCTGGACCATTCTGTAATCAAATCCTACCAATTTTTAGTCTCTCTATATAGCTCCATATACATATCATACATGGTGTGTGACCTTATAAAGTGGAATAAAGTTTGTACACCCATAGAAAAGGTAGTAAAGTTTCATGTTCCTCTGTCTCAAAGCCTCTCAAACTAATGAACATCGTGGTAGATAGGTTGATTACCATTATATATGCATATTTGAGTAGGTGCATTGCTCTTAGAAAATTGAGTTTTAGAGGAATCCCGACTTCATTCCATTCAACAAGATTATCCTCGTGAACCATCCACCAAAGGTGTTATTGTCTTGCACATGGTATATGCTAACATATTTCTTCTTTCAAATTGGCTTGTCCACTATTCCTCCATGGTGCATAAGAATACCGTAGGGTCTCCTTCTCCAATGTACCAAGGTATAATTTTTTACCTATCCTCCTAATATAACAAAGTTTTTTCCACACAAATGTGCTCCTTACTTCATGCCTAACCATCTCATAAGTTCCATGAGCCCAATTATCACAAGCAATACTTGTGATATCATTAATAGACTATGCATTTTCCCACTAGAGGATTCCTTCCTTAGATGACTCAAGTAATTTTGGGTCCTGAATGGTGCGTACATAAATCCTATTGAAATCTTCTTCACTCAAAGGCTCAACATAGTACTCATATTTCCCATATGTTAAAGCGATAATAAATCTTTCCTACTTGTTCTCAAAACTTATATATCCTTTGTCAAACCAAAGATCAACATTATTTGCATAACACCAAGGGCACCCAAAAAGAGATGAGAAATTGTCTACTTCTACAAGTGCTAAAACCTCAAAATCCCCAGTGAACTTGGCCCCTTGTATAGTAATGGATGCATCCTTTAAAACTCTGATGGGAGTGGCATTATTTCGATTAGTGATAAACAATACATTAGAAGTTGGCTGTAATGAAGGCCTCCCCATCTATACCCATGCATCTAAAGTAAGCACATTTACCTCTACACCTATGTCAATCAATATATTACTCAAGAGCCATCTATCCACAATAACATTCAGAGTAGTCTCCTTGTTGTAATCTAAGCTATGAGGGGGAAGATTTGCATGCAAGATCTAACATCCATTCTTAATATTCATGTGTGGAGTTTTTCCCTTTAGCCAACTCCCTAGTAATGGAATGATATTTTCATAGCATAACATTTTGCATACCTCCTTCAAGTCATCAATATCTGATTGGACCATCTCTACTTTCCTTCTTTTATTCCATCTTCCATGATTTCTCCTTTAAACATTGTATTTCCCTTAAAGGTTTTTGAGTACCTCGATGGTCTCCTAATAAACATCCTTCTGGTGCACAAGATCTGGGATACCTTGCATGTAAAACGTCCTCCTTAGTGATGGTAGTATTTTGTTGTAACACTTCTCTAGCACGCACATCTTCAGCACGTTTAGTGATCTTCACAGTAATACCTCAAGTTCTAGTGCCAACTTTGGCATCCACTAATTTCCACAAAGCATTGTATCCTAACCATCTTTGTGCTTTTTTTCTCCTATTTATGTTGCTTTCTAATATGCTTATATAAGTATGGGAATTCCTCATAGCTATGACTCTTCCCACAAAAATAATAAGTAATCATATGAGGACATTTGTGTCTATAGTGGTCGATATCCACATGAAAAGCATGTTCTACAAGAAAATCACCTCGTCCATGACCATGGCCTTGGTCTCTGAATCCACCATGGTATCCTCGACCTCTACCACATCCTCCTTCATAGCACCCCTCATTCCGATCATAATGCACTTGATTGTGATCTCGATCCTGGTGCTCACCTTTACCCTTAGAGTTATCTGATACTCCTGTCTATCACACACCAATATCTATAGCATCATGGATCTGACCAATCAACTTGTAGTCTTTTGTATCATGAGTCATGGAATGGAAAATTTTACAATAGTAGGATACATTCTTCCTTATCGTGTGTTATAATAATGGGTAATAGCTGGCATCATAGTTCAGATGACATATCTCATAGTCTAACAATAATGAATGTACTAACCTACGGGGACAACTATATTTGGTGTGCCCTTCCACTTCATAGTTTGTACACCAAATCCCAGTGCACATCTCATGTGCCGAATTCTCTGATAGTTTCTCCAACTTCTTTTTCATAGTTGCAATCTATGCTTCAAGAATGGACTTACTCTAGTGTCTATACTTCTAACTACCTTAGCACACAAAGTTGCCTCAAGTGCTTCATGTGGTTCAGTGTATGTCTTATATGACAGCTCCCATTATAAAAGGTGTGATCAGTCCTCAATGAACCATTGTGCATGATGGCTTCCATGAATATCATAAGAAAGCTTAGATAAAATTGTTTTGAAACGAGCATCATACTCCCAGACACTCTTAGTAGTGCCCTTCTTAATATCCTTGAGTGCACTTATACTCTTCTACTCAAATTCAAGGATATAGAACTCTTTAAGGAAAGCATATTTTAATGTTGCATAATCTACACAAGTTTGATCTAGGTCAAACTTCCTGTACCAAGTATGTACACGTCCCTGTAATGTAGTTACAAATTGACTTACCTTACACTCAAAAGTTATGATCCCTTTTCCATGCCATAATATCTCACACATGTGTACATTATCTCGTACATCTTCTATGCCCCTATATTCTAAATATGGAGAGACATATCCATGTAAATATTTTAGGGTTAGTAGGACCCCGTCTCACCTTATCCGAACCTCCCGTGTTGCCTCTACCTCCGTAACTACTAGATCCACCAAAACTAGAGCTACTTATACCCCCTAATCCTCCACCTGTAGTCGAAGAGGACCAAAAGATGTACTTCCCTATGTCCTAATAGTAGTACTAAACTAAACTCCTATAGTCTGTGTGGTGGTACTACTCCTAGAAGTGAGTCCAAAATTTTATGCTCGAATTCTTTGTTGATGATGCACCTAAAAATGTACCTCAAAACAACAAAAACTATATTTTCCATGCCATGATGTACTTGTTATGTGACTTACCCTTGCTTTTACCTATTACCCAATTATCTTTCTAACTATTCAATGTACTAGATACTAGAAAACCAAAGCATAAGGGCTAGGTTTCTACGTATATTTAGATGAGCACCCGCGGCCCAAGTCATTCTCTCGGCATGCTCCCCGTATGAGGCCAAGAGGGTTCCCTATCATGCTTTCCCAAATGGGGAGTTATAGATGATCTAGATCCATGCCTTCCGTACGCATGACCTCCAAATGCTTTACAAGCCATATCTCTCCTCAATTCCATCCATTGTGTAATATCCCACTACTTTTCCATCTCCCTTTCACATGCCTCATTATACTCAAGCCACCTTTCTTTTCTCTTTCTTTCTACTTAGGTCCACCATCTTTCACTAAACATGTTCCTACCCCACGCGTGTTGGGGTTTAGATAGCCATCAATTTTTCTTCCAAGTTTGAGGGTCACCATCAAGATCTTGATCTCCAAAGTGGAATGCCTTGCAAGTAAGCTCCCTTAGGGATAACATAAATAATTGAAACTCATCTACCTCCAAGAAAGAATAAGTGGAAATTGAGTACTCTAGGATATAGCTATTCAAGGCACCACAGAACCAAGTATCCACAACATGCGTCCAAATTAGATCAGCATCATAGAGGGCCTAAAATTATTGTTGCATCCAAAAGTGTGCAATACCTCCAATTCCATTTAGACGCATAAGCAATCAGCCACTCGTATAGTTCTATTAGGAAAATAGTAAAGAATATCTTATACAAATAGTCATACTGATTCTCTTCCACCCACGCACATGCTTCAAACTAAGATCCAGTGTTGAACCTTTGTATGTACTCTTCTTCTATATTTTATGCACTCATCAACACTTTCTAGGGTCAACCGATACTTATTCATCGTGAACCATCCTAAAAAAATTGAAAATTGGTCCCAGCAATGGAACTAATGATGCAGCCTAGAATCCACCATGAACAACCCAGGCACATTAGCACATCACTCAAAGATGAGCTGAGCACTCACCCGTAGCACACCAAGGTACCATGCCCTCTTTAGAGTTTCTTGTGTAGGATGTCAACATGTTGAAGATAAAACATACATCTAAAACCCTAACTAACCATAAACATTCCATAGAGCATATTCCAGATCTAGATCTTAAAGAATCATGAATTAAACAATAATCATAATGAAATCAACCATACAAGAACCAATTATAGTCATGTTTAACACCTTTATCCACCCAATATACTCCATTATATTAAACACAGTAAATACATAAGCTTCTTACAATAAATGGTATCTAATGTTTATGCGTGTATCATATTTGGTAGCATAACTTTACAATAGCTCATACATAGTGTCTCTCTCTAACTACACATATTAATACATACTAATATGGTTGGGGAATTTCCCTTCACCGCTTACACACCTCCCAAAATAGATCGCATGTTGAAAATAGCCATGCACCTTTATAATAATATGCACACATGCAAGTGCGCTACTAATAGATCTCCTAAAGTTAACTAGTTAGGTGGGCAAAGAGTAATCCTATTATCATCCCAAACTCATACATGACACTTAGTTAGCACTCATCCCAAAATAATAGTTGTGTGTCATGTAAGTCTCGAATCATCGATGTGTGCTCTCGCACGCTATCTCCAAAATCGTCTGTAATCATGAAAATGGCTAATTTCCAAATCATCTTGTTCTAGTGCGCATTTCCTTCCCTATCCTTCCATGTCTTCAAATGCACCTTAATATTGCATGTGAATCTTCTCTCGTGTGCCCTCTCCTTAGATTCATACTCTTTCGCTCAACAATTGAGTTTGACAAGTTATAGGGGTACTCATTTTCTTAATGAGTCTATTATGATAATGTTGGCAAAATTTATGGTGGCATATAATGAAATGACACCATATCACACTTGAGCTAATGGAATTGGTGAGGATTTCAACAAGATATTGAGCCACACATTGATCAAAATTTTTGATGTTGGAAGGAAATAATGGAATGATAATGTCTTTATTGTACTATGGGCATACATGATAGCTTACAAGAATTTAAACAAGGAGGTTATTTTACCAAAGGAGTTTATATTATCTTCTCTATGTATTGTGCATGCAGGAGGTTTAGGCTGATGAGTAATCACTTGAACAATGCATATACAAACTGATGTAGTTTTATGAAATGTGTGTTATAACATGATGGAGTTAGCAGATGGAAAAGGTTAGGAAGAAGGCATGACATGATAATCATATTAAAGATAATAAGATTGAAGTTAGACAAATGATTCTTTGTATGATTCAAAGTATTTGCGTTACCCTCGAAAAAAATTAAAGTGCATTGGTTAGGACCGTATAATGTGACTTATATACTTGATTGAGGCACTTTCCAGCTTAGAGGTGTTGGATGGGACATTGTTGACTACTTACTTAAACGGAAGTAGGCAAGCCCTACCATAAATAAGTCTTCTTGGTGTTAGTAATAAGGTAGTACTATGATTAGATTATATTTAATTAATGCATATCCTTTATATGTGATTCCTTAATCATTGTTATGATTTGTCAATTTAGTTCAATGTTTTCGATTAATAGGTGCGATTGTGCACCGAAGCTGATTATTATCTATTTGAGTTCATTCACATAGGACCGTGCATACATTTAGTGTGGGGTAGATTACAGGTAGAGGAAAGCATATATGAGTGAAGGTTGACAAGTGCCTAGGAGAAATAAAAGCATGCATTGGAATTTTTAAGTATCGTGGGGCGCGTGAAGCAAAGTGGTGATGTTGGTTGTTGGAAAATGATAAGGTGTCATAAAGAAGATGGTGATAATAAGGACGATGCCAAAGGAAAATTCCACATATAGGAATAAATGTAAATAGCAACATGAGGTAGGATGTGGAAGAAAAAAATATTATTGAGAAGAGAAAATGACTAAGTACCGAGGAGAAGTAAGCGTGTGGGAGAAAGGCATGTGAGGAATCATGCGTTAAGAGAACAAGGTTTATGCACTAAAGACAAATAGGAATGCACGTAGGAGACATACCGAGAACTTAGCCATTTTTTGGATGTGGATCTAAATATAGACTTGGAGTGGTGGCCAAGCAAGTTTTTAAAGATAAGATTGGGACATGGAGACTTGCAGTCCAAAAAAAAGGCTATTTTGGGATAAGGAGAAGACCAAGCGACATGTAGAGTTCTGAGATAATGTTGGGTTTAAGATTTGCACTTGGAATGAAACCATAGTCAAGGGATAAGCAAGTCCCTCCTCTTTAATGGGAGAGGTTCCCTTATTGAAAGCAAAGACAAAACCTATGTACAAATACACAATCTTTCGCTTAAAGGTGGTTTCCGATATCTTGAAATGTGTTTTATGTCCGAAAGTTATCAATACATGAGGATAAAAGACTTGAAGAGAGGAGGGAGGCAGGCGAGAAGACAATACTTTTAGGGAAAAGAGGTGGTAGATAAAATCCTTATATGTATTGAGCAAATGAGATATAGAGTAGAACCATTCACATTTATAACGGGCACAATCTATAGACTCAAAGTTCTTGAGATTGTATAAACTAGAATCCAAAGTTTCTAAGCATGCAAGGATTAAATGATTCACATATCAAGAGCAAGAAGGAAAGAGAAAGAAGAGGAAAAAGGGGAAAACCTCTGTATTGATTTCTTCCAATTCAAAATTAGAGTTCTAGAATATCAAAATTCCCAACCCTCTACAATGGCTTTAAAAGCCCATGATATAGCTTGTAAGAGATGGTTACAAATTCCTCGAGCAAGCAATAAATAGTTACAACTTATTCCAATCATTCACACCCTTTCGAATTCTTGATTTGGGAAGAAACTTCAATGCGTAAAAACAAGGATTTTATATATGTGGCCATTACATTATTTCACTAGTTAAAACATGGGCCATTCAATTTCCTTTTAAAACTTTAAATTTTCGCCACCCACGTGGAAGAAATTGTTTCAAGCAGCTTCATGCGGATACCTTTTGCATTTTTGCCTTTGAAGTTGTGCCAGTTGACACGTGGAGAGCTCCTCCAATTCCTTTATACTTAGCCGATTTGGGCCTATTTCCTTCTTAACTTATGTTGACCCCCAAACATGTGGAGAGTTAGCACTAATTTGAGTTTCTATTTTGGGAACACCTCCTAAAATTACACTGAGATAATGCGTATCTCCTTCCACTGGTCTTGGAATTTTCTATGGCAAACCCCTGTCTCTCCATTGACTTTGACCATGTGGTGAGATGGTGCTTAGTTGAAGATTGACCCTTTGATTTCACTTCTGAAATTGCACTTTGTTAAGGCACGTGGAGACTTCCACCAACCCACCCATACTTAGTCAATTTTAATGATTGACTCTTTCTCTTTTTGTACCTAGGACACGTGAAGGAGTGGTGCAAGTTTGAGAACCACCCCCAAATTTTACTCTTGAAGTTGTGCCGATGAGGCACATGGAACCGTCCACTGAATCTTCCATACTTAGTCGATTTGAGCTTGTTCTGCCTTCATTTTGAACTTGAGACATGCGGAAATAATGCGCTTATTTGAGGATTGTCCTAGGGCCCCATGCCTTGGAGTTGCATCGTTTAAATGCATAGAGGATTCCTCTATCACTTGAAACATGGCCAAACCGCATCCAATCAAATATGCCCACGTACTACCCATGGATGCTAGGGAAAAAATAACGGGAAGATACGCCTGTCATTCCCGACTACAGGAAGAAAAATAAAAAGAAGGAAGAAACTTCACCATTATGCCCGACTTTCAAATTTTTCTCCATGAATGGGAAAATTGCAAACAATGTCAGGCTTAACATGATCCAATACTCCAAGGAATAGACTCAAATTTTTCAAACTTGACTTCAAAAGAGGGGAATTTTGAGGGCGACAACAACTGGCTCTTTCTGGGGATGACTTGGCTTGGAACAAAGACACAAGGCAAGATCAAGAACTATAGATAACTCTGGGAAAGAGGACCAATGCCTTATCCATTAGGAAAAGGAGTCGAAATAAAAAAGGCAACACACACAAGATAGGAAAAGAAACAAAACAAACCAAAAGGGAAGACCCAAAACAAAACACACACACGAAAGAAACAGAAAGAGACACAAGACAAAAAAAAACCAAAAACCAAACGCAATGTACAAAAGGACTTCCTAGCCACCTAGGACTTGAACAAATTTAGCTATTGCCCACTATAAGGAAGTGGGAGAGGAGATCCATCCATGTAATCTAGATAACGAGAGTTCTCTCCAACAAAATGTCGATTCCAAAAGGACCAAGCCAAAGAGAATCAAACTTACCATGGCTTCCTCGTCACTCATGTCTTTTGTCCCGAGTAGCACAATGTATCCCGCTTGGAAAACTCTGGGTTTGGATTTATTTTCAAACAAAGCCTTCACTTTTAACTGATGAGTTACTATCCTATCTACCACTTGCAATCTGTCCTCATCAAGCTTCTGAAGGTACAAAATTCTCTTGTCCAAAGAGCTACTGAAACTTGAATCTTCAATGGTTTTCATCAGATGCAAGGCTGGAAATTCCACCATGACTAGCAGTTGAGCTTCCACACCATACACCACTTGGAAAGGAGACATTTGAATTTCTCTCTTGGGTGTAATTCTATTAGCCTAAAGTGCATCATATAGCTTCTTATTCAAATTCCTCTGAGAATCATTCACAAGCTTTCTAACTATGTTCACCAAGTTCTTGTTTGTTGATTCTTCCTATCCATTCCCTTGGGGGTAGTAATATGAAGAATGAGCAAGGGAGATCCCATACCCATAGCAGAATTCCATCATCTCAATAGAAGAAAATTTGGAAGCATTATCAGTCACAATTTTGTTTAGGGTCCCAAACCTAATCAATATGTTCTCCTTAATGAAGTTGTAAACTACCTCATAAGTAGTGCTCTTAACTGGGATGTCTTCCACCCACTTGGTGAAGTAATATGTGGTAGTTAACACATGGGTATGTCCAACACTAGAAGGTGGGTTAATATTTCCAATGAAATCCAATCCCCATTGTTGAAAGGGCTCATCAATCACTATTGGCTTTAGTGGAAAAGCATCTAACTTAGGTCTTCCAACAAATGGTTGACATGTTTCACATTTACCACCCCATTTTGATGCATCTCTGAATAGAGTGGGCTAATAATAACCAACACGAAGTATTTTATGAGTTGTTACAATAGAGGAGAAATTACCTCCACAATTCTAGTCATGAAAGGAAGAGAACAACTTATTTTGTTTCTCCTTATCTACAAACTTCAAAAACCTTCCATTTATGCCTTGTTTGAACAAATTATTCTCCCATAGCACATATTGTGTAGAACTCAGTTTGATGGCTCTCTTTTCTTTGGCACTCAAGTGAGACGGACACTCTCCATAGGTCAGAAAGAAAGCAATGTTATCATACCATACATCTATCGAGATAAGGAATAGAACAATAGGGACATCAACTACATCTGTGGACAGCTCCTTGGCAGCTCCCTCGCTTATGAGCTCACACAGTCCCTTACCCAAAACCATATTTGTTGGCACGATGTCAAGATCATACTCTTGCACCTTTGCTACCCAATTACCTCTCTTGGTTCCAAATTATTGTTGAGTAAGAATGGATTTGATTGTTATATCAGGCACCAACACCACGAGAATGAGAATTAAGGATGTAAAACCTAAACTGCTTGATAGCTTTGACAATTGCAAAAGCATGTTTCTCCATCATGGTGTACTTCAGCTCATGAGTTTTCAAGACATAACTCATGAATGCAATTGGGAGCTCATGATCTTTAGCATTCATATGTGCTAACATAGCAGCTAGGGTGTTTTCAAAGGGCATAACAATAGTTAATGAAATCTTTGTTGAAGTCGGGGCACGCCAAAATCGTAGTCTTTGCGAATAGCCTATTTAAGGTTCTCAAATTATTTCTTCCCTTTAGAGGACCAACCAACAGGTTTACTTCCGCTTGCATCATGTGAGCAATGCTCATAGTAAGTTTTGTAAAATCGAGGATGAATCTCCTTAGGAAATTGATCTTACCAAAGAAACAATGGACACCTTTCTTACTTGATGGAAGAGGAACTTGCTAGATGGCCGAACTCTCTCCGATCAATCTTGATCCCTACATTTGAAATAATGTGTCCCAACAACTTTCCTTCGTGACACAAAATATAGAATTCTTAGGGTTTAAATAAATTCCATGCTCTCTACAATTCTGCACTATTATTTGAAGGTTTTGGAAGTGATCTTTTCTTGCTTTAGAAAACACTGTCAAGTCATCCAAATACACAACAATGCATTTCCCTTTCAAACTGCAAAAATCTAGGTCCATGGCCCTCTGGAAAGTAGCATCAACATTGATGAGACCAAATGGCATCCTTTTGTATGCAAAGGTCCCCTAAGGAGTTATAAAGGTAGTCTTATGTTGATCAGCAGTATTCACCTCTACTTGATTGTACCCCAAGAATCCATCTAATATAGATAGCATCTCTGAGCCTCGTGACAACTTACAATACTTGGTCTATCATGGAGAAAGGGTAGTTGTCCTTCAAAGAACACTGATTTAGATTTACGAAGTCCACATGGATACAAATCTCTCCATTATTCTTCCCGAAAGGCACTAAATTAGCAATCCACATTAAATGGTGGATGGGGAATATGATCCTAGCCTTCTTCTAAGATTTTATATTTCTTGGAAAATTGGATCAACTATCTTTGGATTATATTGCCTTTGTTTCTATTTGGAGGGTTTGATCCCAAGCTTAAGAGGGATGAAATGTTACATTTCTTTAGGTTGAAAAGCCTTAAGATCATCATAAGAGTAAGCCAAAACATCAACATGCCTCTTCAATAGATTCACCACCTTTTTTTTCTCTTTACGAGTGTAAAATTTTCTAATGTTGACCATTTTGGGATCATCAATACTCCCAATATTCACTTTCTCAGTCTCAAATAGCAGATTATCGGGCTCCTTGGGAAACTTTAGACTTCACATATCTATCATGTTTATCAAAAATATCCTCCAAACTCACCAACCCTTTAGGAATTTTATTGCCTTTCAGTTTGATGCATCTATCTTGATACATCTCTTCTTTGACACCCTCCTCATTTGATGACATGCACTCTTTAGGCAGATTGTCACTTCCTTCAAAGTACTGATGATCAAAGTTGTCTCCGAGCTCCAAAAAGAACTAAAATGTTGTTCATCATTGAAAACTTACTAATTATTTACATTGTCGGGACATTGGGTCTATGGATCATCTCAATGGTGAATTTCTCTTAAGGGAAATCAGGGGTGGAATGAACAAGGACCCCGAAACAGCTAGAGAGTCAACCCTAGTGTTCCTTTCCCTTGGCACAACTTCAATGGAAAAAGCATCAAGTAATTCAATGGAATCCAATACCGAATCATTAGTGTTTCAACCTTCTATTCTTTACTTGATAAAGGCCTCTAACTTGTTTTATAATTAGCTCAAAGATCTCCATAAGCAAGAAAGTTCTTCACTCCTATTTCCTTCTAATGCTCAACCCAAGAATAAGGGCCTTATAATCAGCAGTATTGTTGGTATTTTCAAATTGAAATTTGAAAGAGAAAGGATGAACCTTACCCCCAAGAGAAATGAGCACTACACTAGCTCCAGAACCAGTTGAAGAGCAACTTTCATCAAACTCCAAAGTCCACACACCATTAGGATCAAGCAACACTCCCTTTGGCAAACTTTTCTCCTCTTATGACATGATCATGTAGTTCCCATGCCCAATGTCTTCATACAGTATTTGTGCTTTAGGATCATCTATCTTTTGCACAATATACTTTTCTTGTTTCTCAGGAAGTAGCTTCTTCATCTTCCCATTGACAAGGATCAAGGCATGTGACCAATCCATTTGGATCTCACCTCCAACATCTTTGCAAAAGTTCCTACTTAGCAACATGCCATAGGAAGGAGGGATATCAAAAACCAAGATGGTAGCCAAGACCTTCTTCTTTGGTAAAGCAGAAAAAGCTACTTGTGCATCCTTGATTCTCCCAACCAAAGGCACTTCTCTACTTTTCATGGATTAACAAGAGCAATAGTGTGGGTTAGAGTTAGACCCAAAGCATGAGCCACTTTTGTAGGCATTACATTATCAGATGCACCAGAATCAATGACACAATTTCTAAGCTTATGGCCAGCTATGAGGAGAGCCACATAGAAGGGTTTTATCTTCTCATTGGGTGAAGTGACTGTAGCCACAAGGCTAGGTTGAGGCGAGAGAAGGAGTGGGAAAAAGGCCTTTAGAAGAATGGGCTGGGGTTTTAGATTTAGAATTTACAAATTTAACCATTTTTACAAAGGCTTTAGGATGGGTTTGATAGAACTCTACATCAGAAATATGAATCTTGGTATTTTTAAGATGGTCTATAATGTCAAAAGATCCAAATGCGGATGAGGAAACACTACTAAGATTAGGAGGAGCTTTTGATCTATTAGTTTTATCATTTGTTAGACAAGAATTCTTAGAAGTAGAAGTAGAGGAAGAAGGACTAGCAGAGATTACCTTTTGGGTAGAAGTAGTAGGAATAGGAGCTCCTCTTCTTGCAATCACCGGGATGGTGATGGGGTACTCCTTGGATATTTTTGCAAGTTGCACCACTTTTTCCTTTTTGTTGGTCTGCTCTCGGGTCATAATAGCATATGACTCACTATTCATCTCAGCCACTACATCATCATAGTCATCTTCATCATCCACACCTTTAGTGGTGAGGAAATGAACTTGAGAACCACCAAGCTCCTCCAGTTATTCATCATCTTCCTCTTCTTGTTCATCATAGAGCCCATTTTCTTCCTTATCATCATGCTCAAGAACTTCAAAAGTAGAATTGAAAGGCATCTTGAGGGGTGGACCTTCAATGGCCAACCTAGTTTGAGAAGAGGGCAAGCGATTCCTAGGCTGAAAGTTCTTCCTTGGAACATCTTGATATGGAGCATGTTGATCCAATTGTTTCTTGATGGCAATGAGGTCATTAGCCATCTTTTGCACCAACTGATCTACATTACCTCTAGGAGAAGGGGAAGAAGAAGATGCTTTGGATTTTAAAAACTCCCTTTTCAGATTTCTAGACATGATCAAGTCATCTTCCACACTGATAGCCAATCTCTGATCAGCATCCAAAGTTACAATATTTTCTCTCCTCGGGCATAGCTTACTTCGCAATTGAGCATTCAAGAAGAAACACTTCTGAATCTGATCAACAGGCCTAGTATCTAGTGGAATCTTGCTAACCAACTTGTTGAACTTGGCAAAAATTCTCTCATAGGATCATGTGACTCCTTCTTGATTTGAGAAATATGAGCTAACAAAGCATGCACATCTTCAGCAGGTTCGAAGCGCTTCTCAAATTCAGTCCTCATAGTAGACCAATTGATGATGGTCCCAGTAAGAAGATGGTAAACCAATCTGCAGCATTGTCTTGCAAGGTTTCCACAAACATCCTAACAGAGACATCCTCATGTTCAACTCTAAGGACCCCACATGCAACAATGAAGGCTGCAATGTGTTCATCAGAGTGTACTTTTCCATCACCTCTAAATTTGGAAAAATTCTTCTTGTTACCCCTAGGTAACTCATGTAATGGTTGAGGAAGAGCCCAGAGGCCCAACTCTTTTCCCCAAGGCTGAGGTGCTACAATCCTTGGAAAGCTTGTTTGAAGTGTAACTGAGACACTAACAAGAATTAGGGCATGGAGATTAGGGCTAAGTTGTGTTTGAGGAATGCTTCTACCAGAAGCTCTGTGTTCAATAGGAGGTGTGCTAGTGAAATGAGATTTTATATTTCTTCTTGTTGGAGGAAGTTAAAAACCTTTTTGATCCATGAGTTGAAATTGGGGATCTTCAATTCCAAGATCCCTTCTACCACGAGTATATCTTAGAGTCTTCAGATCAAAGAAATGATCCAATTATTTGTTCTTTTTAGAAAGGAAATTTTTTGAGCAAATCCCAAAGAAGTGTCACAAAAAACTATTGGGTTTCAAATTTGCACTTGGAATGAAACCATAGTCAAGGGACAAGCAAGTCCCTCCTCTTTAATGGGAGAGGTTCCCTTATTGAAAGTAGGGGCAAAACCTATGTACAAATACACAATCTTTCATTTAATGGTGGTTTCTCGATATCTTGAAATGTGTTTTATGCTTGGAAAGTTATCAATACATGAGGATAGAAGAATTGAAGAGAGGAGGGAGGTAGAAGAAGACAATACTTTCAAGGAAAATAGATGGTAGAGAAAACCCTTATATGTATTGAGAAAATGAGATATAGAGTAGAACCATTCATGTTTATAATGGGCACAATCCACAGACTCAAAGTTCTTGAGATTATATAAACTAGAACACAAAGTTTCTAAGCATGCAAGGATTAAATGATTCACAGATCAGAAGCAAGAAGGAAAGAGAAAGCAGAGGAAAAAGGGGAAAACCTTTGTATTGATTTCTTCCAATTCAAAATTACAGTTCCAGAATATCAAAATTCCCAACCCTGTACAATGGCTTTGAAATCCCATGATATAGATTGCAAGAGATGGTTACAAGTTCATCAAGCAAGCAAGAAACAATTACAACTTATTCCAATCATTCGCACCCTTTTGAATTCTTGATTTGTGAAGAAACATTAATGGCGGAAAAACTAGGATTTTGAATATATGTCCATTACATTATTTTGCCACTTAAAACATGGGCCATTAAATTTTATTTTACAATTTAAAATTTGGGCCACCCAGTGGAAGAAGTTGATTCGAGCGGGCCTACAGATGCCTTTTACATTTTTTTCCTTTGAAGTTACGTCTAGGATGACACGTGGAGAGCTCTGTTAGTTCCTTTATACTTAGCCGATTCGGGCCTATTTCCTTCTTGACTTATGTTGACCCCTAGACATGTGGAGAGTTGGTGCTAATTTGAGTTTCCATTTTGGAAATACCTCCTAAAATTGCTCAGAGCCGATGTGTGTCTCCTTTCACCAAGTATTGAAATTTTCAATGACTAACCCTATCTCTCCAATGAATTTGACCACGTGGCGAGCTGACACATAATTGGAGACTAACCCTTTGATTTCACTTCTAAAATTTCATCATTAAGGCACGTGGAAACTTCCACCAACCCACCCATACTTAGTCAATTTTAACGATCGACTCTATATCTTTTTACACCTAGGACACGTGAAGGACCTGGAGTGAGTTTGAGAACCGCCCGACTTTGACTCTTGAAGTTACATTGATGAGACACATGGCACCGTCTGCTGAACCTTCCATACTTAGTCGATTTAAGCTTTTTCTACCTTCATTTGAACACTGGGACACAGAAAGCATGTAATTATTTGAGGATTGTCCCAGGGCCCCGCCCTAGAGTTGTGTTGTTTAGATGCACGAGAGGATTCCTCTGTCACACTGAAACATGGCCAAACCACATCTAATCAAAGATGTCCACATACTACCCGTGGATGTTGGGGAAAAAAATTAATGAGGAAGATATGCTGTCACTCCCGAATGAGTGAAGAAAAATAAAAATAACGGAAGAAACTTCACCATTAAGCTCGAATTTCAAATTGTTCTCCATGAATGGAAAACTGCAAACAATGCAGGGCTTGACGCGATCCAAAACTCCAAGGCACAAACTCAAAATTTTCAAACTTGAATTCAAAAGAGGGGAATTTTGAGGACGACAAAGAATAAAAATAGGATCTAAACTAAGAGTTAACTGTAGTATATCTAATTTTAGGAAGGATTACATGCTTTTTCTAATTATCTTATAATGGTTCATGGTTATTCTTAACATGTACCCTATTTTTAGGATGCATGGGTGGTGAAGGGAAATTCCCCACCCCTATATATATGTATGATCTGCATAGTTTAGAGAGACCACTTTTGTAATAGAGTTATGCTAATGGATTATGTGTGTGCATGACTCATGGTGACACTCTTATGTATGTAAATAACTTTTTGATTTTCAATATTTAATATAATAAATCTTTGTGGCTAGATATTGGTGATTGACCTAACTAAGCATGAATCTTGTATGGTAAAACTTACTATGGTTCTTGTTTAAGTATTTATGCATAGTATTTGGGATCTAGATCTGATTTATATAATGTAATATACTTGGTTAATCTGTTATGGATCTGGAATATTTATTCAATAATGCTAACTCCTTAAACAAGTGACATAAAAGTGGAATTTAGTACCCTTGCAATCTTCGGTGAGCAATCATTCTAGGGTGAGTGATGTGTCAACACAAAAATTTTGTTTTCTATCCATACCTTCATCATCACCATCGTTATTTACATCAAATGGTATCCTTAAACCCTCTCATAGTTTTGAGTTCCTTGATTTCATGTACCCCCTGCATTAACTTGTAACATGAGAAATAAATCTCACGAACATATACTTCTAGATTTTACATATATATTTATGAAAATTTGACAAGAATTGCTTTTCTATTATGATTTTTAGGATGTTTATTCCCGGATGGTGAAAAATGTCACACCGTCTAGCTTTACAAGTACTAATTGTGTATACTTGACAATTTCACAATCCCATTTAACAAAACTATTTTTTTCGCATCATCATACACCATAATCACTGCATTATCGATAAATAATTTCATCCCTATAGTTTTTACAACATTCT
Organism: Taxus wallichiana var. yunnanensis; assembly: GCA_018340775.1. Lineage (NCBI taxonomy): Eukaryota > Viridiplantae > Streptophyta > Pinopsida > Cupressales > Taxaceae > Taxus > Taxus wallichiana. Next base: position 430,470,643 of record CM031242.1, on the reverse strand, counting down.
TCTAAAAGATCGATAATAAATTTGTTGTATATGATAATATTCATATTTTAATCTACCAAGAAAAAATATCAGCATATGCAATCAATTACTATTATAATAAGAAAATTATAACAAGTATATTTATAAAAAATCATAATGATGAATATGTCACATGTGCTGAGGCATATGAGATGTGAATATAATCTCATATTTTTATTTTATCAATACCAATTTATGTTCACAAATAGAGAATTAAATAAGGACATTACAAATATGTTCGAGTGATTAAGATGGGCAAAGTTAAAATAAGTTGTTGGGAAATGATAGGGGACAATGGTTGTGAAAATGTAGATTAACATGTTTTTGTATTAGATGTAGGGGAGAGATCACTGTGTATGCGGGATAGGGTTCTTCCCCACCTTGGTGACAAAGAAGCGTGGCGTAGTGACCCCTGAGGAGCTTTAGCATGTGGAGGTGGTGGGCCTGAGTGGAGTCTGACGCTATTTGCATGTAGTCCAGTAGCCTAGTTTGATTGTTGCACTCATCAATAGATGGGATTCCGCAACCAACATGTTCCACCTACCTATGGGTGAGATCACTATCACCCTGGAGGACATGTTTAGGATTCTACGGCTACCCATATTGGGTACATAGGTCTACTTTATCTCCTCCGAGGCCTCAGAGGAGCTGATGCTAACTATTATTGGAGAGGGGATGGTCGAGATGAAATTCCATAGCACCATCTTGAGCTATGGAGAGATGTACCTAGCTCGTCCGGAGGAGACGAGGCTAGTGGTTCTTTTGATGGAGGTAGTGTGCTGCTTTACACTACTAGATGCAGAGGGTGGACATTTTCCTAATTGTTGATGGGGGTACTCCATGACATGATGATAGAGGAGACCCACTTTTCCTGGGAACTAGCATTCTTCGTGCAGCTGTTTAGAGAGTTATAGGCCTATGGGCATCTATGCAGGTTCAATCTATGTTGTACCTTCTTACTACACTGTTGGGCTTATGAGCACATAGTTTGTGTGCACTCGTAGGGATGCCCCAAGAAGATGCATTCCCATTGAGATTTGTGTGGGTGGGGTATAGGTGATGGGTATCGGCTATTAGAGAGCAGAGATCTGACAAGCCCACACATGATGTGGCCTATTTCTAGCGGTTACTAGAGGGGTTGTCCGGAGTGGATATTATATGGAGGCCTTATATGGGATTCCCCTCATATAAGCATATGCATGAGGAGATAACTAAGCTCTAGCTTTTGAGATGGATATAGGGTCATCGTGCGGGGAGCACGATATGATCCCGTGGATAGAGTCTAGCAGAAGTTCGAGCTATTACAGGACATACCTCTGCCCTTCCCATAGTACTCAGAGAGATGATGTGGAGAGGCCCTTACCTCTACCACAGCCAAAAGTGCCCACAAGGCAGGACGAGAAGGCAAAGGGACCGGTGGATAGATGATGTCGGGGTCACAGATAGGTACAAACACAGTGGTGGGTGGCTCACTTACGAGCCATACCACCCAGACCGGGGTAGCCAGATCTAGCCACCATCATGGTGCAGAGAGATGCCCTACAGGGGTAGGTGGCTACTCTAATTACCCAGTTGGGTATAGTGCGAGACATACCGGAGACCTCGGAGAGGTAGTGGTAGCGAGCTACATGTATAGGTGGCTAGTCTGCAGCCCAAATGGCCAGTGGTGGGGATGGAGATGGAGAGGAGGGTGATGGTTAGGTGGTGGCCTTACAGGCACATGTGGCAGGTTTACAGGGCTAGTTGGCCATAGCCTAGGCACGTTGGAGCCTTACAGCCCGGATACACAAGCACAAAGGGGGCACCACCACAGGCACCGGGACCACGTCCCAATTCATAGGTAGGAGCAGAGACAAGGTCCCGCATGACATGTACAGGGCCGAGACCTATAGGACTACCACAAATCGTGCCTATATCTAGGTTACGCAATGCCCTAGGTGAGGCCAGATACTAGCAGGATGAGCTAATGGCGGGTGGGATAGACTTTCTATCCTATGGAGAGTACCGAGCACATCAGGTGTCTAATGAGAGGATGAGATCCCGCACTCACAAAGGTGGAGATCATAGGGCCATCAAGCTCTAAGGCCGAGCAGGAGAGGCTACCAGTGCACGGAGACCAGCTCTAGGTGAGGCACCAACAGGGGACATAGGAAGTAGAGGGCAGGTGATATGGAGATGGAGGACATCTACCGAGATGCCTGATATGGGGCTTTTGACATTTGATGTATGATAGTCATTTTTGATCACATACCGGCGTACATGTTGAAGATAGTGAGGATGTATGAGAGGTTTTGTATATTTTGAGCATATACCACCACTGCGTGCGAATAGATTTTGTATTATTTTATTATTTCAAACAGTATATGATAATCTTGCCTATGTGCCGATGACATTTCGTATTGAGATAGCCATGATGGGATATCCACATATATTCTATTGAGATACACATTTATTTATATGATGAGATACATGAGATTCTTGATTTATTGATGTTTTGATGAGGATTTCAATTTATTAGTGCGTTGATGAGATTTTTGATTTGTTGTTTTAATATGGATGGAAACTAAGTGAGTTAGGCATGATGGAGTCATGTTGGTTTAGGCATGGTTGAGTCAGGTCTTAGGCATGGATCGAGTCAGGTCTTAGGCATGGTTGAGTTAGGTTTGTTAGGCATGGTGGAGTCAAGTTTGTTTAGGCATGGATCGAGTCAACTCTTAGGAATGGTTGTGTCGGGTTGGTTAGGAATGGTTGAGTCAAGATGATTTAGGCATGGATCGAGTTAGGTCATAGGCATGGATTAAGTTTAAACTAGTTGAAGTTGTGATTCATTATTTTGTGCAATGAATAATAATATGGGTCATATGTGAGATGTGGTATAATATATGCATGATGATGGTAGAGAAATGGTAGGTGTAATAAATGTATGTTGTGATGAGGATTAAAATATGAAGCAACTTGTTATGTATGTGGTTTAATTTCCAATTTTGGATTAAAAAGGGAAACTAAGTGAGGTATGATGTAATGTGAGGAAGATGAAAGATGAATTGTTTAGGGTAGAGAGTGGTCAAGCTAACCTCCAAGGGCCCCATGCCCTCGAGTGCTACCTACATAGTCCTAGCGAAAAGGGACCTCAGGCCGATGTAGTTCTCCCATGAGCTAGGGAAGAATATGATGAGGTATGAAAATGAGTTAGTAGGTTTTAGGCATGGTGTGGGTTTTAGATCTATTAGGTGTGGGTGGATTATAGGTAAAGTGATGTAGGTGAGGTCGATTGTGGTGAAAGAAGAAGATTACCCCAAAAGTAAGCGTCGATGACCAATTCATGTATAAGGTAATCAAAATGTAAAAAAGATGGTTAAAATATAAGAGGGGGTAATAAAGCCACTTGATTTGGTAGGATCAAATTGAGTAGATCTCACCATGGAGGAGATGATGAACATAAGACCCGAAAGAAATTACATGATTGATTGTTCTAGGGTGAAAAGTAGGCACATGATCACCAAATGTCATGGTTTCCAAGAGGTCCCTTAAGGTAGTTGGAAATGGTGAAAAGGATGAAAGGTGGTTAAGTTTATATGATATGAGGTAGCATGCTCTTTGGGCAAGAGATCCAAGGTCACAATGGGCATGTCCATGACTAAAAAGTTTTCTATCTTGAATTGTATTTGAGATAGACCGATCGATGTGGGAAGTCTATATGGGATGAAGAAAATTTAACTCCTTGAGGTCTTCGTGAAGCTGATGGATGTGGGAAGCTTCGATTGCTCTCATTTTCTTTCTGAAAGAGCGTTACATAGCTGTCCTTTGAGAGAGTAGTCTATTTATAGCAGCAATTATCGAGAGGAAGATGTCCTTGTGAGGGATTCACCTTTTAGTAGAAGTTTGACTTAAGGAGTTGTATCCCATGTGAGGGTTTTGAAGTCATGGACAAGACCAAGGTGAAGAAGAGGAATCTTGTTCAAAAGTCAAGGTGAAATGACCATGGGATCTCATCTAAAGGTAGATGAAAAGTATCCATGAGAATCATGCTATGTGTAGCACCGTGGTACACATATTCAAGAGAAGATAACAAGTGACGAGTACTCACATGATTCTTGTTTAATCATTGGTGAGGTGTATGAAGTGGATAGCGCTCAAGGGACAAGCATGGAAAGAGACAAAAGGTGAGGTAGGACTACAAGTCAATAATAGAATGGTCGAAGATGCAAGGCATTAAGGGGCTCAAGTTCAGGTTTACCATCGAGTGAAGATAAACAATAAGCACTTGATCCATAAGTATGAGTCACAATGTATGGTCCAAGCCAATTAGGAGAAAATTTTCCCCGTTTACTTTTTTCGCCTTGGTTACATGTTGATTTTCTTTCAGGACAAGGTCACCAACTTGGAAGGTTCGTGTATGGACACATTTGTCGTAGGCATGTTTGATACGTTTTTGGTAAACTTGAAGGTGATCCTGAGCGTTAAGATGACGTTCGTCTAATAAATCTAGTTGTGCTAAATGGTCCTGAAGAAAGTCATCATCATTGAGCATGTCATGGAGAGAAATGTGGAGTGATGGAATTTGGAGAGGTAGAACCGACTCGATACCATAGACCAGAGATAATGGTGTGGCAGCAATGGAAGTGTGAATACTAGTGTAGTATGCCCATAGAGCAAAAGGAATGTGCATATGCCAATCCTTTCCAATATTATTAACCACTTTCATGAATTTTTTTAAGGTTTTATTAGTGGATTCGGCCCGCCATTGGTTTATGGGTAATAAGGTGATGAGAAACTAAGTTGAATGCCGAAGGTGTCGCAAAGTTTTTGCAATGTTTTGTTTTTCAATTATTTTCCATTGTCAGTGATGAGGCGATGAGGAACACTAAAGTGATAAATGATGTGATGGTTAACGAACTCACATATTTTCTTATATTTCATGTAGATGAGTCGTATGGATTCCACCCATTTTGTATAGTATTTGGTAGTAGTGATGATCCATTGATGGTGCTAGGAAGAATGGGGATTGATTTCTCTAACAAGATCCAAACCCCATTGAGAGAAGGGCGAAAGGTCACAGGTGACCTGTAAGGCATGACTGGGTGTATGATGAAGGTTGGCATGTTGTTGGTATTTTACACAATGCTTGACATAGTCACAACAATCATGGTTAAGGATTGGTCAGTAATTGCCTAGGTGAAGGATACATTTAGCAACAACAAGGCCACTAAAGAGACCTCCACATATGCCATCATGAACCTCCTTAATGGTATAAGGAATTTCAGAACTTGTGAGGCATCGTAAGATAATACCATCAAATCCACACTTATAGAGGAGTTCCCCAAGATGACATAACGAGATACCTTTTTAAGGAAAGCGCGTTATCCGTTACGAGTGAGGTTAGGAGGTAAGATGGAGAAAGAAATATAGTCAGAGCATTGTTTGTACCAAAGGTCACTCGGGTCAGGGGAAATGGTTCTGATGGAGTAATCATCATGAGGTAGATAAGAAGGTGATTGGAGTCATTGTACGGTGACAAATATTTTAGAATTGGCGGGAAAAGTGGGTATTTGGGAAGCTAAGTAGGCCATGGTATCTGTAAATTTGTTGGTTGAACATAGGACGGTTTGAAGGGTGTAATGGTCAAAGTGGTCAAAAGTATGTCTACATGATGTTTATACTCTTGAAGTATCTCATTACAACATTGGTATATACCATTGAATTGGTTTATGACCAATTGAGAATCACTAAAGATGTTGATTGATTTGACATCTAGGGCATAGGTGGCTTGGAGACCCAATACTAGTGCTTCATATTCAGCGATATTGTTTGTGCATTTAAAATAAAGTTTAAAAGACAAAGGAATGGGTTGACCATCAAGAGGAATCGGGATAATACCATACCCACCCCCACATTGGCACTTGGAACCATTAAAGAAGAGTGTCATTTGGTAAGGGGATTCATCTAGGGAAAGGGTAACAACCGACTCATCGGAAAGTCAAAATTAGAGGGTTGATCCCGGAAATAGGTGCTTCGCTAATTGGTTGGCGATATCTTTACCCTTGATGGAATTTTGATGAATGAAATAAAGGTTGAGTTAGCTAAAAGCGTAAGAAGGCATGTGGCATACTGGTTTTGATAAGGTTTGGCATACATGAAGTGTAAGGGGTTGGTGTTGGTCACAACATAGGTTTTGTGGTTAAGTAGGTAATGACGGAGTTTGGTGGCAACAAAACTAAGGCTAAGAAAAGTGTTTTGGGATGGGTGTATCACATTTTGTAGTCCAAAAGACTAATTATTATGTAATAAACCACCTACTCCCTATGTTTTTCATCATGATGAGTGAGCATGGCTCCCAAGGAGTGATCGGTAGCTGAGATGTATAGGTAAAAAGGTTCATCGTCTTTAGGTGGAATGAGTATGGGTGGTTGTAGAAGGTATTTTTTCAAGGCCTCAAAATCTTTGTGAAAATCATCATCCCATTTAAAGGAGACATACTTCTTGAGAAGATGATGAAATGGTTGACACCGATCGATAATTGTGAAATGAAATAGCGAATAGATCGCAACTTACCTTGCAGCTATGGAATTGTCTAAGGTTACTAGGTAGAGACATTTCGAGAATGGCTTTGACTTTAGCATGATAGAGGACCATGAAGATGCACTTCTTAGGTTAAAGACAGACACAATATTTAATGAGGTGGTCAAAGATGGTTTTGAGGATGGTAAGGTGCTCAAAGTGGCATTTAGATTTGGCCAAGAGATCATCCACGTAATCTTCCAATATGCGATGCATGATATCATGGAAGATGTAAGTCATAGCCCGCTAATATGTGGCACTAGTGTTTTTAAGGCCAAAAGGCATGACTCGATAGAATAAGGTCCCCAAGGGGTTATGAATGAGGTTTTGTGTTGATCTTCTGGGGCAAGCAAGATTTGGTTAGAACCTGAGAAGCCATCCATGAGTGATATCATCTTGTGACTAGCGAAGGTCAACTAGTTGATCAATACCAGGGAAGGGAAAGTCATCTTTCAGCTAGGCTAGGTTGAGGTCACATAAGTCTACGAAAATGTGGAGTCCCCCTATCGCTTTAGTGACAGGGAGAATGTTAGAAATCCAATGAGGATAATCAATGGGTAAGATGAAGGAAACGAAAAGACGGCACTGAAGTTCTTCTTTGACGAGAAGGGTAATGTGAGGGTGCATTTTCCTCATCTTTTGTTTGATGGGTTTGGCATCGAGAATGGTTACAATATTATAGACCAATATGGTAGGGTCAATACCAGGCATGTTTGTGTAAGACCAAGTGAAAGTGTGGTTATGATCTTTGAGAAAAGAAGTGATGGCTTCCTGTTCAACAGACCTAAAGATTGACCGATCTTTAGAATGTGTGGATCATCCTTAGTATGAATGTTGATCTTGATAGTCGATTCATTCAAGTCCTCGCCCTCGTGTTGATAAGTCGAGATACCCAAAGGAAATGGTGTTTATGAAGAAAAAGTTAGGAGGGATAGATTCATGATCCATTGACTCCGTCGGAAAAGGTGGAGAAGGTCTAGTGTCCTTAATGAGTTCAATGCGGGCTGTTTAGTAGGTGGTTTGGGAAAGCCGCTACCGCTACTGGTCATTATGTTTGTGGGTGGTGCATGGAATAATGGTATGGCATCCTTGCTCGTAAAATCCAAAACCAAAACCCTTCCACACACATCCATGTAAGAAGGTGTGGGAAAAATGAAGATTGGTAAGTGATTGGAAGTCGGTAGGAAATGGGTGAGTTTTTGGCGGTGGTTTGGGTGTGTAAGTGGTAGTATCAAGTCCCCATTAGTGATAATCTTTGGTAGGAATATGAGGAGGACTATAAAGGAGGTGTTCTCTTATAAGGTGATCATAATAAGGGTGTTAGTGAAGACTTCCATACTCTTATGGAGTAAGGAATGTGTTGACACCATATAAGCGTTACAACCCCAGAGTGAGGCATTGAAAAACACCTTCCAAGGGATCAATGGTTGGTATATAGATAGCTGGAATGGATGATGTGTTGGATGTCGATGTAGAGGTGGAGCTAATGGATTGGGAAGCTGATGGGTCAGCCGTGGAGTTTGTGGCAGTGGTAGGAATGGAGTAGGTATGTGTGGTTGAAGAAGCGGCATGACTGGGTAAGTGGAGATGTAGGTGAAGAAGTAGCGGTCACAAAGGTAGATGGCTTAATAGGTATGAGCACATCATTGGGTTGGTAAATCATGTTGCATGTTTTAAAAGGTGATGGATCAGCTGGGATAGTGTAGGTATTTCCTTCATGCTCAAAATTTACACAACGATGTAAAGTGGAAGGAACGCAACCCATGACATGAATCCAGGGTCTGCTAAGCAACAAGTTATATTGGAATTCCCCCTCCAAGACATAAAATAATTCTGGAATAGTGTGGGGGCCCATGTGAATGTGGAGGATGATGGTGCCTAGTGTAGAGGTGATAGCGTCATTGAATGAACGCAACATGACAGGATGTTTATGCATGTAATTGTCAGGTATGCACATTTGAGTGAATGCATGGGATGAAATGATGTTAATGCTAGTGCCCCCATCAATCATCACACGGCATACCCGTATGTCATCGATGTGGATAGAGATGAAGAGGGCTGGGTTTGGGTCATCGTTTTGGTGTGGTGTGATCTCTTCCTCTGAAAAGCTAAGGGAGGCTACTTGGTGAATAGGGTGGGGTGAAGATGAAGGTGGTAATTTGGTGAGAGAGGCTACATGATGGGGTGTGATAATGGAGGCTATAGGTGTAGGTTCATTGGGTAAAACCTCAATAGATTGAAGAACCTCCATGAGGGCTTAATGATGGGATTTTGAGGTTTGGATGAGGTCATATAAGGACATTTTGAGGGTAGATTGGTGTAATTGTTTAAGCATGGTGCGATTTGTGACTCCATTAGTAATGGGTTACATGAGACCACGAATAGTGATTTTAGGTATGGGTGCAGATGGTATGTTGGGTATAGGATTGGTTGGTGAGTCAGTTGCCTTTTCTTTGCCCTTATCCTTTTGAGCACATGTAGTGACGTGTATCATGTTGATTTGAGGGGATTCATTAAATGGAGAAGGTGTAGGATGAGTGGTATAACGACATGATGGGAAAAAACCTACTGGAGGAGAAAATCCTTGTGAAGTGAGTTGAGCACAACGAAATTTAGGTGATAGCGTGGCAAGTTCTCTGATGTGAACCATGTTAATTTTGAATCTTGGAGGTGGCTCTAGGAGTTGTGAGGGTGGAGGTCGTGGTTGTTGAGTGGGAAGTATAAGAATGGGTTTCGATGAAGCAAGGTCCTCATCAAGAAGGTCGTCATCATCAAATTAGGCTTCCGGAGGACACAAATGGATAAGGACAGTTTTCAAATCCATGTAATTCTCCACATCGTTCCCTAGCACACAATGGTAGGCATAAATTTTAGTATCATCAAACCCTTTTGGCTTGGGTTTGAGGGGGTCGTAAGGTCTGAGTGATGGTAATGTGATGACAGAGGTCTCAAGGAGGTTGGTTAAAATTTTGGCATAGGACCCTGCTAGTGGATCACAATGGGAAGTGAACGTGGGTTTGGGTCTAGGTGCGGTTGATTATTGAGGAACAGTCCTTATAGGAGGGGGAGTGGTTCGAGCTATGGTTTTGGGAGTTGGCATGGTCTTAGGTGTCGGTCATGTTTGTTTAGGTAGAGGTATGGTAGATGAACAGGTAGGAGGGTGTGTGGCTTTTTTAACTACCTTATTGTGGGGTAACAGAGTTTTGTTCTTGGGTTGCACCTTCTTGGCTAAAGGTGATATGGTTGTACAAGGTCTTGAAGGAAAAATAGATGGGGAAGAGGGTGAGTTAGCCACGGAGATAATGTGGGTCTTGTGAAGGTAGATGACATGGGTTGTGCATGTGGTGTGAGGGACAACGATTGAATTGTAGTGGGTAGTGAAGAAATAGCTGAGGGTATTGGAGGTATGGGGGTGGATATGTTGTAGGTGAAGGTGTAAGTCATGTCGGGCATCTAGGTAGGTTAGAGTTTTTTGAGGAAGGAATAGGCTATTGTGTTTTTGGTTTATCAACGGGAAAAGGTCTCGAACCATGTTGAGAAGTCGAGGTTCTAAGGTGGACGTGACAAGTGCAGGTATGATTGACACATCCATGGCATGACTTCTATGGGTTTGGTGCTTATGTTTGGGTGTCGGAGTAGGTGTGGTGTTGACTTTGGAGGATGTAGCTAAATCTAGTTTGATAGGTGGATGAGTAAGGCTACCATTTGGGGTGACACCTAAAGTGGTAATAGGTTTAGTTGAGGAAGATGTTGTAGGTACGGGTTTGGGTTTAGATATAGGTTGGGTTGTGGGTAAGGGTGTGGTGTGAGCTACGATAGGTGTCATGGAAGGAGCTGTGACAGAGGTGGTTGTGTTCTTTTTGATTGGTTGTAGTATTTTCGGGTAGATAGTGGAGGTATCAAAGAAGTGACATCTCAATCTTCATTGAGACAGAAACAAAAGGCACCCCCATAGTAAGGCCCTATCCACATAATCTAAATGATATGACAAATGTAATAATGACACGTCAGTAGGTGGAGTTGATGAGGAGCTAATGGAAATTCCTGTAAATTGTGTCTTAGAGACAAGCAATTGGCTAGCTTCAGCCCGTGGGTAAGAGAGCCAAAAGTAGGTCTACAGGATTTTGGGTAGCTAATGGATAATTCTCACCAAGAGGAAAAGGTATATCGACCGGGTCCGTGATAGGCGAGAAGATGATGGGTGCTCCTCTATAGGTGGAGGAGATGATAGGAGCTCTTATGTGGGTGAAGGAGGTAAATAAGTATCCTCTTTGGACTAAGGAAGTACTGTGGATAATGGTTCTCTAAGTGGAGAAGCCAAAGGTGAAATGGTCTCGATGTTAGCGGAAGGTTCCTCCATAGGTGAGGAAGGAGGTGAAAGGTGTTCCTCTGTGGGTGAAGGAACATGGGAGGTTGATTCTGATGCAGAAGGAGGACTTCGGGTAGAATCTCCTCTATGGAAGGAATATGGGGTAATTGGGAGGTGACAGGTGTGTCACTAAAAATAGCGTGGACCTCGTGGGTATGGGTATCATGAGTTGAGGTCTCACTAGTTTGATCAGATAAAGGGGCATGATTGGGAAATGGTTTCTTGAAGATGTGTAGGTCTTTTTGGTTGGTGTGTTAAGATTATCATTGGTTAACTCACCTTTATCAAGCATTTCTTGGACAATGTTCTTGAAAGTGATGCAATTGCCATCGCTATGACCCTTTACTCGATGATAGTTATAGAAGTCATGTTCTTTATACCATATGGGCATGGGGTGAGCAAGGTCAAATCTAGTGTGTGGTTTTATAGGTGGAAGGGTGATGGCTCCAGATTTGATAGAATTTTCTAAGATAGAAGAGTAAGGCTCCCCAATTGGGGTGTATTTCTGTTGTTCTCATCTAAATTGAAAAGTCTAGACAGTGAGAGATTAGATGAGGGGGTAGCCTGATTTGATGGATGAGCTGGGCCGGCCTCGAGGACCACTACGTTAGCAGTGCCCTTAGCTTTTGAAAAATTATTTAGTGGTTTGGAAGAAGAAGAGGTATCATTCGACTTGAATGTCGAATTCTTATTGCGTAGTTGGATTTTTTTCTTTGATGGCCCGAACTTTTGTGCCATAGTGAATGCTTCATCAAATGTTTAGAAGGTTTGGACCTACAAGGTCGGTGAGATATGTCTAGCACAAGCCCATGTGAAGAGTTTGATGAGTTCTATTTGTGGCAGTTGGAAGGTGAGTTGATTGATCAGGCTATGCCATGAGCGACAAAATCTGTGATAGATTCGTCCTCATACTGACGCGTGGAGTATAGGTCGGTCATGGTAACCTTCTTGACAATATTGATGGAGAAATGATCCAAGAAGGCTTGGGCTACCTGATTGAATGAGAATATAGAGTGTCTAGGTAACCCACTATACCAATCTAATGCAGGTCTAGTCAAAGACATGGGAAAGGTTCTTAAGAGTAAAGCATCATCGTGAGTGATCAGGTAGCACCCATGTTTGAACGACCAAAAATGTTGTTGTGGGTCTTCCTTGCTATTGAAGCGATTGAATTTAGGCATCTCCCAATGCATGGGGTATGGATGAATAGGAATGGATGGGTGGATGGGTTCATTACAAATATCATCATAGGTGAGAGTGTTGCATGGAGCCGAAACCCATATCTCTAATGTTTGCATCTTTTCCAACATCAATTTGATTAGGTTGTTAGTAGGTTGCAATGATTGGGTGCCTCCGTAGTGTGAAAAGGTTGGTTTTGGGCATATAACGGGGTGACACTACAAGTATATGGTGTTGCCATGTAGGTTGATTGAAAAGAAGGCAAAAAAAGGTACGTACCTAGAATGAATAATAGATGAAATGGGAGGTTGCTTTGATAGTATGTATATGGAGGTGAAAGGGTCATGGTAACCCTAGTGGCAATGGGGGCTAACCATTATGGAGTGGAAAGGACCACGTTCTAAAAAGGGGTAGGGGTCACCACCCCCGGTGGTGGTAGTGTAGCTACTACGAGTATGTGTGAGACATTAGGGGCATATGAGGTTGCATTTTGGGTAGTTATCAAGGGTATGGTGGATGTGACAGTGCAACAGAGGTAGAGATGTGGCGGTCATAGTGGGTATAGGACCTAACTAAAAAATGACTAGGGGTAAGGTAGATGCGGGCAACACGGAGCCAGATGGGGCCGATGCAGGAGTGGGAGCGAGAGTCAAGGGGATAGATACGGGCATGTCATATATCAACTGACCCAAGGCATCTCGAGTGGATGAGTGGGAAAGGTAAAACTAAAGCGATTGCGGGGTTTTGGTCGAGGAGTTGTGTGAACTCCTCATCTCCGTGCAATAGTGATAGGTTGGATAAGATCCGTGGCTGGTGATAAAATGGAAGGTGGTGAAGGGATAGGTGGGAGTGGTTAACAACTGGCATGGAATACAAGTGCACTTGCTTATCTTCGGTCACCCCATGTGAACATGTATTGATCAGTTAGGCACACTTCTCTGTAAATGACACAGAAAAATAGCAGCAGAACAGTAAAACAAGTCAGAAAAAGTGGATAAGGCACCAAATGTTGGCTGGAAAGTGAAACAATCTAACTAATGCCGCTTAGGGCAAACATGCGCCGATTAGGAAAATTGATGCGGTTAGGGGTAACCAATTCTGGTCACTGTAGAAATGGATAGTCTATCAAAAACAAGATATAAGTTCAAATCGTAGGTATGCCAAATATGATGATTTTTATAACGTCAATGGGAATGATAGCAATGATAGGGACTGTGAAAAGTGGAAGAAGATGAATAAAATGTCCTTTTGGGTAAGTTAACAAAAGGACTGAACTGACGCCGGTTGGGTATAACCGATGACGATCAAAGGGTAACCGACGACGGTCATTGGACCAACACCGATCATTGTGGAATTGAAATAGTGATGAAAGAATAGTGGTTGTGAATTAAAATCGATGTGGAATCAAACCCGAATTTAGAGAATGTTGAGAATATGGTCCAGCACACTCGTGCAAAGCCGAAATACACCAGCTATGATGAGGAGCATGCAAGGATGAACAAGAAAAAAGAATAATGTGATCTCTCACCTCAAAATTCAAGCCAAGTAGAAACAATAAGAAAAATGTGATCCTAGGAGTGCCTCTTCTATTATGTTTGTTTAGCTTATGTTATTTAAGGACCGCCACATGAACCGTGCATAATAGAGTTTTTTTTTGTGAGGATGGCTTCCTACAAAGAAGGAGATCTAAAAGGTGAGGTTTCAGGTATGTTATGGTGGGGGGGGCCTCATTCTGAAGTATGACTTGACAGAGCAAAATGAGTTAGGTGCCCACTTGCACCGTGATCGTGTGATCACCTACAGCTTATTCTAGGTAAGATGTTGTTTAAGAATGTATGTATTTTGAATTTTTGTGAGGTTTGGTAAGACTCAAATAAAGAGAAAAGGAAAGAAGTGTTTTTCTATGATTCATTTTTCAACCATCAGCTGGGCATGACTTCCAGCGTATAGGTTGCCCTCAATTAATATGAGCTAATGCAATAAATCAAAATGCAATGCACTTATTTTTAAGCCCAAATCGAAATGTGAAGTTGGATGACACAAAAAGATGAAGAGGAAGAGGGATGCTCTTTCACTAAAATGTAGAAAACATGAAGAAATGGTTCTTTTTAATTACACCAAAAGAAAGGTTTCTTTTAGAGCAAATAGAAAGAAAAGGTAGGTTACCAAGGAAGAAAATTAATGTGTATGCTTTTCAAAAGGGAAACAAACACACAAATTTTTCTAGGAATGAATAAAATGTAAGGAACCCCGATGGGTCCCACCAGGCATGCCAAAATGTTTCACCTGATTCTTAGATGTTTCTTTGAAATATTGATGAAACAGATAAGGTAACGGCATAGGAGGAATACTTGTTTAAATGTTGGTTGATGGGTTGTTGCACGTATGACTTCTGAATCCACAACTGATCATGAGAGCTTCCTTTTGGCTAGGAGGAACTACCTGTAATGGAAAACAAGACCACCGAAAAGAGTTAAACAATATGTGTAGTGAACTACCTAGCATGTGCTAGATCCGGGAAGTGTGATACTTCCTAGATAGCTATCAGTCCACTATTTAAAACAATTTAATGCGGGTAATAAAGTAAATCCTATCGTAATTGAAATGATTTGGGTATCTCATCCAAAATATAATAAGAAAGATCTAATCTAATAGGCTAAGTTAAAATAAGATCCGAAGGTCAAATAACTGGTTTTGGGTCTCTGCAGGTCTGAAAAAGGTCTCAGGCAGATCACAAGTGAATAAGGGTGATGTGGAATTAGGTGGATAGGTCACTATTCTGGGTTGTATGGGAAAATACAGAGACCGATGCCGGTTAAGGGTGACCAACGACGCGGTTGGGTGTAACCGGTGTCAATTATTGTGGAAAACTAAGAATGCCACAGAATGAGTTTTGGGTCTCCTTTGTGATTGCACAAAGGACTTTGGTTGGTTGGAATGAGGTATTAGGTGGTTTGGGTGGGATTTGACGAGGTTTTAATGGGTATATGGAGGGGTGAGTATTAATGGAGGCCTGTGGGTGGATAAGAGAAAAAATGGTTACAATATAATGATGAAATGACATGAACTAGAGGAGTATAACATTTAGATTACTTAGATTCTAGTCTTGACGCTTGTGAGTGAGGGATGAAGGTGTTGGTAAGTGGTTGAAGGCTGCAGATGATCACCAATCGTAGGAGAGATTCTGCATGGGCTGCATGTGCATTCCTTTTTGCTTGGTTGGATCAAATCCTTGCTAGGGGTGAGTGTTGGATGGCTGTGTAGGAGAAAATGCTTGATCTCCTTCCTTGCATGTGTGTTCTTGCTAAAATTTGTTCTCAGAAGATGTGATATCTCTCAAGAATGTGCCAATGTTTTCCAACCTTTTTCTAACCTCCAAAATAAGGTTGTTTTGGGGTTGAAAGGGTGACCCGATGATGGTTCCGCTTAACCGCGATGAGCTTAGGGGGGTAACCGGCATCGGTCAAGGCAGGATTTCCTAGGTTTACTAAACTAGGGAGATCCTCTTGATTTTCTCGGATCTCATGTTGTTAACCCGTGGATTAGACTGGAAGCTTCTTGTAAGCATGTGGGAATGTGGTTAGAGGGAATGTAGGAATTTATTTTTAGGGTTTGGGTAAGTCTTAGTTAGTTATGGCAACTTACTAAGAATAGGTCTTAGGGTGAGTTGGCTTGATGAGGTGTCTAGGTGAAGTGTATGTGTGGATATTATCTAAATTAAGATATTTAAATAATAAATATGGTGAGGATATGAATTAAATTAATTAAATTAATATTAGTGGGGTGAAGGGGCCATGGCTAGTTTAATGTAATGAAGGGTGTTTATTTGTTGAAGGACCAAAGGGGAGTGTGAATTAATTTTAGTGTCTACATTTTTCCCCTTTTTGTTACATAACTTGTATTGGTAAGCGACCCTAATGAAAATAAGATGTGGTTGCTCCATGTGTGGTGAAGGTGAACCCTCAAACTAGAACTCGATTTATGAAGAAGGAAGAATCAAGTGAGTGGTTTGATAAAAGGTAAATGTGAGAAAGGGGAAGTTCGTTAATGGGGGAAAAAGGGTTAAAGGTCTACTTGGGAAATCTAGGTAATGGGTCTGGGTCAAAGGTAGCAATAAATCAATGCACGCACATGTATAAACTGCAAACGCTACTAGGTTGAAGAGCAACCAAACTCTACATTGTCTAAGGTCGATAGGTTTATCAAAACAAGGTTGAAGTGAGTTCGATATCTAAGGTATAGGATATGGTCAGGAAACACGATGTAGGTTAGGTGTAGGAACGTTTAGGTATGTTCTGGTACACCAAAGGTAGGGTCAGGATAAATGGTCACGTTAATAGGCTAGGTAAGGTCATTAGGTCAATTAACATAGATAACAATGCCACAAGGTATAGCAAACACATGAGGTCAAAGGTCACTAGTGATGGTCTAGGTCCAAATATCTAGGTCACCGCACGTGTAAGGCCAAGGTAGGGGTAAAATAATGAGTCCCCAAAGGAGGACAAGGGTATGCGGTCAATGATGAGGTCCGGAGGGTGAGGTAAATGGTCATGGTAAAGGTTAGGTGGGGTAAACGGTCAGTGTGAAGGTTGGGTGAGGTAAAAAGGGAGGGAGGGGTAGGGTAAGAGGGTAAAATTTAGGGCAATGTGCAGGTGAGGGTGACCGATGCCGGTCAAGGGTAACCGACGTCGGTATAGGTCAATCGACCACGGTAAGGTAGGGCATGCGACTGATGTCGGTGAAGGGTAAACCGGTGTCGGTTAGGTCGGGTTTGTTATAAAAACAAAAATCCATTTTTTTTATTCATTTTCATTTAGCTAATTGAGAAAATGACAAGAGAGAGAGAAAAAAGGGAAAAGTGTCTAGACAGAATGGAGCATTGAGTTGGCGGGCAGCAGGTGGGTGATTGGTTGGTGAGAGGTGGGTCCATAGGATGAATGCGAGTGATTTGATTGGGTAGAGGTTATGGTGGCGATTTGGCAATGGTGGAGGCCGAGAGAGGGATCAGGTGGGCCACCGGTGTAGTGGCTAGACGTGCCACCGAGACGATAATAGCGTGATGAGGTAAGCATCCAACTCTAGGTGTATTTGATTAGACTGATTAGGTGAGTGGTAAATGGTTTTTGTAGTTGTTTGTTTTTGTTTTTTTATTTTTGTGGGTGGAGAAAAGATTAAATTTGGGAATGGGGAAAATTGGGTAAAAATAGGAATGGGGAGGGTAATAAATGGGAGAGGAGGGGATGAGTTAAGGTGTAAGGGTAGTTTAGGTAATTTTAGGTGGGTAAAAAGGGCAAAGAGGGAAATTTTTGAGAAATGGAGGTTTTGGGGATCGCGGGTTTTTACCGCAACAATGACCAAAGATCGATCATTGTGGCTAGCATCGATAGTGTGTAACCGGTATCACTACTAAATAGGTGACCAATGCCGGTTAAGGGTGACCATGGTAGGTTAGAGAGAACTGGCACTGGTTGGTTTTGTTTTGGGACAAGGGGCAAAAATGCCACAGGTCAAGTGAATAAGATGGGTAGGGGTAAAATAAGTTGTTGGGAAATGATAGGGGAAATGGTTTTGAAAATGTAGATTAATGTGTTGTTTATATTGGATGCAGGGGAGAGATCAGTTGCGTATGTGGGACGAGGTTCCATTCCCGATGGTGATAGTGTGCGGCGCAATGACCCATGAGGAGCTGCAGCACATGGAGGCGGTGGGCTTGAGTGGAGTCCGACACTATCGGCATGTAGTTTGGCAGCCTATTTTGATGGTCGTGCTCATTGATAGATGGGATTCCGTAACCAACACATTCCACCTACCGATGGGTGAGATCACTTTCACCCTAGAGGATGTGTTTAGGATTCTACAGCTACCCATATTAGGTACATAGGTCTACTCTATCTCCTCCGAGGCCTCGAAGGAGCTAATGCTGACTATTTTTGGAGAGGGATGGCCGAGCTGAGATTCCATAGTGCCATTTTGAGCTATAGAGATATGTACATAGCCTATCCGGAGGAGACGAGGCTAGTGGTTCTTTTTATGGAGGCAGTGTGCTACTTTGCACTACCAAATGTAGAGGGTGGATGTTTTCCCTGATCATTGATGGGGGTACTCCATGACATGATGATAGAGGAAACCCACTTTTCCTGGGTGCCAACATTCCTAGTGTCTGTTGTACAAAGATTTATCACCCTACGAGTGACTACGTAAGTTTAATCTATATTGTACCTTCTTACTACACTGTTGGACTTATAAGCACATAATTTGTGTGTGGCCAGTAGGGATGCCCCGAGCAGATGCATTCCCACCAAGATTTATGTGGGTGGGGTACAGGTGATGGGTGTCAGCTATTTGAGAGTAGAGATCCGACAGGCCCACACATGATGTGGCCCACTTCCTAAAGTTACTAGAGGGGTTGTCTTGAGTAGACATTATATGGAGGCTTTATGTGGGATTCCCCTCATATAGGCATATGCATGAGGAGCTAAACGAGCTCTAGCTTTTGAGATGGATATAGTGTCACCGTGTTAGGAGCACAAGATCATCCCGATGGACAGAGTCTAGTGGCGCTTTGGGCTATTACAGACATACCTTTGCCCTTCCCATAGAATCCGGAGAGACGACGTGGAGAGGCCCTTACCTCTACCACACCGAACAATTCCAACAAAGTAGGAGGAGTAGGCAGGTGGACCGGCAAATAGATGATGTCGGGGTCACAAATAGGTACAAACATTGGTGGGTGGATCACTTATGAGCCATACCACCTGTAAACGAGGTAGCTGGATCTAACCACCATCACGGTACAGAGAGACACCCTATAGGGGCAGGTGGCTACTCTAATTACCCAGTTGGGTATAGTGTAGACACATATGGAGAGCTTAAAGGTAGAGGTAGTAGAGCTACATGTATAGGTGGCTAGTCTGTAGGCCCAAATGGCTAGTGGTGGGGATGGAGATTGGGAGGAGGGTGATGGTCCAGGTGGCAGACTTACACGCACAGGTGGTAGGTTTACAGGGCCAGTTGGCCACAACCTAGGCATAGATTGGGGCCTTACATACATAGCGTATGGGGCACCACCATAGGCACCGGGACTGGGTCCTAGTCCCAGCTTCCACAGCAGAGCGGGACATGGTCTTGCGCAGATAGGTATAGGGGCCAAGACCTATGGGACCACCACAAACCGTGCCTATATCTAGGTTACGGATGCCCTAGGTGAGACCAGATATACTACCAAGACCACCGATGGCAGCCGAGATAGAATTTCTATCAAATGGAGAGTACTAGAACAACATGCCTCGAGTGAGAGGATGATATCCCACACTCACAAAGGTGGAGAGAGCACAGGGGGCCATCGAGCTTTGAGGCTAGAGTAGGGAGAGGCTACCATTGCACGGAGACCAGCTCTAGGTGAGGTGCCAAAGAAGGACCAAGGAGGTAGAGGGTACATTCAATATAGACATAGAGGACATCTAATGAGATGCTTGATATGGGGATTTTTACATTTGATGTATGATAGTCATTTTTATCACATATAGGCCTCACGTCTTTGAAGATAGCGAGGATAAATAAGAGGTTTTGTATATTTTTAGCATATACTATCCTGCGTGTTGAAGAGATTTTGCATTATTTTATTGTTTGAAGTGTATATGAGACCGACCAAGCGTGTCGATGACATTTTGTATTGAGAGATCCATGATGGGATATGCACATATATTGTATTGAGATACACATTTATTTATATGATGAGATACATGATATTCTTGATTTTTGATGTTTTGATAAGGCTTTCAATTTATTGGTGCATTGATGAAATTTTTGATTTGTTGTTTTAATATGGATGAAAATTAGGTGAGTTAGGCATGATGGAGTCAGTTGGTTTAGGCATGGTTGAGTCAAGTCTTAGGCATGGATTGAGTCAGTCTTAGGTATGGTTGAGTTAGGTTTGTTAGGCATGGTGGAGTCAGGTTTGTTTAGGCATGGTTGAGTCATGTCGTAGGTATGGTTGAGTTAGGTTTGTTAGGCATGGTGGAGTCAACTTTGTTTAGGCATGGTTGAGTCATGTCGTAGGCATGGATCGAGTCAAGTCTTAGGAATGGTTGAGTCATGTTGCTTAGGCATGGTTGAGTCAGTTAGCTTGGGCATGGATCGAGTTAGGTCATAGGCATGGATTGAGTTTAAAGTAGTTAAAGTTGTGACTCATTATTTTGTGTAATGAATAATAATATGGGTCATATGTGAGATGTGGTATAATATATGCATGATGATGGTAGAGAAATGGTAGGCGTAATAAATGTATGTTGTGATGAGGATTAAAATATGAAGAAACTTTATGTACTTGGTTTAATTTCCAATTTTGGATAAAAAGGGAAACTAAGTGAGGTATGATGTAATATGAGGAAGATGGAAGATGAATTGTTTAGGGTAGAGAGTGGCCGAGGTAACCTCCTAGCCCACATGCCCTTGGAGTGCTACCTACATAGTCCCGATAAAAAAGGGACCTCAGTCGATGGAGTTCTCCCATGAGCTAGGGAAGAATATGATGAGGTATGAAAATGAGTTAGTAGGTTTTAAGCATGGTGTGGGTTTAGATCTCATTAGGTGTAGGTGGATTATAGATAAAGTGATGTAGGTGAGGTCGATTGTGGTGAAAGAAGAAAATTACCCCAAAGGTAAGTGTTGATGACCAAGTCCTGTATAAGGTAATTAAAATGTAAACAAAGACGGTTAAAATATAAGATGGGGCAATAAAGCCACCTGATTGGGTAGGATCATATTGAGTAGATCACACCATGGAGGAGGTGATGAACATAAGACCCGAAAGACATTGCATGATTGATTGTTCTAGGGTGAAAAGTAGGCACATGATCACCAAATGTCATGGTTTCCAAGAGGTCCCTTGAGGCAGTAGGAAATGGTGAAAAGGATGAAAGGTGGTTAAGTTTATATGATATGAGGTAGCATGCTCTTTGGGCAAGAGATCCAAGGTCACAATGGGCATGTCCATGACTAAATGTTTTTTTGTTTTGACTTGTATTTGAGATAGACTGATCGATCGATGCGGGAAGTCTATATGAGATGAGGAAAATTTAACTCCTTGAGGTCTTCGTGAAGTCGATGGATGCGAGAAGCTTCAGTTGCTCTTGTTTTTTTTTTTTTTTGAAAGAGCATTACATAAGTTTCCTTCGAGGGAGTAGTTTATTTATTATAACAATTATTGAGAGGAAGATGTCCTTTTGAGGGAGTCACCTTTTTAGTAGAAGTTTGACTCAAGGAGTTGTATCCCATGTGAGGGTTTTGAAATCATGGACAAGACCAAGGTGAAGAAGAGGACTCTTGTTCACAAGAAAAGGTGAAATGACCATGAGATCTCATCTAAAGGTAGACAAAAAGTATCCATGAGAATCATGCTATGTGCAGCGCCATGGTACACATATTCAAGAGAAGATAACAAGTGATGGGTACTCACATGATTCTTGTTTAATCATTGGTGAGGTGTATGAAGTGGATAGTGCTTAAGGGACAAACATGGAAAGAGACAAAAGGTGAGGTAGGACTACAAGTCAACAATAGAATGGTCAAAGATGTAAGGTGTCAAGGGCTCAAGTTTAGGTTTACCATCGAGTGAAGATAAACGATAAGCACCTAATCCATAAGTATGAGTCACGATGTATGGTCCAAGCCAATTAGGAGCAAATTTTCCCTGTTTAATTTTTTCTACTTTGGTTACATGTTGATTTTCTTTCAGGACAAGGTTACCAAATTGGAAGGTTCATGCATGGACATGTTTTTCGTAGGCATGTTCGATATGTTTTGTAAACTTGAATGTAATCCAGAGCCTTAAGATGACATTTGTCTAATAACTCTAGTCTGTGCTAAGGATTCATGATGAAAGTCATCATCATTGAGCATGTCATGAAGAGAAATGCGGAGTGAGGGAATCTAGAATTCGAGAGGTAGAACCACCTCGGTACTATAGACCGAGAGAAAATGGTGTGGCAGTAGTGGGAAGTGCAAATACTAGTGTGGTATCCCCATAGGGAAAAAGGAATGTGCATATGCCAATCCTTTCCAAAGAAACATTAACCACTTTCACGAGAATTTTGTTTAAGGTTTTGTTAGTGGATTCAGCTTGACCATTGGTTTGTGGGTAATAAGGTGATGAGAAACTAAGTTTGAATGTCAAAGGCATCATAAAGTTTTTGTAATGTTTTGTTTTTTAATTGTTTTCCATTGTCGCTGTGATGAGGCGATGAGGAACACCAAAGAGACAAATAATGTGATGGTTAATGAACTCATATATTTTCTTGGCTTTCATGAAGATGGGTTGTATGGCTTCCAACCATTTTTTATAGTATTTGATAGCAGTGATGATCCATTGATGGTACTCGAAAGAATGGGGATTGATTTCTTTAACAAGATCGAAACCCCATTAAGAGAAGGGCCAAAGTTCGCAGTGACCCGTAAGGCATGACTTGGTGTATGATGAAGGTTAGCATTTTTCCGGCATTTTACACAATGCTTGACATAGTCACAAAAATCATGGTTAAGGTTCAGCTAGTAATAGGCTAGGCGAAGGATACATTTAGTAGTAACAAAGTAAGGCCACCAAGTGACCTCTACATATGTCATCATGAACCTCCTTAATAGTATAAGGAGTTTCAGAACTTGTGAGGAATCATAAAAGAATACCATCAAAGCCATGCTTATAGAGGAGTCCCCCAAGATGACATAACGAGATACCTTTTTAAGGAAGGCGCGTTGTCCGTTACGAGTGAGGTCCAGAGGTAAGATGGAGAGAGAAATATAGTCAGAGTATTGTTTGTACCAAAGGTCACTCGGGTTAGGGGTGATGGTTCTGATGGAGTAAACATCATGAGGTATATAATAAGGTGATTAGAGTCGTTGATGGTGACAAAGATTTTAGAATTGGTGGGGCGAAGTAGGTATTTGGGAAGCTAAGGTGCCATGGTATCTACAAATTTTTGGTTGAATGTGGGACGGTTTGAAGGGTGTAATGGTCAAAAGTGGTCAAAAGTTTGTCTACATGATGTTTATGCTTTTGAAGTATCTCATTATGACATTGGTATATACCATTTACTTGGTTTATGACCAATTGAGAATCAAAAAGATGTTGATTGATTTGACATCTAGGACATAGGCGGCTTGAGACCTAATACTAGTGCTTAATATTCAGCGATATTGTTTGTGCATTCAAATCAAGTTTGAAAGAAAAAGGAATGGGTTGACCATCAAGAGGAATCAGGATAATACCAGCCTTACCCCCACACTAGCACTTAGAACAATCAAGAAGAGTGTCATTTGGTAAGGGGGTTCGCTAGGAAAGGGTAAGAACCGACTCATTTGGAAAGTCAAAATTAGAGGGTTGATCCTTGAAATAGGTTCTTTGGCCAATTGGTCAGCGATAGCTTGGCCCTTTATGGACTTTTGATGAATGAATTCAAGGGCGAGGTTAGCTAAAAGCATAAGCTAGTGTGTGGTAAGCTATTTTTGATAAGTTTTTGCATACATGAAGTGTAGAAGTTCGATGTTGGTCACAACATAGGTTTTGTGGTTAAGTAGGTAATGACGGAGTTTGGTGGCAACAAAAACTAAGGACAAGAAATGTTTTTCGGGATGTGTGTATCGATTTTTGTAGTCCAAACTAATACAAATTATGTAATAAACCACCGCTCCCCCTATGTTGATCATCATGATGAGCGAGCATGGCTCCCAAGGAGTGATCGGTAGCTAAGATGTATAGGCAAAAAGGTTTATCGTCTTTAGGTGGAAGGAGTACAGGTGGTTGGAGAAGGTATTGTTTGAGGGCCTCAAAAGCTTTGTGGATGACATCATACCATTTAAAGGAGACATCCTTCTTGAGTAGATGATGAAATGGTTGACACTCGATTAGATAATTATGAAATGAAATGGTGAATAGACTGTAACTTACCTTGCAGGCTACAAAGTTGTCTAAGGTTAGTAGACAGAGGCATTTCAAGAATGGCCTTGACTTTAGTAGGGTTGACTTCTATACCACGTAGGGACACAATAAAGCCCAGGAGTTTTCCTGAGAGGGCCACAAAGACACACTTCTTAGGCTGAAGGCAGATGTAATATTTAATGAGGTGGTCAAAGATGGTTTTGAGGATGGCAAGGTGCTCAGAGCAGCATTTATATTTGGCCAAAATATCATCCATATAATCTTCTAATATGCGATGCATGATGTCATGGAAGATGTAAGTCATAGCCCGATATGTGGCACCAGCGTTTTTAAGGCCAAAAGGCATGACTCGATAGCAGAAGGTCCCCCAAGGGGTGATGAACGAGGTTTTGTGTTGATCTTCTGGGGCAAGAAAGATTTGGTTATAACCCGAGAAGCCATCCATGAGTGATAGCATCTCGTGACCAGCGGTAAGGTCAACCAGTTAATCAATACTAGGTAAGGGAAAGTCATCTTTCGGGAAGGTTAGGTTGAGCTCACAGAAATCCATGCAAATGCAGAGTCCTCCTGTCACTTTAGTGATAGGGACAATTTTAGAAATCGACAAGGATAATTAATGGGTAAGATGAAGGAACCGAGAAAGAAGGTGTCAAGTTCTTCTTTGACAAGAAGGGCAATGCGAGGGTGTATTTTCCTCAGCTTTTGTTTGATGGGTTTGGCATCGAAAATGGTTACGATATTGTGGACCACTATGGTAGGGTCAATATCTGGCATGTATGCATAAGACCAAGTGAAAGCGTGGTTATGATCTTTGAGAAAATAAGTGATGGCTTCCTATTCAGCAGCATCTAAAGATTGACCGATCTTTAGAATGTGTGGGTCGTCTTGAGTATGAATGTTGATCTTGATATTCAATTCATTTAACATGGTTTTCATCTCGGATGGTAATGACCGATTAATACACGATTCTTCTACACCAAGGTAAGTGAGTATAGATTCATCATCCTAACATTGAATGACGTTAATTAAAGGTGTATCATCATCAATCATTTCAGGATACAGGAAGGGAAGAGAGGAAGGGGCCTTTCCCTCATGTTGATAATTTAGAGACCCCAATGAAATGGTGTTTATGAAAAAAAAAATTAGGAGGGATAGATTCAGATCCATTGACTCCGTCGGTGAAGGTTGTGAGGAAGGTGGAGCAGGTCAAGAAGGTGGAGAAGGGCTAGTGTCCTTAATGATTTCAATGCAGTTGTTTAGTAGGTGGTTCGGGAAATCCGATACCACTACAACAAGTTATGTTCATGCGGGTGGTACATGGAATAATGGTATGGCAGCCTTGCTCGTAAAATCCAAAACCAAAACCCTTCCATGCACATCGGTGCAGGAAGGTGTGGGTGAAACGGTGATTGGTAAGTGATTGGAAGTCAACAGAAAATGGGTGAGTTTGTGGCAGTGGTTTGGGTGTGTAAGTGGTAGTATCAAGTCCCCCATATGTGAGACTGAGTACGAAGATGAGGAGGACCATAAAGGAGGTGTTCTCCTATATGGTGATCATAATGAGGGTGTTGGTGAATACTTCCATACTCTTATGGAGTAAGGAATGTGTTGACACTATATAGGCGGTACTCCCCCAGAGTGAGGCATTGAAAAACACCTTCCAAGGGATCAATGGTTGGTATATAGATAGCTAGAATGGATGATGTGTCGATGTTGATGCGGAGGTGGAGCTAATGGATTGGGAAGTTGATGGGTCACCGTGGAGTTGTGGTAGTGGTAGGAATGGAGGAGGTATGTATGGTTGAAGCAACGGCTATACTGGTAAGTGGAGGTGTAGGTGAAGAAGTAGCGGTCATGGAGGTAGATGGCTTAATAGGTATGAGCACATAATTGGGTTGGTAAATCATGTTGCATTTTTTAAAAGGTGATGGATCAAATGGGATAGTGTAGGTATTTCCTTCATGCTCAAAATTTACATAACGATGTAAAGCGGAAGGAATGCAACCCATGACAAAATCCGTGGTCCACCAAGAAACAAGTTATATTGAATTCCCCTCCAAGACATAAAAAATAATTCTAGAATAGTGTTGGGGCCCACGCGAATGTGGAGGATGACGGTGCCTAGTGTAGAGGTGATAGCGTCATTAAATGAATGCAACATGACAGAATGTTTATGCATGCAATTGTCAGGTATGCACATTTGAGTGAATGCATGGGATGAAATGATGTTAATGCTAGTGCCCCCATCAATCATCATACGGCATACCCGTATGTCATCGATGTGGATAGAGATGAAAAGGGCTGGTTCTGGGTCATCATTTTGGTGTGGCGTGATCTCTTCCTTTGAAAAGCTAAGGGAGGCTACTTGGTGAATAGGGTGGGGTGAAGATGAAGGTGGTAATTTGGTGAGAGAGGCTACATGATGGGGTGTGATAATGGAGGCTACGGGTGTAGGGTCATTGGGTAAAACCTCAATAGATTGCAGAACCTCCATGAGAGCTTGACGATGGGATTCCAAGGTTTGGATGAGGTCATATAAGGACATTTTGAGGGGATATTGGTGTAATTGTTTGAGCATGGTGTGATGTGTGACTCCATTAGAAATGGGGTATGTGGGGCCACTGGATAGTGATTTTAGGTATGGGTGGAGATGGTATGTTGGGTATAGGATTGGTCACGAGTCGGTTGCCTTTTATTTGCCCTTATCCTTTTGAGCACGTGTAGTGATGTGTATCATGTTGATTTGAGGGGAGTCATTAAATGGAGAAGGTGTAGGATGAGTGGTATAACGACATGATGGGAAAAAACCTACTGGAGGAGAAAAGCCTTGTGAAGTGAGTTGAGCGCAATGACATTTAGGTGATGGCGTGGAAAGTTCTCTGATGTGAACCATGTTAATTTCAAATCTTGGAGGTGGCTCTAGGAGCTGTGAGGGTGGAGGTCGTGGTTTTTGAGTGGGCAGTGTGGGAATGGGTGTCGGTGAAGTAGGGTCCTCATCGAGAAGGTCGTCATCATCAAAGTTGGCTTCAGGAGGACACAACTAGATAAGGACAGTTTTCAAAGCCTTGCAGTTCTCCACATCATGCCTTGGCACATGATGGTAGGCACAAATTTTAGTATCATTGAACCCCTTTAGCTTGGGTTTGAGGGGGTCAGGTCCGAGTGACAATAATGTGATGATAGAGGTCTCAAGGAGGTTTGGTTAAAATTTTGGCATAGGACCCTGCTAGTGGATCGCAATGGGAAGTGAACGTGGGTTTGGGTATAGGTGCGGTTGATTATTGAGGCACGGTCCTTATAGGAGGGTGGGGTCGAGCTATGGTTTTGGGTGCTTGGCATGGTCTTAGGTGTCGGTTATGTTTTCTTAGGTAGAGGTATGGTAGATAAACAGCAGGAGGGTGTGTGGCTATTTTAACTACCTTATTGTGGTGTAGCAGAGTTTTATTCTTGGGTTAGACCTTATTGGGTAAAGGTGATATGGGTTTATGAGGTCTAGAAGGAAAAGTAGATGGGGAAGAGGTCAAGTTACCCACGGTGATAATGGGGCTGTTGTGAAGGTAGATGACGTGGGTCATGCATGGGGTGTGAGTGGCACCACTAAAGTGTAGTAGGTAGTGAAGAAATAGCCGAGGGTATTGGAGGTATGGGGGTAGAGATGTTGTAGGTGTGGGTGTAAGTCGTGTCGTGCATTTGGGTAAGTTGGAGGTTTGTAAGGAAGGAATAGGCTGTTGTGTTTTTGGTTTATCGACGGCGAGAGGTCTCGAACCATGTTAGGAAGCCGAGGTCTTAAGACATTGCAGGCGGACAGTGTAGGTATGATTAACGCAGCTAGGTATGAGTTCTATGGGTTTGGTGCTTATGTTTGGGTGTCGAGTAGGTTTGGTGTTGACTTAGGAGGATGTAGCTAAATCTAATTTGATAGGTGGATGAGTAAGCCTAGCGGTTGGGTGACCCCTAAAGTGGTAGTAGGTTTAGTCGAGGAAGATGCCGTAGGTGCGGGTTTGGCTTTAGATATAGGTTAGGTTGTGGGTAGGGGTGTGTGGTGAGCTATGATAGGTGTTGTGGAAGGAGTTGTGATAGAGGTGGTTATGTTGGTTCCATTGGTCAAAATATTTTTGGGTAGATAATGGAGGTATCAAAGCAAGTGACATTTGCATCCGCATTGAGATAAGAAGCAAAAGGCGCCCCATAGTAAGGCCCTATCCACATAATCTAAGCAATCAGCCAAACATGAGAATGACACATCCGTAGGTGGATTTGATGAGGACCTAATGGAAATTTGTGTTAAAATTCTCTTAGAGACAGGAATTGGCTAGTCGGCTTCTCGTGGGTAAGAGAGCCAAAAGTGGGTCCAGTAGGATTTTGGGTAGGCGATGGAGAATACTCACCAAGAGGTAAAGGTATCACGACCGGGTCTCGTGATAAGTGGAGAAGATGATGGGTGCTCCCTTTAGGTGGAGGAGATGATGGGAGCTCTTATGTGCGTGAAGGAGGTAAATAAGTATCCTCCATGGACTCGAATAATTACTATGGATAATGGTTCTCTAAGCGGAGAAGCCAAAGGAGAAATGGTCTCAATGTTAGTAGAAGGTTCCTCCATAGGTGAGGAAGGAGGTGAAAGGTGTTCCTCTATGGGTGAAGGAATAGGGGAGGTTGGTTTCGATGCAGAAGGAGGATTTCAAGCTAGAATCTCCTCTATGAAAGGAATATGGGGTATTTGAGAGGCAACAGATGCGTCACTAAAAATAGCGTGGACCTCACGGTATATGGGTATCATGTGTTGAGGTCTCACCGGTTTAATCGATGAAGGGGTATGATTGGGAAATGGTTTCTTGAAGATGTGTAGGTCTTGGTTTTTAAGGTGCGTTAGCATTATCCATGGTTAACTCGCCTTTCTCAAGCATTTCTTAAACAATTTTCTTTAAAGTGATGCAATTGCCATCGCTTATGACCCTTTACTTGATGATAGTTATAGAAGTCATGTTCATTATAGCATATGGGCATGAGGCGAGCAGGTCAAAACCAATGTGTGGTTTTATAGGTGGAAGGGTGATGGCTCTAACTTTGATAAGCTTTTCTAAGACAGAAGAGTAAGGCTCCCCAATTGGGGTGTATTTCTGTTTTTCTCATTTGAATTGAAAAGTCTAGATGAGTGAGAGATTAGATGATGGGGTAGCATGATTTGATGGATGAGGTGGGTCGGCCTTGAGGACCACTACGTTACTAGTGCCCTTAGATTTTGAATTATTTTTTTGTGGTTTGGAAGAAGAAGAGGTATCATTCAACTTGAATGCCGAATTCTTATTACGTAGTTGGATTTTCTTCTCTTTGATGGCCCGAATCTCTAACTTTCGTGCCATAGTGAATGCTTCATCGAATGTTCAGAAGGTTTGGACCTGCAAGGTTGGTGAGATATGTCTAGCAAAATCCCATGTGAAGAGCTTGATGAGTTATGTTTATGGCGGTTGGAAGGTGATTTTATTGATCGTGCTATGCCAAATGAACGATAAAATCATGTGATAGATTGTCCTCATATTGACGCGTGAAGTATAGGTTGGTCATGGTAACCTTCTTGACAATATTTATGGGGAAATGATCCAAGGATGCTTGGGCTACCTGATTGAATGAGAATATAGAGTGTCTAGGTAACCCACTATAATAATCTAATGCAAGCCCAAATGAGAGACATGGGAAAGGTTCTTAAGAGTAGAGTATCATCGTGAGCAATAAGGTAACACTGTGTTTGAAAGACCACAAATGCTATGCATGGGTCTTCCTTCCTATTATAAATGATTGAATTTAGGCATCTCCCAATGCACCGGGTATGGACGAATAGGAATGGATAGGTGGATGGGTTCGTTACAAATCTCGTCGTAGGTGAGAGTGTTACAGGAGCCGGAAATTGATGCCTCCAATGTTTGCATCTTTTCCAACATCAATTTGGTTAGGTCGTTTGTAGGTTGTGATGATTGGGTGCCTCCTATAGCATGAAAAGGTTGGTTTTGGGCATATAATGGGGTGACACTCCGATATGGTGTTACCATGTAGGTTGATTGAGAAGAAGAAGAGGCGGTGAAAAAGGGGATACGTACCTAGAGTGAATAATAGATGAAACAGGAGGTTCATTGATAGTATGTATATGGAGGTGGAAGGGTCGTGGTAACCCTAGTGGAAATGGGGGCTAACGATTGTGGAATGGAAAGGACCACGTTCTAAAAGGGGTAGGGGTCACCAACACCGGAGGTGGTAGTGTAGCTACGGGTATGTGTGAGACATTAGGGGCAGATGAGGTTGCATTTTGGGTAGTTGTCAAAGGTATGGTGGATGTGACGGGTGCAATGGAGGTAGTAGATGTGGCAGTCATAGCGGGTATAGGACCTAGCTACAAAATGACTGGGGATAAGGTAGATGCGGGAAACATGGAGCCAAATGGGATTAGTGCGGAGTGGGACCAAGAGTCGGGGGATAGATATGGGCATGCCATATATCAACTACCCCGAGGCATCTCAAGTGGATGAGCAGGAAAGGTAAAACTACAAAGCGGCAGGGTTTTGGTCAAGGAGTCGTGCGAACTCCTTATCTCCAATAGCAATAGTGATAGGTTGGATAGGATCCATGGCTAGTGATAAAATTGAAGGTGGTGAAGGGCTAGGTGGGAATGGTTGACAACTAGCATGGAATAAAAGTGTGTTTGCTTGTCTTCGGGTCATCACCATGTGAACAGTGTTAATCAGGTTGGGCTACTTCTCTGTAAATGACATAGAAAAACAATAAGAACAGTGAAACAGCAAGAAAAAAATAGTGGATTAGGCACCAAATGTTGGCTTGAAAGTGAAACAAAGCAACCAATGCCGCTTAGGGAAAACCGATGCTAGTTAGGGGTAACCGCCATCTTGTCACCGTAGAAAATGGACAATCAATGAAAAACAAGGTATAAGGTCAAATCTGGCAGGTATGCCAAATCTGATGAGTTTTATAATGTTAATGGGAATGATAGTAGTGACAGGGACTGTGAAAAATGGAAGAAGATGAATAAAATGTCCTTTTGGGTAGGTTAACAAAAGGACCTCGAACCGATGCCGGTTGGGTATAACCGACAACAATGGAGGGTAACCAACGATGGTCACCGGAATAACACCTATCACTATGGAATTAAAGCAATGATGAAAGAATAATGGTTGTGAATTAAAATCTGATGTGGAATTAGACCCAGAATTATGAGAATGATGAGAATATGGTCCAGGCACACTCAGGTGAAGCTACAATACACCAACTGTGATGAGGAGCGTGTAAGGATGAACAAGAAAAATGAAGAACGTGATCTCTCACCTCAAAACGTAAGCCAAGCAGAAACACTAAGAAAAATGTGACCCTAAGAGTGCCTTTTCTATTATGTTTATTTAGCTTATGCTATTTAAGGACTGACACATGAATTGTAAAATAGAGTTTTTTTGTGAGGATGGCTTCCTACGAAGAAGGAGATCTAAAAGGTGAGGTTTCAGGTATGTTATGGTGGGGGCGGGCCTCGCTCTAAAGTATGACTCGACAAAGCAGTGAGTTGGGTGCCCACTATACCATGATCGTGTGATCACCTACAACTTCTTCCAGGTAAGATGTTGTTTAAGAATGTATGTATTTTGAATTTTTGTGAGGTTTGGTAAGACTCATAGAAATAGAAAAGGAAAGAAGTGCTTTTCTGTGATTCGTTTGTCAACCATCAACTAGGCATGAGTTTCAGCGTATAGGTTACCCTCAATTAATGTGAGCTAATGCGATAAATTAGAATGGAATGCACTTATTTTTAATTCCAAATTGAAATGTGAAGTTGGATGACATAAAAAGATGAAGAGGAAGAGGGATGCTCTTTCACTAAAATGCGAAAAACATGAAGAAATGGTTCTTTTTAATTACACCAAAAGAAAGGTTTCTTTTAGAGCAAATAAAAAAAGGGAAACAAACACACAAATTTATTTTAGGAATGTATAAAATACAAGGAACACCAGATGGGTCCCACTGGCGTGCCAAAATGTTTCACCCGATTCTCGACATTTTTTGAAATATTGACGAAATAGATAGGGTAATGGGCGTAGGAGGAATACCTATTTAAATGCTTGTTGATGGGTTGTTGCACGTGTATGACTTCTATTTCCACACTGATTGTGAGAGCTTCCTTTAATTTAGGAGGAACTACCCGTAATGGAGAGCAAGACCACCGAAAGAGTTAAACAATATGTGTAGTGAATCGCCTAGCATGTGTCTTGGACCCAGAAGTGTGATACTTCCTGAATAAACTATCACCCACTATTTAAAACAATTTAATGTGGGTGATAAATTAAATCCTATCGTAATTGAAATGATTTGGGTATCTCATCCAAAATATAATAAGACAGATCTAATCTAATAGGCTAATTTAAAATAAGATCCAAGGTCAAATAACTTGTTCTAGGTCTCTGCAAGTTTGGCGCAGGTCTCAGCAGATCATAGGAGAATAAGAGTGATGTGGAATTAGGTGGATAGGTCACTATTCAGGGTTATATGGGAAAATACAGAGACCGATGTTGGTTAAGGGCGACCGACAACGGATGGGTGTAACTAAAGTGCCATCTTGTGAAAACCGAGAATGCCACGAGAATAAGTTTTGGGTCTCCTTTGTGATTGTACAAAGGACTTTGGTTGGTCAAAATGAGGTATTATGTGGTTTGGGTGGGATTTGATGAGGTTTTAATGGGTATATGGAGGGGTGAGTATTAATGGAGGCCTGTGGGTGGCTAAGAGAACAAAGGGTGACAATATAATGATGAAATGAAATGAACTAGAGGAGTATAAAATTCCACTTACTTAGATTTTGGTCCTGGATGCTTGTGAGTGAGGGATGAAGGTGTTGGTAAGAGGTTGAAGGCTGCAGATGATCACCAATCATAGGAGAGCTTTTGAATGTGCTACATTTGCATTCCTTTTTGCTTGGTTGGATCAAATCCTTGTTGGGGTGAGTGCTAGATGGCTGTGTAGGAGAAAATGTTTGATCTCCTTCCTTGCATGCATGTTCTCGCTGAAATTCATTCTCAGAAGATGTGATATCTCTCAGGAATGTGCCAATGTTTGCCAACCTTTTTCCAACCTCCAAAATAAGGTTATTTTTGGGGTTAAAAGAGTGACCAATAGCGGTTCTAGCTAAATCGGCAACGGTTAGGGGTAACCGCATCGTTCAAGGTAGGATTTCCTAAGTTTACTAAACGAGGGAGATCCTCTTGATTTTCTCGGATCTCGTTTCGTTAACCCGCAGATTAGACTGGAAGCTTCTTGTAAAGCATGCAGGAATGTGGTTAGAGGGAATGTAGGCATTGATTTTTAGGGTTTGGGAAAGTCTTAGTTAATTATGGCAACTTACTAAGACTAGGTCATAGGGTGAGTTGGCTTGATGAGGTGTCTAGGTGAAGTGTATGTGTGGATATTATCTAAATTAATATATTTAAATAATAAATATGGTGAGGATAATGAATTAAATTAATTGAATTAATATTAGTGGGGCGAAGGGGGCCATGGCTAGTTTAATGTAATGAAGGGTGTTTATTTGTCGAAGGACCAAAGGGGAGTGTGACCTAAATTTAGTTTATACACCCCCTCTTCATTTTGGAGAAATGTTATGGCCATGGAAGTGTGAACCACATGCCTCACGATTTTTAAATCCTTGCAAGCTCTTAGAATGTTAAGGGTTCCCCCAATCAGCAAGATTGAAAACCTCTCTCTGATAACCCATGAAGAAATATGAATGGTTACCATTTGATATTTTTCTAGGTAAACATTTTGGCCAGTGGTATATTTTGGATGTTCTCTATTTCTAATCCTAATCTTGATAAATTAGAAGATAAAAGAGGGATTAATCGGTAAATAGATATAAAACATAGTTGCATCCAAACATATTTCCCAAAATTCATGAATTACCCAGGGATCTAGAGTTGTGGCCAAATTGACCAAGAAGTCACATCCTTCGATAGAAAAATTGAAGCTACGTAGGAAAATTCCTTGGAAAATTTTGGAGGATCTCTTGGAATATTTTTCCTTGTAGATTCCTAAATTAGTGCCTAGACAATGTTTTGCACAGAAAATAAATTTTTTATTTCAGGACATATTTGAATCCCAAAAACAAAAAGGTAAAATGATGTTTTGAAAAAATGAAAGTGGGTCTTATTTGAACATGATGATGTCTCCAAAGAAGGTGACCCATAAAGCTTCTCCCGTGATGTGGAAAACTCAAAAAAATGTTCAATTTCAATACTACACCAAGAGATCCTCCAAATGTATCGATTGTCTTGTTTGAGCTAGATATTTGGATCCAAATTTTCTAGAGAAATTAATATGCCTAAAGCTAAAATTAATATTATGACCAATGAATATTCGAGCCTCTTCCCGAAAAGTGCATGCACTAATCAACAACTCTCATCAATTTGATGGTCTTGCATTCATGATTAAGAAAAAATAAGATGTTTGTAAAACTCTAATATTTCAGAGTAACAAATGTAAACTATGAAAAATAACTATTAGATACAAGAGGAAATAAGTAATAAAATAGATAAAAATGAAACCCTAGGTATGAGAGAGGGAAAGAATGACTTAACCGACTTGTGTCGATGTCGGGACCGTATGCAAATGAAGAAAGTGAGATACACAAAGGGGCGACTATGACAACTATGCACAATAAATTTTGGAATGGCCTCATGAGCGTGGACAAAAGTTTATGGACTAGGTCAGGGGCACCTAGGTGTCGAGACCTCTTTTGGGAGCCCGTGACTAGGAAGGAGCTCAAAACCTAATTCTTCGTGTCAAGAGGTTGTTGTAGATGGTCATTGTTAGTCACCCGTATGTTTCTAGATATTATCCAAGTGTACCCGAAACCCGAAAATAGATAATGACATGTAAAATCCCCAAATTACATCAAATCCAAAAAAATATTTAATATGCAGAGTCAAACTAACCCCGACTTGCGGTCACCCAAATGAGTAAACATACAACATATCGTTGCACTACATCTCGTAAATCCATGTAGTTCTTGTGCATATGTGATAGATTTGTTGCCTAGGAAGCCCTTATGCAAGTGCACATGATATCGGTGATAGCTAGATGTACCAATGTAAATAGATGTGTGGATGGAAAAATGAACTTCCCTTCCTATGTGTGTATGCAAAAAATGTAGTCCCTTGTCCCTTAAATGAGTGATATATGAATGCCTTTGATGCTCTTAGAATGCCTTTGGATGCAAAATTAGGTGAAAGAAAATATGATTCCCAAAAGATAAAAAGAGACCTAAAATAAGTGAGTAAGATAGGAAAGGGTCAACAACACCCATAAGGACCAAGGCGCTGGGTGCCGACATCTTGTCTTGGTGCTAGTGTCTAAATCCATAAAAGATTAAAAAAATGAAATATCAATTAGGTTGTAGGGTGTAAAAGACCATAAAGAAGAAAAGAAACAAAACAAAGAGGCCAAAGGTAGTTGTCAATTACTATTTTTCTCGCTTAGGAATCATATGAATGCAAGTATGTTGTTAGAACCTAGAAATGTACCCAAGTATGTGATTCAAGTGTCTACATTTTCCCCACTTTATATGTTACTGATTGAATACTCAATAAAATAAAGTAAATAATAAATGTGTACATGATATCCATGTAGAATGTGACGATGATAGCATGTCAAAGAGATAAGTGAAATGATGAAGTGTGGAAGATAAGAAGTAGGAATTGACCCTAGGGGTGAAGTGTATTGTGTTGTATCATGTTGTACCTATTATTTTGCTTGATGTAGGGTTTTTCTTGGTGTGTATTAAGGACGGACCTGCAAAAGAAGGGAAAAAAAGTATTCAAATTCATGTATTGTGAAAACTCTTACGAAGTATGGAAAAGTATGTAAAATGTGTGAAAAAATAATAAAAGGAAAGTGTGCACTTGATTAATGAAGAGTGAAAGGGATAGAAAATGTCTTGAAAGTGTTGTAGAACAATGAATTTTTGGGTGATCTCACGTCAAGTGTGAGTTTTTGGGTGATCTCATGCCACGATAGAAGATTTTTGGGGAGAGAGGTCTAGTGTTACTCTCATTCCATGAATGCTTCCCAAATTTATACACCATTATAGATGGTGTGATCTATGTTTAGTTTCATATTTTTTCAAATGTATAAAGTTCCAAAACCAGAGGATATACACTAAAAATTCATATTAGTTTGTTGTTATTACATAGGATAGTGTATAGCCATAAAAACAAAACTAAACCTCCTACAAAATAGGGAGGAGAATAATGATTTACCCATGAATAGTTTTACGGGTCTAACAATATAACTACTCAACTATATGAATAGATTAAATATAACAATATATTTAATCAACCAACCTACTAACCATAGTAAATTTAATGTGAGCACTATAAGTTATTTTCCTAACATTCCCCCCCTTAGTACGAACATAGGAGAAACATAATCACACTTCTTCTTAAGTTTATCGTCCGTGTGTGCTCATGATCTTGGTTCACCGATGGTTTGGAAAAGGTTGGCCAAAAACCTCGATTTGAACCCTTGTTCATCCAAAATGAACCCATGTTCACCGTATGTCGAGCCCCTACTTGAAAAAAAAAAGGACCCCTATCCACCAAGAAAGAAACCCTTGTTACAGTGTATGAGCCCCCTGCTCATCCATTTCAAGAAACATGATGTTGCTTTTTCCTTGTGCTTTCATCTTTCCACTATATTTTCACATCAGAAAGTAAATAAGAATATGCTCACTTTATTACAACAATAAAATACTGCAAATTGAATTAAAAATGACAGGTACATTGTAAGAAAACACATTGAAACAAAATATCACAACCTCATTTTTTGGCCCCTTCACTTGCAGCAAATTTGGCGAGAGGACGTTTCTTTTCCTCCATCCTAATGTGCCTTCATCCTCCAATAAAGGACCCTAATACCTCATAGGAATGTGATAATGTTGCTCAATAATTTCCATATTATTTATTATTCCCTCCACAATGTGAAATCATTTATTTTCCGGATGTCGGGTAAGACCGAAAATGCGTCCGTAAGGAAAATTATTTTTATTTTTACAATATTTTGACTCCTGAATTTTTGACAATGAAATGGATGTGACAACAATAGAATTATGATTTTAAAGAGTGACTCAGAATAGACACATGGAAGATGATTAAAATGACAATACAAACTTTGACTATGACTCTTTACACCATGATAACAAAAACTTAAAATCACCTATTTGACTTTTACAATGACACCCCCTTTTTGACACAATTTTACTACTCTTTTGACCTCGGAGTTCCAACATACAATACACATTGACTTGACTCAATGGCAATAGATGACACTTATGTTGACAAGAATATGACAAAACCTTATAATTTGGCAACAAGACTATAACAGTCACACTTTTTAACAATACCAAATGATCCCTCAATAATCTTCACTTCCTAACTATTATATAAAAGACTCTCCTTACAAATATTTAAACACCAATATTTTAACTAAATGGTGAATACCACACGAACCAAAGACTTTTCACAATAAAAATTTACTTCCATAATAATAAAACAGCCTTGCATATACTCAGCTGATATAGATGCATGTAGTGGAAATGTAGCACTGGACAACGAGGGCGATGCATGAGAGGTCTCCACGCTGTTGAAAACAAGGTGATAAGATCTGTGTAGATATGGATATGACGTCTTTTCCCTTCAATCACTACATGTCTTATCTGATCCATGTTTGTTGAAATATCCAAACGTCTATGTTGCAACTAATACCCATTTCTGTGCATCAATTCGAAAGAAAACAACAAATTCGAATGGCTGAACGACGTAGATGTCTGAGGAAAAATGTTCTTGCTTATGATTTTCAATGCTACACATCGATTATACAATAGCTGAGCTTCTTATCTCCTTCTCGGGTTCTTACGTGGTCCTTGAAATTTACAGTGGTAGTTTGAATCTCTTGCTCATCCACTACCTATTGAACAGGATCCTCATAGAGTTCACATCGACTGTACTACACTTCTAATCTAATAATATGTGTCCCTGATAATTCTGAATGGCCGTGTTGATGTGGGTAACTCTGTTCAAATAGACTTTCAGAGAGTTGAGCTCCTCCGAGCACAGTGGTTGAAGAGAGCATGATGATCAATGAACAACATCATAGGTATGATGATAATGATTTGTGCACCAGCATATACACTCTGGGAAAACTGTGAATATATATGGAAAAATGTTTTTAGAATATGCTAATACACAATGATTCAATGCAGATCTGGCTAAACAAAGTTCTGGCTGTTGAAAGGATACAAATCAAAATTCCTCCAAATATTAAATTCTTCAATGCAAATGATGATAATTCTGCCAAAGGTCAATCAAACCACAACAAATTTGTTGTTCCAAATGTTGGGCCTTCATATAATAGAAGAATATAATCTTGTTTCCTGCAATAGACTAGGGACGCTTATCAGAAATTCCAGAATGAAAGCACATAGCCATTTTGAACCACAACGACGTCTACTTCTCTTTTACCTATTATTATGGCATATAAATTCTCTCGTCATAGTCTGGGGCATTTGGGAAGCATGGATAAAGCCCCTCAAAGACTCTCACAAGGATCTCATTGCTCTAATACCAAATAAAGTTCTAGAACTGAAGTAGATACATACGTTATTATATAGCCATAAAAACAAAACTAAACCTCCTAAAAAATAGGGAGGAGAATAATGATTTACACTAATATAACTATTCAACTATATGAATAAATTAAATATAAATATATATTTAATCAACCAACCTACTAACCATTTACCATAGTAAATTTAATGTGAGCACTATAAGCTATTATCCTAACAATGTACCAATTGAAGGAGATTGCATGCATTCTATATTATAAGGTCAGTACCTAATCTTGTGAAATTGCTCTGTGAACTGATATGAACTGCTATAAACTATGTTGATCTAAGAAAGTAACTGTAACTACCCTCTGGTCATAGGCACTCGAGAAAGGTCACGACTGCTCGAGCACTAGTGTCTCGTAGTTGGGCATTGGTGTTTTTCTAAACCGAGGTCCCAAGTTGAGTTTCACACCATTTTTAACTAAATGATGTTTTGTTCCTATGGTGATCTATACGGTAATGTTGTATGGGGTGACTAATTCACCCAATGTGTGCCCCCTCATTTGGCATACATGCGATGTCACTAGGAGAATGCACCCAGAGGAGAGGAATTGATACTTATTTGAAACTATGTACACTACACGGGGAGGGAATGTGCATAGTAGAAACCAAGGCACATGCAAACAAGATGGCTAAATACATGTGTTAGTAGAAAAAGAAGAAAACATGTCATAAAAATAAGTGTAACAATAAAATGTGCATATAAAAGATAGAGACCGCAAAAGAGGGTTTTGTACATAGTACATCACTCACAAGTGTCACAAGATAATTAGGACCAAAGCGGCCAAAATCATACAATGTGCATACAAGACAAAGGGAATAGCCTATAAAAAATAGCATATAATAGCAATCAATGGAAAATAGAGAGTAACAGACAACCATGGTGGCAAATATTTCTTACAAGACAAATGTTGCACATGAAGCACCCATTATCATGTTAGAAAGATAAAGAGTATGTCAAAGCATGTATAGATCAATGTGAAACAGTGTGAAAGGAATAATAGGAAGTAATATAAAATGAAACAATAGCACATGTGATGTGTATAGCTGTATATTCCCCCAAGAGCCTCCGTGGGGCGATAAGAGGTACAGGTTCCAAACATCATTGTTGCATGTAAAGATCTCGTAGGAAGTCTCGCATTCAAAACTAGACATCAAGTGAACATGCATGTGTATATGATAAAGATAATGACATACTAGACATCCGCTAACATAGTAAGTAAAGTGTAACATGTGAGTATATGAAAACAAGAATATGACTTGGTATAAAATGTACAATGGGTGCATGTAAAATAATATCAAAATGTGTGTCAAAGGGTTGATCATGTCTGACAGCTGAAATCTTAGGTTTCTCAAGCCTGAGTGAAGGTGCAGAACTCATGTGTTGCTCATGATCCTCAAAAAGAGTCGAGCGAACAAAAAAATGAGCTCCAGTCAATGTGTGTTCCCAATGATGTATCTTCTCGAAAACCAATGTCATGACGAGAATTCCACTTAACATGTGGAATAGAGGAAACAATACCCCATGAATGTCTGCCAATGACTTCACTAGTGAGACCCATAGAATGGAGCATGTGAGAATTGAATGCAGTGGTATGCTTCCCAAAAAATCCATGCAACTGAGCAAAAGTAGGATACACAACATGTGGTACTATAATAGGCACAGATGTGGAAGACTATTCAGTAACAAGCCTCATAGGTTTAGAAGCATCAAAATTAGGTTCAGGCTCAAATATCTTGGCGAGATCAATGTCATGTGGGTATAACAACAACAACTGCAAGTGGACTAGGAGCATGGATATGGTTGTCCACAATATAATGGTGATGTTGTAGGCTAGCAAGTTTGTTTTGTAGGGAGTGTATTATTGTATCCTTATTGTGAATGAGTGATTGTAGAAGAGAATTTCACTTCTTGAGCGATCTATTTTCTTCCACAAATTTTATAATATCCTCTTGAAGTTCATATACTTCAGAGAAAATAATATCATTCTCAGAATCCATGATAGGTACAAACTACAACTCCTAAAAGTTTAGGACATCGGGCTCAGCCGAAATTACGTCCACAATTGATTACAACACTCCTCCATATTTGGCACTTTATAATTATAGTGAAATTCTCAAAATAAATAACTCCAATGGAAAGAGCATGAAAAAACAAGCACTTTTGCAAAAAAGGCACTCAAAACCGAGTTACCGATCAAAAGTTACAAGCTTTACAAGATTATGCTCTACTTATTTATTTTAGTTGCCACTAAAACAAAATAAATTGTTGTTTCCTTCATCACACAAATAAAAATAAAGGGGGCTGAAGTTAAGCACCAACTAGTAGGAATCAAAATCTTTAAGCCCTCATATGACCATGCCATATGACCAAGGGCTAAGGATTTTAATGGGTGTCTGCACAACTTCCTATTCTAGGGTGTGTCGCGTGTTTTTGAGATAGTCACAGCCAACTACCTCTTCTGGTAAAAATTACTATTTATGAACTATGTAGACAATGACCTTAGTTTGCTAAAAATATCAACTTGTGGATTTTCCCGAAATAGTAAAAAAACATGCACATCATCCATGGACCCATGCCAAAAATGAAACATCCGAAAAACTTCCTTCGTGCACAAGCCGAGACAGATACGCCGTAACATAAAATTGCCCTGTGTAGATCTCGAGAAGTCCAATATACCCAAAAAATAATCCCGTTCCCTTTTCTTCCCGACATGAATCCCAAGGTAACTCATTGTGCTTCCCTGCAATAATACAAAAAACCTAGAAAATGACTACCTCTAGAAATGGTCAAGTTTACAATTGATCTTAGGGTTTTCCCGCCTTTCAAATCCATTGGAAGCCTCCATTTTGCATAAAAACTCATGCAGCAACAAAATATGACCAAATGCCAAATATATGAATAGACAATGTGAATTTATTTACAAAATAAAACTTACGACGGATGTCAACAACAATCTCCAACTCGATACCATGAAAGGAACGATAACCGATCGTATTCAAGCTAAGAACACAGATGCTAATCAAACACCATGATCAATAAGTTGAAAGAAATTCACCGAATAGCATTACATTAATCCTTTAGCAAACAAATGAGTAAAAATACCATATATTATAATGGAACTCAATACAATACATTGAGAATGGGCCTTGCTTAAATAGGCAAGGAATAACAATCTAAGAACTAGTCAAGGTCATAGATCAAGCCATAAATCAAGGAAATAACTAGTCATCAAAGAACTAGTCAAGACCATAGATTTATGAGAGAACTAGACATCAAGGATCTAGTCAATACCATAGATCAAGGAAAGAACTATACCTAACAACTAGTTAATATATTCTAATATCTAAATAAGATAAAAGAAATATCCGCACACATAAGTGGGTGAGGATAAATACAATAAAGGTAAATAAAGTACCTAGGTGAACATGAGCTAAGGTATTGACTAGATCCTTGATGTCTAGTTCTCTCCTAAATCTATGGTCTTGACTAGTTCTTTGATGACTAGTTATTTCCTTGATTTAAGGCTTGATCTACGACCTTTACTAGTTCTTAAATTGTTATTCCTTGCTATTTAAGCAAGGCTCATTCTTAAATTGTTATAATATATGATATTACTACTCATTTGTTTGCAAAGGTTTTTGTAAACCTATTCTCGGTGAATATCTTTCTTCTTATTAATCGTGGTGTTTGATTAGCATCTGTGTTCTTGGCTTGGTATGATATGGTTATCATTCCTTTCTGGTTATGTGGTGTTGATCCCGCTTCTTTGGGTTTCATGTCCTTGCCTTGTTACCTTGGCTTTTCTTGGATTATGACTCTTTGTCGTCTCTTATCTCTTCCCAACTATTCGGCGAATAGTTATAATGGCGCAAACCAGTTGGGTGGAGGTTACACAGACACCAACATTCTCGCCTAACCCAGCTTTGATTTTTCAAGGCCGAGGTGAAAATGAGCTCCAAGAAAAACGGGATTCACCGCAGACTGAAGAAATGGAGCCTGGGCCTACATGCAGACGTGCCCAAGGGTTGCCTCGCAATCTACGTGGGGAAATCAATGGCGGAACGAAGGCGGTTCATCATTCCCACCAAGTATTTGAGTCTTCCCTTGTTTAAAACCTTACTTCACATGGCTGAGGAGTTTGGGTTTCATCACCTGGGCTGCATCACATTACCCTGCGAAGCACCCCTCTTTCAAATACTGTTGACTGTGCTTGCGAGGGAGGAGGAATGGTTTTATCATAGTTTCAAGGATGTTCTCAATAGGATTCCATCTAATTTCAAGGAATGGGAAAATACCCCAGTGCTGGTTCAGTATTTTCTAGTGTTCATGCGCAGGGAGCTCGCCTAAACACTCTATGCTATGTGTATGATGAGGAAACTCATTTTCTTCATTTAAAAATAAAATATTTTCATGCACGCTGTATATAAAACTCAAATGTAAGTTTGGTTGGATTCTAAATTGTGTTATGGTGGTAAAAGAATGATCTCATGAAATAATTTTTTGTCAAAAAAAAAAAGGGGGTGGTGTTAGAGTAGGTATTTACCTTAGCTCATGTTCACCTAGGTACTTTATTTACCTTTATTGTATTTATCCTCACCCACTTTTGTGTGTGGATATTTATTTTATCCTATTTAGATATTAGGAGATATTATCTGTTGTTAGGTATAGTTCTTTCCTTGATCTATGGTATTCACTAGATCCTTGATGTCTAGTTCTCTCCTAAATCTATGGTCTTGACTAGTTCTTTGATGACTAGTTATTTCCTTGATTTATGGCTTGATCTACGACCTTGACTAGTTCTTAGATTGTTATTCCTTGCCTATTTAAGCAAGGCCCATTCTCAATGTATTGCATTGAGTTCCATTATAATATATGATATTGCTTACTCATTTGTTTGCAAAGGTTTTATGTAAAGCTATTCTGGTGAATTACTTTCATCTTATTGATCGTGATGTTTGATTAGCATCTGTGTTCTTGGCTTGGTACGATCTAGTTATCATTCCTTTCATATCTCATAACATGTCACATTATATTTATTTATGCTTTCATATGCTTATTAGGTTGGTCTGGTTCTTTACATAACATAGTAGGGTATATCAAGGAGATAATAAGGATTAGATGATGAGTCTTATTATATGGCTTGTAGGTTTCCCCTTAAAGTGGCTAAGTCATTTTACTTAAATATTGTGATAATTTCTCTATATTTTAGTGTTCTATTATTAATGATTGAGTGCCCACATTTTTATAGCTCGCTTACTTATTGTTTCCTTACTCATTGACATGTTTCAACAGGGATTATTATATTTTGGACATTATATTTAGAATTTTATCTTATTAGACATGTATGAACATTTTGGTGTATGGAGCCAATTTAGCTTAATTTCTATGTTGTCGTATTATCATATGATGTCTTGGATACTAATGGATATGATGTTGTTTTGGGCGTAATTATATTGATGGATACTCTATTTGTTGCATGTTGAGATTCTATGGATACATGTCATTTTATTATCGTGACTAACTTATGGTGAATTGAGTATGATTATGCACGTTATCACATTTTGATTTCCAAAAAGATGATATGCTAGTTTAGAACTCGTTGATATCTTACTGATTAGTTAATTTATATTTTATCGATAGTACGGTTAATGTGTGCAATGAGTGTGCAGGTGACAGGTTACAGGAGAATGTGGGATTCAGGCCAGCTACACAATCTTACACAAGCAACCCATGGGCTAAGCCCTAGCCATGTTTATT
Source organism: Taxus wallichiana var. yunnanensis (assembly GCA_018340775.1). Classification (NCBI taxonomy): domain Eukaryota; kingdom Viridiplantae; phylum Streptophyta; class Pinopsida; order Cupressales; family Taxaceae; genus Taxus; species Taxus wallichiana. The sequence continues at coordinate 430,426,125 of CM031242.1, read as the reverse complement.
ACTTGAGGCCTTAGCATTAGAATTATTGTTTCGGGCACCATGGGTGACCCTCATTTGTAATGTAATATGTCTTGTAATTATCAATTTTTCTTAAGGTGGTTAGTTTGTGTTGTTAACGTGTTTTGGGAAATTAATGACCCCACTTACATTAAGTTTTGATTTAGATTAATGATGTAATTAATTTAGAGGGTTTAGGGTCACATGTGAACCCTTGGGTGGTCCCCACACCCTCTAACCTTGTGCCTAATTTTTCCAAACCCGAAATTGGGTTATTTTGGGCATTTTTAGGGACCTCTTTTTAGTTTGGGAGTTCCCTTAACACAAAAATGAGCCCTTGGACCCTATCTAATAGGTAGGGGGCTTATTTCCAAGGCTAGAGGGAGTTTTCCCTCCCTTTTTGCCTCTTGTTTGGTCACATCCATGTAAGGGGTGTGGATTAGAGTGCTTGTTAAAAGTTGCACTAAGATTGTTTTGTTATCAATTTAGGTAATTTGGGAGAAGAGGGCTAAACGACACTTTACCCCTTTCTCTCTTTTGTTTTGGCATCTTTGACCTTGAAGGAGGAGAGGGGTGACACATGTCACCCCCTCATTTGTAAGGATTTTGTTTCCTCCTCTACAAATTCCCTCTCATGGGAAATGAAGAGGACTTTTTTTTAGAACTTCTTTCTTGGATGCTTGTGTGATTGGGAGCTAAAGGTTGCTTGGGTCAAGGAGTGGAGAATATTGAAGATGGAAAACTTTTTGGAGAGTTTTCTTTGAGGTAGGCTCTTAAGCTTTGTTGTATGTGTTGTAGTCATATTTGATGTTAGTTTTTTTTTTCTTGGAAATATGGTCATTATATATGGTTTTGTAGTTATTGTTAATTGATTTTACTCCCTCCATCATATGACATGGTGGAGTTTTGGAGTTGTGGGGGAAGAGAGAGGGATTTTCTTCCCTCTCAATCCTTATAGGCTTGATGGACAAGCCTTGTAGGATTTAGTTATTCCCCTCAAATGGTTTGAGGTGGGGAAGGTGATTCATTTGGCTTGAATCTCCTTCCCCATTCTTGGTAAGGAAACCTCTTTGGGGTTTGAAAATCCTTCCAAGAAGGATTTGGTGAAAGGGAGGAGGAATAAGGAGGGATTGTATGAAAATGGAGAAATAAGGAGGGTATGGAGTTATTGGTTTTATGCTACTATTATTGGTTATAATTTTTGGAGAACTTCTTTCCTCTCTTCCCCACTTTGTTTAGAGGTAGAACTTGGTTTCTCCTCTTTTTCTTCCTTGTAAAATTTGGAGTCTTGTCTTGGATATTTGTCTTATTTTTTTGTGGATGTATTTTTGGTTGTTCACCTCATTCTTGTGCAAGTTTTGGATGGTAGTCCTCTTTCCCATGGGCTTGGGGGAGGCTAGCATGCATCCCAACTTTGAGAAAACATGTTATGATGCCTATGGTTGGGTGGTAAACAAGCTTTTTCTCCTTGGTTGGATTTCTTGAAGACATGGAAGTTGGCTCTCAAAGTTGGAGTTGGTGGCATCTTGGCCTCTCTTTGTTCTATCATTTTTGTGTGAAGCATTGAAAACTCTAAAGTATGGTTTGGTGGAAACTTCATTTGTTGTAAAATCTCCCTTGTATATTTGGAGATTATTTTTCTTTTAAAACTTGAGTAAGATTAAGTTGAGCAAACCCTTTTATCCTTTTGAAGGAGCTTTGTATTGTACCTTTCTTGAGTAGTTCCTTGTATCTTGAAGAAGCAATGTAAAGTGAGTTTTGAACTTCTTGATAAGAAAGTTTGTATTAGATGCTCTTCCCTTGTAAAAACTTGATGTAACTCTTGTTGTGAAGAAAGGTTAAGTTCATCGGAAAATAAATGTTATTTAGACTACATTTGAAAAGGTTTAAAGAATTTGAATGTGTTTTGTTCTTGTTTATCTCTGCAAAAACAAATAAATAAATAAATGATACATAGGTATATTTCTTGTTGGTTATTCTATTTGGGGTGTAAATCTGAAATATGTTTTGTTTAAAACATTGGAAATGAAATATAATTTTTAGCATTGAATCTCATGAATAATATTAAATGGAAATACTTTCTTTCATGCCATTTTTTTTTCTTCTTGTAATTGTGGTAAAATAAATAAATGAAATGAAAGTTTGATTCTTTTTATGAGTAGATTTAGAAGTTGTTTTTATTAAGTACAAAAAAAAAAAAAAAAAAATAAATCATTATACCTATTATATTTATTTTACGTGTGTGTGTGTGTGTTTATTTGTTTATTTATTTATATTTTTTGTGTTATTAATAAACTGTTAGATTTTTTATTTATTTATAAAATGTTAACATATATCTTTATTATATATATATATATATATTATAACAATAAGATTTAAAAACAAAAAACAAAAATAAAATAAAATTAACAAATAAACAACGGGTCAGGGGAGGGCTGAACCCTCCCCCCATACTCCCGGCCCCTTTGCTATCGTGCGGCCAAACCCCCCACCTCGTCACGACCTTGTCCATGCTACCACCTTCCCCTGTCCCACCGCCACCACTCTATCCCACATCGTCGCCGCCCTTTCCTTCGCTTTCACGCCACCCTATTCCCAACTTCCCCACCCATCCACAACCGCGCCCTTCTCCATGCGCCGACCACCCCGTCCCCCACTCCCTACATACCTCTTCCTCTCCAAGATCCGCCACCCCTTCCACTCCCATAATAACATACAAAAAAACAGAAATATGTATAAAAACAATAAATAAATTTGTATGTGTTGAACAAAAAAATAAAAATAAATAAGAAAAGTGTATTCACATTGTTTGAATCTTCAACATTACCATGCAAACCCAATAAAACTCCATAGCTCTCCACCTGCAAAGAATCAAACAAAAAAAAAAAACAAAATGAGAAATAGAATGAAAAGAAAAAAAAAGGAAAATAAGAAAGAAATTTTCAAATGATAAGAAAGAAAAAGGTAAGGAAGTTAGGGCAAATTGTAGGGCGAATTTCAAATCTAGGGTCCATATTAGAATGATCCTAGGGCTCAAGATAAATCCAACACACTTTTGGATATGGGAAATATTGTGGGAATAAACATATTAAATGGGGGATGAAATTTAATTAAGGATGGGTAGTTATTTTCTCATGTGGGTGAATTTATTCAATGAGATATATTATTTTTAAATGTGTGAAAATTATTAGAAGCTAAATAAATAAAATTAATTAGAAACAAATGTTTTAGCAATTTGGTTAAAATTATATCGTTAAGAATTTAATTATTTAATGAGAACATTTAGGCGAAACATTAGTTCGCACTTTAAAAAAAAAAAAATTGCCAATTTTTTAGGTTGTTTTCAAGTGTCCCGAGGCGGGGCACTACGTTTATTATCGAGTTGGGGTTTACACACGTAGACACTCTAGGTCATTAATTAAAATAGTTAATGGTAATTTTAATAACATTAAATTGAATGAATGAATAAAAATAATTATTTAAAATGTAATGCCCCCCCCAACCTACCTGGTCTCGTTCAGTCTCATCTCCTTCTTGGCGTGGAGGGTGGAGCTATTAATGTGTGATGTGAAGGAATCCTTTGGTGGCCGCACATGCTTTGATTAAAATGTTGACTTCCCCTCTGCTTCACGTGGTCTCCTGTCGTGTCTGTCCAACCACGGATGCTTGTTTTGCACTCCATCAAATGCTGAAACAGATGAATCGCTATAGCGTGTTCCGGATAGTGGATTCATTAATGGCGAAATGAAGGTCTGTCGCCCTGATGTTGCGTGGGTGGGTGTGGATCCTCAAAATCGTGTTGTTCGTGCAGGCTTCGGTGGAGCACGTAACTAATTTTCTCTGGGAGGGTCGTGAGGAAGATTTGGGTGTGTATGCAGCAGCTACGGTGGTCGAGAGGTAAACTTATCCCAAAAAATCGGTGGCCCCGGAGAGAGCTAAGCTGCGCATGGCAATGCTTGCAGGTGACCCCAAGGAACCGTTGGTGCTTGAACCCGATGTTACGTTACACGCGACCACAGTCGTGATCCGTGGTTGCAAAATCTTGCAGCGTAGTAGAAGGACGAGATAAAGTTTTAGTTGAGTTGTCTTGCCTTTTCATTTTGGAAGTCGTTTATGTCTAGGTGGTGAATCTAACACGGAAGAAGCTCGATCAAATCTGGAGGTGCAGATGATCGGGATGTACAAATGATAAGTAATTGCTGCCAAGATCCAGTTGCACCAGAAAATGTGGGTTCAACGGCTGTCATAGCTGTTGTGAGTCCATCTCAACTTGTTATTGCTAACTGTGGAGATTCAAGAGCAGTGTTATCTAGGGGAGGAAAAGCAATCCCTCTTTCTAATGACCATAAGCCTGAACGAGAGGATGAGATGGGCCGTATCGAAGCTGCTGGTGGACGTGTTATTTTTTTGGAATGGATATCATGTTGGAGGTTTTCTTGCTATGTCCAGGGCCCTAGGAGACAGATTCTTGAAACGGTACGTGATATCTGAACCTGAAGTAACATGTGCAGATCGGACACATGAAGATGAGTGCCTCATCCTAGCTAGTGATGGTCTATGGGATGTTCTGTCAAATGTTTCTGCCTGTGAAGTTGCTAGAAAATGTCTGGCTGGCTATAGACCTCATCGCTCAAAGGGTATTACAAAATATAATCCTATAGGTTCCGCATCTGCTCTTCTTACCAAATTGGCTTTGGGATGGAGAAGTGGTGACAAGAGTTCTTCACCCCTTTCCGAGGCATCTAGGAAGACTGAGGAGTCGAATGAAGAACCATTCTCAAAGACATCGGATCAGGAGTCAGAGTCTCCGACAGAATCCCATGAACAAGCATCTCCCATTACGGTAGAGAACTTAGCTTCTGGTATTAATGTTAGAGATTCTATTTTGCAAAATGCAGTTTCCCAAACTGAGCCATCAAAGCAAGATCCAGTTGTACAGTTGGAATCTCAGTATTCGATTGTCAAAACTGCTCCAAGCTATGCAAGTGTTGGTTTTGTGCCTCAGATTAGCCATTATCCTTCATATGAACCTGCTTTGACCAGCCCACATGATGTTTCTCGTCAACCGAGCATTGTGATGCAGCAAATGTATGATCCTTCATCAAGAATTTATAATCCATTTCTCGGACACAGCGTGATGGAGATGCTCGCTTCCCTCCATTTGTTGGACCAACTGCAGTGAGCAAGTACAATGGGAATGCTACTTTATTATCTGGTCCAAGTGTATCAGCATCACAGGAGACTGCAACCTCTGTTGGAGTAGCCTCTGCAGCTCTTACAGCTCAAGGATCACAAATGGCTGGAATTGCACCCAGTACCATGTCTTTCCCACATCAGCAAATGTAGTTGTTTCCCCAATCTGATGAAGAAGAAGGTTTATTTATCATTACGGTAGATGCCTTCCAGAGCCAGGAGCGTGATGTAATCGTTATGTCTTGTGTCCGAGCTTCAAATCATGGGGTTGGGTTGTAGCTGTTTTTCACCGCGTGAATGTGGCGCTAGCTCGAGCTCGCAGAGCACTTTGGGTTAAGGGAAAGCAGTGGCATTGAAACAATCATATGCATATGGAGATGGCGTTTTAAACCAGGCATGTTAAACCTGCCCTTGCAATCTTCTGCTACCCTTTTATTATGTCATGAATTGAATGTCCTTCTATTTTCTTTTATCTGTTATGGCATTTAGAATGGGCTTCGCTTTTTCCTTGCTCCTCAATTAATTGCTCTCTGGCTTCGAAAATGGTATTTTGTAGCATAAAATTATTTCACAATGGACAAAATGAATGAACTAGGTAAACAGTAAAACTTAACCTTTGTTTATGTTATTAGTTACTGCAATTGTCTGTTCAATAATGGTAATTTATGAAAAGCTATCTCAAACCGATTACAATTCTAATTCCAGTTTTTAATTAAAAAAATAAAAATTGGCTAGGTTGCTTTATGACTGCCTGATAATGCTTTTATTCTAAATGGATGTAATAGTGAAAGGCAGAAATTAAAATTGTAGAGTTTTCTCTTTCTTGGTAAAGTGTATGATGTTATAGACATTCTATGTAAATTATCTTCCTTGTGAATCGAACTCTGTAGTAGCAGATGTTTTCTTTGGAGCGACTATGAGGATAGGTCGAGTAGACTGTCGTGAGATAGATGGGTATACCCAAGCTATTCATATGTTGTTTTAGAGACGGAAGAGAAGGCATAGTTCGTAGGAAGAGTATTTTGCCTTGTACTTTTCCCCTTCGCTGACTGTTAACCTTGTGATTGGTGACTCGAGTTGGGTCACGGTAGAGGATCTTGTGTCGATTCACTTATATTTTCAACAGACTATCCCTTGCTTGTTTAAATTCAAGTATCGAATGAAATGGGTTTCTATTAAATTCATTTTGTAGCTTAGTAAACCTTCAATAACTCAGGTAGGGACTTTCTGAGTAAGTGTTGACTGAGGCATGTGTGAAATTAGAATGGTTATCTTTCTTCGAATTGGGTTAGACTTGTATGAAAATGAAAAAAATATGAATCGACTCAGTTACATAGTTTAGTGAGCTAAGTCCTTAACTCTTACAATGATCATACGAGGGGTGGATTACGGGTTTATTGCTGATTATGTGATGTAAGATAATAACAACCTTTGGTGAAAAGACTTCTTCTTGATCCTTGCCTGTGTAATCCAACTATAGTTGTTGTATGTAATTTTAGTTGGATAGAATCTAATTTATTTAACTTCTTGATGAAAAATAATTAGGTTCGGTGAGAATTGCTTGGTATATTGAACCTTCAGATTTAGTTATAGTGTTGTGAGTATTATATGTATGTTGGTTTATTCAGCTGAGTGAAGTTAACTTTAATCTTTGACTGATTTGTGTTTATATATGGTTGGGGCCTATATTCTTCCTAAAACATGGATGTGCGTTAATGCAGTCTTGTTAACAAGTAATTTTGAATATGTTAAGTCATTTGACCGATCTTTATCTTTTTGGTTAATAATAATAGAATGATGTTTGGGTGTTAGATTTCAATCACGTAATCCATAGGATTACTTGACTGAAATCTCAATACTCTCAGCCTTGTTGTCTTCACCAATAAGGTCTCACCTTGATTATCTTTGGAATATCTCTCTCACTTGAATATTGGGATTCCTCCTTGTTGGCTGGTATAAATCTCGTCATCTTGTGAAACATGTTGATTAGTGGTTTGTGATTTGATCCATTCTTGAGTTTAGAAATTTACTTTCATGATATTATAAAATGTTAGCTTACTATTGCAATGGGTAGTCTTAACATGCTCAGTTCTCGCGAACTGATTCCAGCTAGTATTTGTGCAGATGGATTGTGCGAGTAGATTAAAGGAAAGAGTTGTAAAGGTTTCATCAGTGCAATTTATGAAATTCCTTGTAAAAATGTCCAATGTGAGGTAAATTTTGTAATAGTGATTGCAAAGGAATTTAGAAGACCTCTTGCCTTGGGTTGTTCAGAATTTGTGTGAAGATGTTATGTTGTCCTTCTGTAGGTAAACTGGTAACTTATCTTTGTGGGAAATGTTATTCAAACTTTCACTGGCATAAGCATTGTAAAACTTGGATCTTGAGAATTAAGTGTTAATTTAAATCTTTCTGAGACTCTGTATTGATGTGTTATATGTAAGTCGTAATGGGGTGGTTTTCCTTACAGAAGTTACCTAAAAGTTTTATTCAAAGAAATACGTTGTGGTTTAGATCCCCTTGAAAACAAGCATTGCCTTAAGTAATCAAGAGTGAGACTATCCTTGCAAAGTGATTCTATATAGCGCGTTATCCCTAACTGGACTAGTAAAAATTACTCTTTTTGGTGAACGCTAAAGACAAGCTTAAGGGAAAACAATGGTTAGATTTTAGAAGATGATAGGATTTAATAAGTAGGAAGGAAATTGATTAATAAAACCTTAAATATCTCTCTATCGTTTGAAATGTCCTCCTTTGTCAAACTTAATTAAGTAAAGTCTAGATGGAGCATTTAACCAATCTTGATAAACTCTTAACCTCAATAAAAGACTGATAGTAAACAATGTGACCCTGAAGCTAAATTCCGTTGTCCTGTTCTGTTAACCCTTGCCTTGATTCATGGTGATATTTCTTAAGCAAGGTCAAAATTTGATCCTTAAACAAGAAGGTTATTGTTATGAACCCTAAGCGGTACTTTCCACTCAATCGGAGCTTATGCCTTCACCTGTGCAACAGAGGTGTGGAACATGTGTTAGTGGCTTGAATAAGATTAATTAACCTTGTAAGAAATGGAAAATGTTCTAAAATCAAATGAATAAAAAGCTTTGGACATAAAACTGATGATCCTAGTTTAGAAAGCCTGGCCTTAAGCTATTTAGTCAATAGTTGAAAAGAAAGAAGTTCTCCCTTGTGAAAAGAATTGTGTGAATCATTACATGAAATTTTATAAGAACGTAAGTTAAGAATTAAGAGACATTTTAGTAAACAAGAAAATTTAACAAGAATTTTCTCATGGGATGCCCTAAATGTAAGTGTGTCATGTGGTTGGACTTCCTTGTTGTCTTGTCAAAAGAAGAAAAAAAAAAATGTATTGTCCTTGATAGGTGTGAACGTCTCCGTGCTGCCTTTATGGCCATCCTTGTATCAAGTTGTTCACAGTGTTAGTGGTATCCTTGGTGACGACATGTTGCGTCATGTTATGTGTGTCAAGCAAAAAAAAAAATTATCCTATATTTTCTTTGTGTTTTATGTATGTGATTTTGGGAGTTACATTTTGGTATCAGAGCGTAGGTTCATGCTCTCGAACCTATGGGCCGGATTGGTGTTATATGGTGATGTTACATGGTGGTGGTGGTGTTACATGATGATACTGCATGATGATGATGATGTTGCATGATGGTGGTAGATATTGGAAGAGTAATGTGCTTTAAACGTGATGTGATCCATGTCGTAATTGTGATATTGTGAACGCACATGATGGGTATGTCACCTTGTGCGTGTTTGTGATCATGTTGATGTGTTGGGATGGGAGTATTCTCTCTCCTTCTTGTGGATTCTATGAAGAGTTCACGTGTGAATTATTGTTTGTGATGTGTGAAAAGAATTATAATGTGGATGACATAGTGTTGGAATATTGTGACATATTGTGATATGTAGGTGTATCAATGTGTTGTATGACTAGATTGATGTTGAAAGAGATGAGTTGTATCATGATGTTTTTACCATGTTTTGAAGAAATGTGTGTACCACCTTGTTATGTAGCAATGGATGTTATGTTGTGATGTACTATGTTCATCGTAGGCATGATTTGTGTGTAATATGTAATGCTTTGTGTTGTGATTTGGGGTCATACGGTGAGTGTATGAACCCTATCGTATGGTGATTGCGCTTTGGGTGCAGAATGTGGTAAAGTGATGTATTACGCCCTGTGGATGTATGATTGTGATCTACCCTGTATACATACCATACGTGAGATGTTATGGTAGTTATGTGTGTGCCACCGTTATGTTAGTGATGTTGTTGTATGTTATGTTGTGAACCCTACGCTAACCGATCCTGAGGGAAATCGGTAGAAGTGTATGTTGAGAGTGAGGAATGGTGTACCATGGGTCAATAACTCGAGTCAAAACTCGGTTTAGTAGATTACATGTGATTCTTTCCTCTCTCCATATGTGGTTGTATGTACACAACCTAAGTGCAACTATGACTATGTTTAGCCTTGTCGAAGTGGTGGCGGGATGATTCAGATGGAGGTGATGATAGTGGTATTATTGATATGTATTTTACGAGCTGAGGCTCGAGGTTCCGAGTGCTAGAAACTTGTTGAGTACCCCTTTGGTGGCTAGATAAGGCCACACAGTTATATAATGTGACATCATTATAAGTTGATTTTTCTTCGTAATTAATTTTTTTCTTTATTTTGTAAGGACCAGTAGCTTTTCTTGATTGCAATGCTTTACAATTTTGGGCATTTCCTTGGTTTGTGGCACTAACATGGGGATTTTGATACTAACTTTGGCTATTTGGCCATTTATTTTAGCTTGATTTGGGGTCTTCTTTTAAATTTGGAATTTTTACCGCCTTACCCAAGGCTTGTACTTTGCCACTTGGCACTTTGAATTGGATTGTTGTGTTGGTTCTATTATCGTGATGTGTGGAATAGGGTCATAGGATGCACCATGGATTGGTTGGACCTATGGACCCGCTTCGTTGTATGGGGTACGCCCCAAGGAGTACATATAACTAGCGGGTTGTTGAACCACGTGTTATTATGTCACTTGGGTTAGGAGTGTTCGAACTCTATGTGTCTTGGACCATAGGGTCAACCGGCCTCCTTGAGGGAGGCATAAGAGTTTGAGGGAGGCATAAGAGTTTGAGGGAGGCATAAGAGACTTGAGGGAGGCATAAGAGTTTGAGGGAGGCATAAGAGACTTGAGGGAGGCATAAGAGTTTGAGGGAGGCATAAGAGACTTGAGGGAGGCATAAGAGTTTGAGGAGGCATAAAGACTTGAGGGAGGCATAAGAGTTTGAGGGAGGCTTATGATATTTTGTGTATGGTTGATGTTTAGGATATATGTTGAGTTATTGTGATGTTTTGGTAGTGTTTTTTTGTATGTGTTACTCATGTCGATGGATATGTGTTGTGATGTTGTGGTTATGCCATTGATTCCCTTGTGGACACTATGTACTGTAGTAGCATGGTTTGGTGTTATGTGAGTCTTTCATTGATGCAAATTGAGGAAATGTCTACGGTGGATTGTAATACTCTTTTGTTTGAGTATTTGGTATGTCGAGTCATTGATGTGTGACGTGTACTATGTATGTGGTATGTGCCTAATCCATTTTGTATTTGAGTAACCTTTTTGTGGTGTAATAAAATCTTGAAGTATATACTTGTGTGCTTGTGAATCTGTAGTGTCTTTTGAACTAATAGGGTGTTGTGTTAGCAGTTCATGTTGGGCACCCACAATAAAGAATAAACCAAGACTCCTCCACAATGAAATTTTAAAAGAAATTAAACTAAGAATAGTGCTAATGAAAAGAGACTAATGAAATGATGAACAAGAAAGAACTGCCAATCTTCACAGAACATTGAAAGTTAAAAATTCTACCAAATGTTCCTAAGGCTACCTTGTGACCGTGCTTTAATCAACTAAAATTTCAAACCATAGGGTGTGTTTTCTTCTGTATCTATCCCTTGTTGCGTACCATTTCCTTTCCTCTGTGTAATGTCACATCGAGGATGATGCTTTCTTAAGGGGAGGAGAATGTAATGCCCCCCAACCTACCTTGTCTCGGTCAGCTTCATCTCCTTCTTGGCGTGGAGGGTGGAGCTATTAATGTGTGATGTGAAGGAATCCTTTGGTGGCCGCACATGCTCATTGATTAAAATGTTGACTTCACCTGCTGTTCACGTGGTCTCTTCGTGTCTATCCAACCACGGATGCTTGATGCACTCCATCAAATGTGGAAACAGATGATTTTAGCGTGTTCGCCATTCATTAATGGTGAAATGAATTCTCCTTGAATGTTGCGTGGGTGGGTGTGGATCCTCAAAATTGTGTTGTTCAGCAGAATCCATGGGCGCAGAACTCGATTTTCTCTGGGAGGCCGTGAGGAAGATTTGGGCCGTATGTATGCACGGCAGCAGCTATAGGGTCGAGAGGTAAACTTATCCCAAAATCGGTGGCCTCAAGAGAGCTAATGCAAGTGGACATTCTGGCTGCGGGGTGACCCCCAAGGAACCGTTGGTGCTGAACCTGATGTTCTAGTTGCACGCGACCACAGTCGTGATCCGTGGTTGCAAAATCTTGCAGCCGTAGTAGAAGGACGAGATAAAGTTTTAGTTGAGCTGTCTTGCCTTTTCATTTTGGAAAGTCGCTTCTGTCCAGGTGGTGAATCTAACATGGAAGAAGCTCGATCAAATCTGAGGCTATAGTACTGGGGATGTACAAATGATAAGTAATTGCTGCCAAGATCCAGTTGCACTTTAAAAATGTGGGTTCAACAGGCATGTCATAGCTGATGTGAGTCCATCTCAACTTGTTATTATTAACTGTGGAGATTCAAGAGCAATGTTATCTAGGGAGGAAAAGAAATCCCTCTTTCTAATGACCATAAGCCTGAACGAGAGGATGAGATGGGCCGTATCGAAGCTGCTTTGGTGCACGTGTTATTAATTTGGAATGGATATCATGTTGGAGGTTTTCTTACTATGTCCAGGGCCCTAGGAGACAGATTCTTGAAACGGTACGTGATATCTAAACTTGAAGTAACATGTGCAGATCGGACACATGAAGATGAGTGCCTCATCCTAGCTAGTGATGGTCTATGGGATGTTACTCAAATGTTTCTACACCTGTGAAGTTGCTAGAAAAATGTCAGGGCTGGCTATAGACCTCATCGCTCAAAGGGTATTACAGAAGATAATCCTGTAGGTGTTGTAGCTACTCTTCTTACCAAATTGGCTTTGGGACGGAGAAGTGGTGACAAGATTTCTTCACCCCTTTCCGAGGCATCTGGGAAGACTGAGGAGTCGAATGAAGAACCATTCTCAAGGACATCGGATCAGGAGTCAGAGTCTCCGATAGAATCCCATGAACAAGCATCTCCCATTACGGTAGAGAACTTAGCTTCTGGTATTAATGTTAGAGATTCTATTTTGCAAAATGCAGTTTCCCAAACTGAGCCATCAAAGCAAGATCCAGTTGTACAGTTGGACTCTCAGTATTCGATTGTCAAAACTACTCCAAGCTATGCAAGTGTTGGTTTTGTGCCTCAGATTATCAGTAGCCATTATCCTTCATATGAACCTGCTTTGACCAGCCCACATGATGCTTCTCGTCAACCAAGCATTGTGATGCAGCAAACGTATGATCCTTCATCAAGCATTTATAATCCATTTCTCAGACCTGGCAGTGATGGAGATGCTCGCTTCCCTCCATTTGTTGGACCAACTGCAGTGAGCAAGTACAATGGGAATGCTACTTTATTATCTGGTCCAAGTGTATCAGCATCACAGGAGACTGCAACCTCTGTTGGAGTAGCCTCTGCAGCTCTTACAGCTCAAGGATCACAAATGGCTGGAATTGCACCCAGTACCATGTCTTTCCCACATCAGCAAATGTAGTTGTTTCCCCAAGCTGATGAAGAAGAAGGTTTATTTATCATTATGGTAGATGCCTTCCGATCCGGGAGCGTGATGTAATCGTTATGTCTTGTGTCCAAGCTTCAAATCATGGGGTTGGGTTGTAGCTATTTTTCACCGCGTGAATGTGGTGCTAGCTCGAGCTCGCAGAGCACTTTGGGTTAAGGGCAAGCAGCGGCATTGAAACAATCATATGCATATGGAGATGGCGTTTTAAACCAGGCATGTTAAACCTGCCCTTGCAATCTTCTGCTACCCTTTTATTATGTCATGAATTGAATGTCCTTCTATTTTCTTTTATCTGTTATGGCATTTAGAATGGGCTTCTGCTTTTTCCTTGCTCCTCAATTAATTGCTCTCTGGCTTCGAAAATGGTATTTTGTAGCATAAAATTATTTCACAATGGACAAAATGAATGAACTAGGTAAACAGTAAAACTTAACCTTTGTTTATGTTATTAGTTACTGCAATTGTCTGATCAATAATGGTAATTTATGAAAAGCTATCTCAAACCGATTACAATTCTAATTCCAGTTTTTAATTAAAAAAATAAAAATTGGCTAGGTTGCTTTATGACTGCCTGATAATGCTTTTATTCTAAATGGATGTAATAGTGAAAGGCAGAAATTAAAATTGTAGAGTTTTCTCTTTCTTGGTAAAGTGTATGATGTTATAGACATTCTATGTAAATTATCTTCCTTGTGAATCGAACTCTGTAGTAGCAGATGTTTTCTTTGGAGCGACTATGAGGATAGGTCAAGTAGACTGTCGTGAGATAGATGGGTATACCCAAGCTATTCATATGTTGTTTTAGAGACGGAAGAGAAGGCATAGTTCGTAGGAAGAGTATTTTGCCTTGTACTTTCCCCTTCGCTGACTGTTAACCTTGTGATTGGTGACTCGAGTTGGGTCACGGTAGAGGATCTTGTGTCGATTCACTTATATTTTCAACAGACTATCCCTTTCTTTTTTAAATTCAAGTATCGAATGAAATGGGTTTCTATTAAATCCATTTTGTAGCTTAGCAAACCTTCAATAATTCAGGTAGGGACTTTCTGAGTAAGTGTTGACTGCGGCATGTGTGAAATTAGAATGGTTATCTTTCTTCGAATTGGGTTAGACTTGTATGAAAATGAAAAAAATATGAATCAACTCAGTTACATAGTTTAGTGAGCTAAGTCCTTAACTCTTACAATGATCATACGAGGGGTGGATTACGGGTTTATTGCTGATTATGTGATGTAAGATAATAACAACCTTTGGTGAAAAGACTTCTTCTTGATCCTTGCCTGTGTAATCCAACTATAGTTGTTGCATGTAATTTTAGTTGGATAGAATCTAATTTATTTAACTTCTTGATGAAAAATAATTAGGTTCGGTGAGAATTGCTTGGTATATTGAACCTTCAGATTTAGTTATAGTGTTGTGAGTATTATATGTATGTTGGTTTATTCAGCCGAGTGAAGTTAACTTTAATCTTTGACTGATTTGTGTTTATTTATGGTTGGGGCCTATATTCTTCCTAAAACATGGATGTGCGTTAATGCAGTCTTGTTAACAAGTAATTTTGAATATGTTAAGTCATTTGACCGATCTTTATCTTTTTGGTTAATAATAATAGAATGATGTTTGGGTGTTAGATTTCAATCACGTAATCCATAGGATTACTTGACTGAAATCTCAATACTCTCAGCCTTGTTGTCTTCACCAATAAGGTCTCACCTTGATTATCTTTGGAATATCTCTCTCACTTGAATATTGGGATTCCTCCTTGTTGGCTGGTATAAATCTCGTCATCTTGTGAAACATGTTGATTAGTGGTTTGTGATTTGATCCATTCTTGAGTTTAGAAATTTACTTTCTTGATATTATAAAATGTTAGCTTCTTGTTATGCAATGGGTAGTCTTAACATGCTCGGTTCTCGCGAACCGATTCCAGGCTAGTATTTGTGCGAGATGTATTGTGTGAGTAGATTAAAGGAAAGAGTTGTAAAGGTTTCATCAAAGTGCAATTTATGAAATTCCTTGTAAAAATTTCCAATGTGAGGTAAATTTTGTAATAGTGATTGCAAAGGAATTTAGAAGACCTCTTGCCTTGGGTTGTTCGAATTTGTGTGAAGATGTTATGTTGTCCTTCGTATGTAAACTACTAACTTATCTTTGTGGGAAATGTTATTCAAACTTTCACCGGCATAAGCATTGTAAAACTTGGATCTTGAGAATTAAGTGTTAATTTAAATCTTTACGAGACTCTATATTGATGTGTTATATGTAAGTCATAATGGGGTGGTTTTCCTTACGAAGTTACCTAAAAGTTTTATTCAAAGAAATAAGTTGTGGTTTAGATCCCCTTGAAAACAAGCATTGCCTTAAGTAATCAAGAGTGAGACTATCCTTGCAAAGTGATTCTATATAGCGCGTTATCCCTAACTGGACTAGTAAAAATTACTCTTTTTGGTGAACGCTAAAGACAAGCTTAAGGAAAACAATGGTTAGATTTTAGAAGATGATAGGATTTAATAAGTAGGAAGGAAATTGATTAATAAAACCTTAAATATCTCTCTATCGTTTGAAATGTCCTCCTTTGTCAAACTTAATTAAGTAAAGTCTAGATGGAGCATTTAACCAATCTTGATAAACTCTTAACCTCAAAAAAATACTGATAGTAAACAATGTGACCCTGAAGCTAAATTCCGTTGTCTTGTTCAGTTAACCCTTGCCTTGATTCATGGTGATATTCTTAAGTAAGGTCAAAATTTGATCCTTAAACAAGAAGGTTATTGTTATGAACCCTAAGCGGTACTTTCCACTCAATCGGAGCTTATGCCTTCACCATGCAACGAGAGGTGTGGAACATGTGTTAGTGGCTTGAATAAGATTAATTAACCTTGTAAGAAATGGAAAATGTTCTAAAATCAAATGAATAAAAAGGCTTTGGACAAAAATTGATGATCATAGTTTAGAAAGCATGGCCTTAAGCTATTTAGACAATAGTTGAAAAGAAAGAAGTTCTCCCTTGTGAAAAGAATTGTGTGAATCATTACATGAAATTTTATAAGAACGTAAGTTAAGAATTAAGAGACATTTTAGTAAACAAGAAAATTTAACAAGAATTTCCTCATGGGATGCCCTAAATGTAAGTATGTCATGTGGTTGGACTTCCATGTTGTCTTGTCAAAAAGAAGAAGAAAAAAAATGTATTGTCCTTGATAGGTGTGAACGTCTCCGTGCTGCCTTTATGGCCATCCTTGTATCAAGTTGTTCACAGTGTTAGTTGTATCCTTGGTGATGACATGTTGCGTCATGTTAGGTGTGTCAAGCAAAAAAAAAAAATTATCCTGTCTTTTACTTGTGTCGTTGTATGTATGTGATTTTGGGGAGTTACATAAAAACCATCTCGCAACCATTAAAATTTTGAAATTAATAACTTCTTCGCTCACCTCGTGCACTGGATGACACCCAAGAGGGTATGATTAGCTACGAGGTTTGGGGCATAGTGCACCTACATGGAGTTCGCCGCACCCAAATTCGGGCCTCATATATTAGAGGTCTTGCAATAGCTGATAGGCATTGGAGTAGCATCTTCCACCACCGCGGAGGCGGCGAGGAGATATGCACATTCAAGCCGCCGAGCATGATACACCAAGGTGGGAGAGGTCACGTAGCCATTATATTCATCATGAGAGGGTAGCCTCATTCCGTCGTAGCCGCTCACATAGCCTCGAGGGACCATTTGGGGATAGGCGATCCCTTTTGCATGTTGGACTACATCACCAAGATTGAGATACATGCAGTGTGATCAGGGATCTTCTTCACTTGCAGCCACCCACCTACACCGGCTCTACAGATGGATTTGGGGCTGAGTCATGGCTCCTTAGCTTGGATAGTTGCTTTGGCTTGCACTCTTACGGGAGCAACATCAAGGCAAGGTTCGTTATACACCTCCTTTGAGACGCAATAGCAGATTTTGGTGGAGGAATGATGAGTGTAAGCTCCATCTGACTTGAGAGACAGGTGACTCAGGAGATGTTCGAGGAGCGATTCGAGTCTCGTTATATGTCAGAGCACTTCGTGCAAAAGAGGATGATGAGTTTCATGAATTACGACGGGATCCGACACGGTAGCACGCATGATGAGTAGATTCCTAGATCTTCTCGCAAGATATGTGGATTACCTACAAGATGAGAAATTGCAGGTTAACAAGTTTATTCGAGGCCTTAATGCAGATATAGTAGGAGCAGTTAGGATGTTATCTCCTCCCACACTTGAGAAGGCCATTGAGAAGGCCTACTTAGCTGAGGAGAATAGGACCAAGGCACAGGAGCACCGTGATAGAAACAAGAGCAAGTTTCAGGAGAGGATACAGGCCTTTCAGAGTCAAAGGTCACGGGGTACTTGCACCACCCCTAGAGGAGGATTTTGGCCTCCGCCAACAGCCACGAGGGCTCCACCGCACCCGCAGCGATAGACACAATAGCAGGGCCACCCACAGCAGGGGGCTAGACAGAACATAGGATTTCAGAGAGGTGGTTCTAGGGGTGGTTTTGGTGGAGTCAGGGATAGGAGGTAGGGTACTTAGAAGGCCTATCCAACTCACACGTAACAGTATGCTAGGGTTGGACTAGTAGGATCAATACACCAGAGTACAGGAGGGACCCCATCTCAGAGGGGTACATGAGGATGTTTTATTTGTGGGTCTCCTGATCACTATGTGCATATGTGCCTACACAAACCCAATACCATGGATGCATAGAGAGCCACTAGATCTGAGAAGATGGTGGGTGATGTGGGATGTGCCCATCATGTATATGCAGCGGTTGACAACCACCAGGCCGAGCATCAAGCCATAGTCATCGAGACGACAGGTATTATCAGGGGTATTTCTGTCTCAATACTTTTTGATTCAGGTGCTTCAGATTCTTTTGTATCACCTTCTATAGTGGACCAGTGTGGGCTAGTGGTGGTTAGGCAACTAGATAGTTAGCAAGTTGAGTTGGCCTCTGGGGCTAAACTCGCCATGGACTCGTATGTGGAGAGTTACGTACTTGATTTAGGAGCTTTCTCCACTACACTTGACCTTCGAGTTATTCCTTTAGGATCCTATAAGGTAGTTTTGGGTATGGATTGGCTTGAGGCTTATCGAGCTAAGGTGGATTACAGAAATAAGGTCATTGAGTGTCAGGATGATCTTGGGAGTTCAGTTGTGATATCAGGGATGCAGAGGCCTATCTCCTTGCGCATGATCTCATCTAAGCAACTCAAGTGGAGCATGCGTAAGGGTTGTCAGTTATTTGCTATCACCATTAGTGACCAATTAGAGAGCACTCCAGAGCACTCACCCTTAGATGACCATGTAGTTTTGAGGGAGTATGTAGATGTGTTTCTAGGAGAGCTTCCAGGGTTACCACCCTACAGAGAGGTAGATTTCACCATTGATTTAGTACCTGGATCTGCACCAGTTTCTAGGGCACCCTATTGGATGATGAATCTAGAGCTTCATGAGCTCAAGATTCAGTTAGAGGATTTGTTGGAGAAGGGTCTCATTCATCCTAGTGTATCTCCTTGGGGAGTGCTAGTCATATTTGTGAAAAAGAAGGACGGTTCTCTCAGACTTTGTGTTGACTTCAACAACTCAACAAGGTCACAATAAAGAACCATTATCCACTCCCTAGGATTGATGACTTGTTTGATTAGATGCGGGGAGCAAGAGTGTTCTCCAAAATTTATCTCAAGTCAGGATACAATCAGTTGCGCATATCAAATGTAGATATTCATAAGACAACATTTCGTACACGTTATGGGCATTCTGAGTTCACAGTTATTCCATTTGGTTTGACCAATTCCCCAACTGTCTTGATGAACCTCATGAATGGGGTATTCAGGACATTTCTAGATCACTTTGTCTTAGTGTTCCTTGATGAAATATTGATTTATTCTCATTCCGAGAAGGAACACGAAGAGCATTTGAGACAGGTACATCAGGTTTTGAGAGAGCAAAGTTGTATGGGAACTTGCAAAAATGCAACTTCTTTCAAACAGAGATTCAATACTTGGGTCATATCATATTAGGTGAGGGTATCTCAGTAGATCCCTCTAAGATACAGGCTATCATGGACTGGCCAACACCCACATCAGTTACTGAGGTGAGGAGTTTCATGGGTTTAGCAGGTTATTACTGTAGGTTCGTACAGGACTTTTCTAGGATTGCTCACCCTATCACTTCTCTTCAGAGGAAAGGGAAGAAGTTTGATTGGTCAAAAAGTGTGAGCAGGCCTTTCAGTTGCTTAAGGAAAGGTTAACCATGGCACCCATCTTAGCAGTTCCAGACCCTACAGAGAGAATTTTTTTGTTTTGTACTAATGCATCACTAGAGGGTTTGGGAGTAGTTCTTATACATGAGCGTCGGGTTATTACATTTGAGTCTCATAAGCTCAAGGAATACGAGCTTAATTATCCTACTCATGACTTGGAGCTTACAGCGAGTTATTCATGCTCTTGTGTGTTAGTGACATTTTCTTTTGGGTAGACCTTTCATTTTGAGGACAGATCATCGGAGTTTACAACATATCTTCTCATAGCCAAACCTCAACTCTTGTCAATGGTGTTAGATGGAGTTCCTATGTGAGTATGACATGGAGGTTCAATATATCAAAGGAAAGGAAAATGTTGTTGCAGATGCACTTAGTAGACGATGACATGTGCTTGCTTCATTAACACTGCAGTCATATTTGAGAGGCAAGATTCTTGAGCATCTTCCAGAGGACAGGATTTATGAGGGAGCTAGAAAGATGTTGGAGTCACAGGGTTCATTAGAGGGAAAATATTCTAGGTGTGTTTTAGAGACAATGGTTTTCTTCGGTTCCACAGGCACATCTACATGCCTAAGTCAAGTGATCTGTATAGCTTCATCCTCACAGAGGCTCATCGAGCCCCATATGAGGCACATCCAGGAGTGAAGAAAACACATGTCGATCTGAGGGAGTTATATTATTGGCTAGGTCTTTGACGGGACATAGAAGATTTTGTTGCATGATTCCTTGAGTGTCAGAGGGTTGAGGCAGAGCATTCACATCCTGCAGGACTTTTACACCCTCATGATATTCCCGAGTGGAAATGGGATGTGATCTCCATGGATTTCATAGTCAAACTTCCTATGTCTTCTTATCATCATGATGTCATTATGGTCACCATGGATAAGTTGACCAAGGTTGTGCACTTCTCACCAACCAAGGTCACCTATAATGCACAAGCCATCGCCAAAGTATTTATGGAGGACATTGTTAGGTTGCATGGGATTCCAAAGACCATCATTAATGATAGGGATACCATCTACACTTCAGTTTTTTGGAATTCCTTTCAAACCACTCTGGGTACTCAGATTAATTTCAGTTTAGCTTATCATCCAAAGACAGATGGGCAGAAAGAGAGTTAATCAGGTGTTGGAGGACATGTTGAGAATGTATGTGATGGATCAGCAGAAGAAATGGGAAGATTATTTACATTTAGTTGAGTTTGCTTACAACAACAACTATCATAGTTCCATTGGTATGGCTCCTTACTAGGCTTTGTATGGATGACCTTGTAGGACACCTTTGAGTTGGGATAGACTAGATGACAGGATTATCCTGGGACTAGCTTATCTACAAGATTTAGAGCAACAGGTTGTTTTGATTAGATAACATCTCTTGAGCAGGCTAGAGCATGCCAGAAGGCATATGCAGACACCAAGAGGATTGATCGTCACTTCTCAGTGGGTGACAAGGTCTTCTTGAGAGTTTGTCCGCATAAGAGTCCGATCTGCTATGGAAAGGGTTCTAAGCTATCACCTCATTTTGTGGGGCCATTTGATATTTTAGAGGTCATCGGTCCAGTTTCCTATCACCTAGCTTTTCCACCACGCCTTGCACGGGCCCACGATGTGTTTCATGTTTTTGTACTATGTAGATATGTACCTAATGCTTCTCATGTTTTGGATTGGTTGGCATTACAAGTAGAGGACAAAGGAAAGTGGAGATTAGAGCCCGTACGCATATTGTAGCACCAGAGGTTGGCCCTTCGGGTCGAGACTTGACCATGTTAGAATACAAAGTGGGACCAATACAATGAGACAATAGCTACCTAGGAGGATGCGACACCTTTGATGGATAGATATCCCTATCTCTTTCAATGACTTCCAGGAGGAAGTCTAATTCTAGTAGTGGGGATGTAGTGCCCACATTTTTATAGCTCAGTTACTTGTTGTTTCCTTACTCATTGACATGTTTTAGTAGGGATTGTTATATTTTGGACATTATATTTAGAGATTTGATCTTATTAGACATGTATGGACATTTTGGCGTATGGCGCCAATTTAGCTTAATTTCTATGTTGTCGCATTATCATATGATGTCTTGGATACTAATGGATATGATGTTGTTTTTGGAACGTAATTATATTGATGGATACTTTGTTTGTTGCATGTTGAGATTCTATGGATACATGTCATTTTATTATTGTGACTAACTTATGGTGAATTGAGTATGATTGTGCACGTTGTCACATTTTGATTTCCAAAAGATGATATGCTAGTTTAGAACTCATTGATATCTTACTGAGTAGTTAATTTATATTTTATCGGATAGATATAGTTAATGTGTGCAATGAGTGTGTAGGTGATAGGTTTATAGGAGAACATAGGATTCATGCTAGCTACACAACCTTACACAAGCAGCCCATGGGCTAAGCCCTAGCCATGTTTATTTCTTGAGGCCTTAGCGTTGGAATTATTGTTTCGAGCACCATGGGTGACCCTCATTTGTAATATAATATGCCTTGTAATTATTAATTTTGATTAAGGTGGTTAGTTTGTGTTGTTAACATGTTTTGGGGAATTAATGACCCCACTTACATTAAGTTTTGATTTAGATTAATGATGTAATTAATTTAGAGGGTTTAGGGTCACATGTGAACCCTTGGGTGGTCCCCACACCCTCTAACCTTGTGCCTAATTTTGCCAAACCCGAAATTAGATTATTTTGGGCATTTTTAGGGACCTCTTTTTAGTTTGGGAGTTCCCTTAACACAAAAATGAGCCCTTGGACCCTACCTAATAGGTAGGGGGGCTTATTTCCAAGGTTAGAGGGAATTTTCCGTCCCTTTTTTCCTCTTGTTTGGTCACATCCATGTAAGGCGTGTGGGTTAGAGTGCTTGTTAAAAGTTGCACTAAGTTGTTTTGTTATCAATTTAGGTAATTTGGGAGAAGAGGGCTAAAAGACACTTTACCCCTTTCTCTCTTTTGTTTTGGCATCTTTGACCTTGAAGGAGGAGAGGGGTGACACATGTCACCCCCTCATTTGTGAGGATTTTTGCTTGCTCCTCTTCAAATTTCATCTCATGGGAAATGAAGAGGACTTTTTTTGGAACTTCTTGCTTGGATGTTTGTGTGATTGGGAGCTAAAGGTTGCTTAGGTCAAGGAGTGGAGAAGATTGAAGTTGGAAAACTTTTTGGAGAGTTTTCTTTGAGGTAGGCTCTTAAGCTTTGTTGTATGTGTTGTAGTCATGTTTGATGTTAGTTTTTGTTTTCTTGGAAATATGGTTGTTATATGTGGATTTGTAGTTATTGTTATTTGATTTTACTCCCTCCATCATATGGCATGGTGGAGTTTTGGAGTTGTGGGGGAAGAGAGGGATTTTCTTCCCTCTCAATCCATATAGGCTTGATGGACAAGCCTTGTAGGATTTTTTATTCCCCTCAAATGGTTTGAGGTGGGGAAGGTGATTCATTTGGATTGAATCTCCTTCCCCATTCTTGGTAAGGAAACCTCTTTGGGGTTTGAAAATCCTTCCAAGAAGGATTTGGTGAAAGGGAGGAGGAATAAGGAGGGATTGTATGAAAATGGAGAAATAAGGAGGGTATGGAGTTATTGGTTTTATGCTACTATTATTAGTTATAATTTTTGGAAAACTTCTTTCCTCTCTTCCCCACTTTGTTTAGAGGTAGAACTTGGTTTCTCCTCTTTTTCTTCCTTGTAAAATTTGGAGTCTTGTCTTGGTTATTTGTTTTTTTTTTTTTTTTTTTTTTTTGTCGATGTATTTATAGTTGTTCACCTCATTCTTGTGCAAGTTTTGGATAGTAGTCCTCTTTCCCATGGGCTTGGGGGAGGCTAGCATGCATCCCAACCTTGGGAAAGACATGTTATGATGCCTATGGTTGGGTGGTAAATAAGATTTTTTTTTCTCCTTGGTTGGATTTCTTGAAGACATGGAAGTTGGCTCTCAAAGTTGGAGTTGGTGGCATTTTGGCATCTCTTTGTTCTATAATTTTTGTGTGAAGCATCGAAAACTCTAAAGTATGGTTTGGTGCAAAATTCATTTGTTGTAAAATATCCCTTGTGTATTTGAAGATTATTTTTAAACTTGAGTAAGATTAAGTTGAGCAATCCCTTTTATCATTTTAAAGGATCTTTGTATTGTACCTTTCTTGAGTAGTTCCTTGTATCTTGATGAAGCAATACAAAGTGAGTTTTGAACTTCTTGATAAGAAAGCTTGTATTAGATGCTCTTCTTTTGTAAAAACTCGATGTAACTCTTGTTGTGAAGAAAGGTTAAGTTCATTGGAAAATAAATGTTGTTTAGACTACATTTGAAAAGGTTTAAAGAATTGAATGTGTTTTGTTCTTATTTATCTCTGCAAAAATAAATAAATAAATAAATGATACATAGGTATATTTCTTGTTGGTCATTCTATTTGGGGTGAATATCTAAAATATGTTTTGCTTAAAACATTGGAAATGAAATATAATTGTTAGAATTGAATCTCATAAAAAAATATTAAATGGAAATACTTTCTTTCATGCCATTTTTTCTTCTTCTTGTAATTGTGGTAAAATAAATAAATGAAATGAAAGTTTGATTCTTTTTATGAGTAGATTTAGAAGTTGTTTTTATTAAGTACCAAAAAAAAAAAAAAAAAAAATCATTATACCTATTAGATTTATTTTATGTGTGTGTGTGTGTGTGTGTGTGTGTGTGTGTGTGTGTGTGTATATATATTTGTTTATTTATATTGTTTATTTATATTTATTTGTGTTATTAATAAACTACTAGATATATTTATTTATTTAAAAAATGTTAACATATATCTCTATTTTATATATATATATATATATATATATTATAACAATAAGATTTTAAAACAAAACAAAAAAACAAAATTTAACAAATAAACAAGGGGTCGGGGAGGGCCGAACCCCTCCCCCATACTCCCGGCCTCCTTTTACTCTGCTGCACAGCTAAACCCCCACCCGTCACGACCCCCTCCACGCTTCCGCCTTCCCTATTCCACCGCCACCACTGTCCCACGCCGTCACCGCCCTTTCCTTTTGTTGCACCACCCCGCTCCCAACTTCCCCCACCCGTCCATAGCCACGCCCTTCTTCATGCGCCGACCCCGTCCCCCACTCCCTACATAGCCCTTTCTCTCCAAGATCCACCGCCCTTGCACTCCCATAACAACATACAAAAAAAAAAAGAAATATGTATAAAAACAATAAATAAATTTGTATGTATGGAGCAAAAAAATAAAGAAAAGTGTATTCCTATTTTTGAATCTTCAACATTACCATGAAAATCCAATAAAACTCCATAGCTCTCCACCTGCAAAGAACCAAACAAGAAAAAAACAAAATGAGAAATAAAATGAAAAGAAAAAGAAGGAAAATAAGAAAGAAATTTTCAAATGATAAGAAAGAAAAAGGTAAGGAAGTTAGGGCAAATTTTAGGGTAGAATTTCAAATCTAGGGTCCATATTAGAATGATCCTAGGGCTCAAGATAAATCCAGCACACTTTTGGATATGGGAAATATTGTGGGAATAAACAAATTAAATGGGGGATGAAATTTAATTAAGGATGGGTAGTTATTTTCTCATGTGGGTGAATTTATTCAATGAGATATATTATTTTTTAAATGTGTGAAAATTATTAGAAGCTAAATAAATAAAATTAATTAGAAACAAATGTTTTAGCAATTTGGTTAAAATTTATCATTAAGAATTTAATTATTTAATGAGAACGGTTAGGCGAAACATTAGTTCACACTTTAAAAAAATTACCAACTTTTTAGGTTGTTTTCTGGTGTCCCGAGGCAGGGCGCTACAATGATATTCATATTTATCTAAGTAATTTCAATACACACATGATTGGTTCACATGTACAAATTTGAAGGCTTGTGACAGGGTCCATGTGGCACCTCACTGTTCCCTTTGGTTATCGGGTTATCAAGATCTTAAAAGGGTATTTCTATTTTGTGACCCATGGGCCAAAAAAACATGGTTGGCCCATGTGTCTAAATATCTCACTCTTTGATATTACAGAATTATATTTTTAGTCAATTACCTCTTTTTCCATGAACAAAATACCTTCATGGTTTGTGATGAGTGTGTAAATCCCTTATTTTCATGCCACCTAGGATCTAAACTCTATTTCAAATTCTTGATTTTGATAAAATACTTGGGTCTAAGATATTTTCTATGTTTCCTTTTCTTATATGTGCTCAAAAACTAAAATAAAAGTGTGAAATTAATTTAAAACAAAAATGAAGTGGGGAGATAAAATCCAAAGATAGCCTAAAAACTACAAAATGTCACCCATTACACCATTTTAAAATTAGGGTTTTCACCAAATTTAAAACACAAAGGGATATGGATGTGGATATCAAAAACATATGATTAGATTTTTTAAATTAGGATTTATTTATTTATAAAGTGAGTTTACATGGGATCACAAGAATATAAAAACTAAATTTTTAATGATATTTTAAAATGAGTTTTGTTACCAAATTAATTCTAAAGAGATGTATCAAATTTACTAGTGTACTTGGGTATCCTCAAGAACAGGATAAAAAGCATCACATAAACATGAAAATAATATTAGAGGAGTGTGAAAACCATGAATAATCAATTTTGAGGTTTTCATTTCAATTTTATGTTATCATTTTTGTTTCTCTTCTTGTGTTTTTTTGTTTCATTTGTTTTAACATTCATTTATTTACAAAAATATATATTTTTAAAATATCAAGAGTGACCCCATTTATGTGAAGAAAGTAGGGGCACATTGTACAAAATAGAAAACCTTATAATATGGTTAGTGGTTGTGTTGAAGTATAATCCATGTTCAACCAAGGTCATGCAAAGATGTTATGTACGTGAATGGAGTATAATTCAAAGTGAATGTGATATGATGAACGTGCCCCGAAAATATGTGTATGAGTATGTATGAGATGAGTTTAATTTATAAAAGATCCTCAAAATCAAGAATGTACCATAGAACAAGAGCGTGTTATTGGGAAATGGTTTGATAGTGTGTGCTAGATAGATACATCATGAAGTATAGAGCATATACGGTGAATTTGCTGAGGTTAATTTCAAATTTAGACCCTCAACAATCGAGTATGAACTGTAGAACTAGATTGTGTCATAGGGTAGTGATGATGCGTGAGAATTGTATGTTGGAAAGATGTATCGTGAAGAGTGGAGTGTGAAATGTGTAGTGTGTGAGGTTCATGGATGTAGTATGCCCTCAACAATCAAGTTTGAACCTTGGCATAAAATTGCATCATAGGGTAATGACGATACAAAGTGTATCATAGATGTAGTATGCCCTCAATAGTCAAGTTTGAACCTTGGCATAAGATTCCGTCATAGGGTAATGATGATAAAAAGTTCAAGATCTTCATGTTCTTTGTCACTCACCACTCTATTAGCTACCTTCATCATGCATTGATCCCGAACTCTCCTAAGTTGATCCTTCATTCAAGTCACCATGAACACAACATCAATGCATCGAGCCAACATAGTTAGGCCCTCCGAGATCCATCCAATAGTTCATTACCTTTCCAAATGAGATCTTTTGGATAAACATTCCAAACCATCACCAATAACGCAGCCCCCAATGACTCCCTACAAGAGTTTGAGAAATTTCGTCATGTCTCGTGCTAACTCAAGCCAACTTGGCCTTCACCACAAGTTCATCACCAAGAATTTATAGATCAAACTCATAACGTTATAGTAACTCACTCTAATATTTTCTAACCATCTACATACCTTGGCCTTGTGAGTTTTCTCATGAGCCCACTCACCGAGTTAACTTCATGCATCGTTCACACAAGGCCTCTCCCTTTGGCTAGACCCACGAGCTCTACTTGTGGGTACACCATTGAGCTCCTCTAAGAAACTCCTCACCAATGATCACCTTGCATCTTGAACTTGATGTTGAGTCCTTCGCTCCAACTCGGTAGCCCATGCAAGCTCACGATCCTAGAACTCGATGCACTCATGTTCAACTTGGCCTTGGATAAGCCTATGACTCCTCGGTGATCTGAATCTTGCAATCGAGCTCGACCTCTACATTACCAGAGCTCGTGAGTTCACCGTATCGACAACTTTTATAATTCCAACTTGGTGTTGAGTCTTTCAAGTCTTTCCTTGTAAATTCCTTCGCGATCTCTCTCCCAAACTCATTTTATGATGTGAACCCTATCTCAGATCATGCAGATCCCACCTCACTACTTCTATGCTCCCAACTTACCTTGACACCTCAACTTGAATGAGGTGACTTCATGGGTCTCCCGAATTCTTCATTGTTTGTGCCTTTCCATACTCAACAATCTTAACAGCCTCAAATCTCTCTCGCATAATGTTGAATCATATTTTAATTCCTTTAAACCCGGTGACAAACAACTTGGCACATTACTTATTAATCTCCATGATGACTCGGTTTCACCTTCGATTCTCTCGCCACACTTTGTGTCAATGACCTTCTCCTTCCCAAAACCGGGTCTAATTGACATGAAGGGCTTCGTATTTACCCACATTGGTGTGTCCTTAAATGTAGGGCCAACTCGGTCTTGAGCAACAAACTAAAATTCATGTTAAATAGTCAACTGAGTTCTTAAAGACATGTTGTCCATGTTGTATTTTCATTCCACGTACTACCAATCTAACAACCATCCCATTGCATGACCCGGTCAATCAACTCATCGCACGCATGTTACAAAATTTCCCGATGGGCGGAACTCCATAGGGACTTACACCTCAACTCCCCCTAATATGGCTCGCCAAGTGAGTTATGCTGCATCACCCATCTATTGGTACCTTTCATCAGGTGGGCCGACATGCCACGAAACTCGATGCCTTGTTTTCCACGTGTCAACTTGGAAAGCTAATTTTTTGATCTCCACAACACCCATGATGAATCATCTCATTGCGTCTGGGAAATGCTTATCCTTGGGTGCAAAATTTGTCCATGGCTCACAATCTCAAAAACCCCGACCTTTAAGACTTGGAATTTTCCCACATGGTCATCCACTTCCAGCCAACTCAGATGAATCCCATTTGACAAGCACATGTGAGTTGTGCCACCATCTCATGAATGTCAAGATCTCCCAAAACATCATTAATCCTAACTCGATCGTGCCAAGGTTGAGTCTCCTGTTCCTCTTTAGAGTGTCATTCTTCAAATCGGTGTTAAGCACGATCTCGAGTTCCTTACCAATTCACCTGCGACCATCGAATGAACCTACACTAGTGTCTGAAGCTGCGAGCTTGGCTTACCTAGCCCGTGTTTGTACTTGAACTCCATTGAATTCAAACCAAGGTTCAAGCTTCTTATATTAATGACATCCATTTCCCAAATGCAACTCGGCCTATCATTCATGTGCTAAGTTTAACTCACCCTATTGAGCTAGTCCTTCCTATATGAGTTCTCTCTACATAAGATCTATGACTTCTCTATATTTTATTGATGCTGAAATGTTTCCATATTTGACTCAACTCGGTTTTACAAGCCAATGTTTATCCTCGGTGAGTGTCAAGTCACTATGAGCTTACCTTGTACCACTAACTTAGCTTGTGTAAACTCTATGAGCTCAATCTTAAGCTATTGTAAATGGGCTTCTCTAGGACGTTACTTCCAACTTGACTGAGCTCAAATGTGGGTTATTCTTCCTTGAGACCAGACCTTTGAACTCCTTGAGCTCTTATTCATAAATGCATTGGTTCCACTCCAAACAACATGTTATTGAATTATTCGGTCTTGACATCAAGCTCCTCCTCGAACTCTTCGCCAATGCATTGGCTCGTCCATTTTAAAACCATTGTTAATCTTAATTGAGAATTTATTGGTATGCTAACGTGAACTCCCTTTCGCATAGTGAGCTCAACCCACATGAAATTTCCCCTGTCAAGATCCTTGGTCATTTCCATACAAATATCACATATATATCTTCATGCCATGGTTCTTTGAGTCCACCTTCGCTGCCTTATCATGATCAAGATGTTTGACGATTCATCCTCAGTGACAACACAACGTGCACAATTTTCTTGAACACGAGCAAAGCTCCCTTTGGTGACTTATCACCCAAATGTGCAGTTAAGATTTCAAGCATAGTCACAACTTAAAAATGAAGCCCTTTCTTATCATGCTAAAAAATGGCTAGACCAAGCTATCGTACACCCGACAACCTCTTGTAATCACATTGGCTCACCGAGTAGCTCGACAAGTTGTCTTGTAGTTCAATGCCATCTAGGCCTCTTACAATTGATCTTAATCCAAATTGATTGTCCTAGGATATCCCTAAAATAAGAGATTCATAGAATATAATAATACCTCCAAGGGTTAATTTATTGATTTGACCATTTTTATCCAAAGTGTTGACCAAAGAGGGCCCTACCGAGGCATTGTCTAATTTTTTCCTGAGGGTTAAAATTGGATAACACATTTTGTGACCTCTTGGGGATGATTTCTTGTTAAGCACCACTCCATTAGCCTTAAAAGATCCATTGGGCATGGAGTCAATGTTAGAATCCTGAAAATGATCTAATCTTGTCTTATACATGATCTTGAACTTTCCAACAATGTTAGGTAGGAAAAGTACTAAATCTGAAAAATGTTTGACACCTATAGAGAACTCAGTGGAATTTGAATAAAAAAATTTGGAATTGGGAAATCCTAAACTCTTTTGAAACTTGAACACTATTTACCTTGAAAACCTCCAATGATGATATAATGTGCTATAACAACACATAACACAAACAAAAAGAAAGAAAAATGGCGCAACAACACACAAAGAATGTGCAAAGCACTTAGAGGAAAACACCTAACTAAACTATACAAGGGGTGGAATGATCCCAATTGCAAGCTTTGAGATGTATCCCATTCACATGAATGGGCATTTCTTTTCCATTGAGTCTAGATAGAGGAAATGAATTCACCTTTGTTGGTGCTCAAAATAGTTTCACCCCTTTTTGCCATTGAAAATCTATCAATTTACGGCCTCTGCCATAAATTATCTCCCCGTGTTGTGCTCTGAGAAGTCTCTGCCTTCCTTTTGTTTTTGTAATCAATCCGTTCCTAGGCCTAGGATCACATATTGATCCAAAATTGTTTCCTCTTTTCTCTGCTCATCCGGAAAGGGGTCTTAATTTAGGTGTCTCGTTCTCTATTCATCTAAAAACTCGGCTCTCCCATTCTTTCAAATTTCCACAGTCAGATTTGTTGTCCTTGTCATTTTTCCCTAAATAATTGAAGAAAAATGAATGGATGTAGCTTGAAGGAATGTATTTGAGCCTTGTAACATTTCTAAATTCTCTGTCCTTGGAGAAAATTTCATCTCTGGGCTCAAATGGTCATTTTTCTACATTTTACGGTTTGACGGGCATTTCTCTCGGTCAAATTTACATCCTTGCATTAACAGGAAAACGTGGCCTCTTTTGGTTGGATGTGGCTCGATAGGGTACTTCAAAAAAATTATGAATCGCCTCAACTTAAAAACATGTCTACATGGAAGAACGGCGCTCATTTGAAGATTTGCTTTTGGTTTGGCCTTGGAGTAGCATCGGGAGGACACGTGGAGGTTTCTGCTGCTTTGCCTAGACTTAGACAAATTTTTATGCAGCTAATATAGTTTGGTGGGAACAGGGACATGTGGTGAGCCTGCGCTCATTCAGGGTCTTAAACTTGGGCACCATTTTGAAATTGTGCCATGGAGACACGTGGAGGCTTCCGCTGGTCTTCCCATACTTAGTCTTTTTCAAAAGGTTTTGAGAGGCCTGGGACACATGGAGGGACCACGCATGTTTGAGGACTGGCCCTTGAAGTTTATTTTAAAGAAGCACTAGGAGGACACTTGGAGGCCTCCGCTCACTTTGCATTTTACTTGCACATTTCAACGACCAAAGGAGATTGCTTTGGACCCTAACACATGGCACCTTCCACTGACATTTAAGCCTTCAAACAATTTTTTCTAGTCCAAGACACGTGGTGAGCCCGCGCTCATTCAAGGTCTCAGCTTTTTGGGACCATCTCAATATGTGCCATTGTGACGCATGGTAGTCCAAAAGTCAAAAGGCGGGAAGTGGACCATCGGGGCAACTTGGAAATTTTGCCTCTTAGGGATTAAAATATCAAAATGGCCCGCAAGCCCGAAAAAATGAAAGTCAAGGATGGCTTTAAAAATTCAAAGGGGTGGGAAAGCGAACCATCAAAGGCAACTTGGATTTTTTTCCTCTTGTCATCAAAAGGATTAAAACATCAAAATGGTCCGCAGACCCAACAGAGAATAGTCAAAAAATTTCCCCAGTCAATGGTGGAGGTGCTGATTTTTTGGGGAAATTTGGAGAATTTTCCTTTTGTGGAGAAGGGGCTAAAAATGTAAAAGGAAGTGTGGGTATTTTGGGACCCACATCAGAAGCTAAAAGTAGAAGGGCGGAGTTGAGGGGAAAACTTGAAAAATTTCCCTTTTCCAAAAAAGAGGTGAAACAACATAATTTAGTTGTGGTTCCTTTGGGACCCACCTTAGGAAACCTGTTAGGATCATTTCTCAAGGGTGGAAGTGTGGAGTAGAATGTGAAAAATTTACATTTTTCCAAAAATTTGTAAAAGGAAAAAAGAAACCTGCAGGCCTGTTTTAAAATGGATCTCCCACATGGACAGTCCAAATTCAAAATAGAAATCAATAGCAGCCATGCATCTCGTATCTTATTTTCCCCCTATTTTTACTAAAATCTCCTAGGGATGCATATTATTATGGTTTTTTATCATTTCTTGCAGTCTCCTACACGCCAAATGAAGAGGAACATTAATCTGGTATCCTTGTTTGGTGGGGAAGGTTTGTAAATGTTTCTCACCATTAAAAATACAATCTTACTGTCAGATTCGACCTGATTTTTCTTTCCTTGGCATGCGATAACTTGTTGATATCTTGGTTTGATGGGAAAAAATATGAAAATGTCTTTTACCATTAAGATGAGATCTAACCTCTAGGCTCGATCTGACCTTCCATTTTTCCTTCCCGGGCACACAAGGAACCGAATTTGACAGATTAGGGGTAGAAGTGGTTGGAAAGTTGAAGGAATAACGATCTACCAGATGAAAGAGTTGAATACGGGAAATATTCGAAGAGATTCTCCTTCGCGAGAGCCTCGACAACTTTGTACAAATCTGATTCTAGAAATCGTGATCGAGATCATGACGAGCACTGGTACATTGAATGTTTCTACCTTTTTGGGGAAAAACTCTATTGTAAAATGTTATAAATTACATGAGTTTATCGTGTAAATGGTTGGAGTGTTAGAGGTCGGGACTGATTTTTCTAAGAGAAAATCTTGATAGAACCCATCCTTCTGAGAAACCATTTGAAGAAACTTGTTTATCTCCTTTTTGTTAAATTTGATCATGTCAAGGTGGTTGCAAGTGTACATCCATTGACAAGATTTGAGATTGTTCTAGAAACTTTCCCCTGCTGATAAATTTAATCAAACTTGAGTTAATCTATGTTATTTTTGGGAAAAATTTGTGTTTGCTTCATTTTTGAATGTCTGAAAGTAGTTTTCTTGTTCCCATTGCAATCTTACATTGAAATATTTGTGAATCACACAAGATCTTATCCTTGTGATAGTTTGGTGGCATTTGTAATTTCATTTATCAGAAGAGCTTTCATCTGATAGTGAAATAAACAAATTTAAAATCACTATAGCTCCTAGCATGACTATAAGATTGTTTTTAGCCTTTAAGGGTATCTTGGGCGTGATGAAACAAAGGTTGATAATGTTTAGTTAAGTTTTCCGATTTGAGCCTTCATTTTGGATCCTTGAAGTTTGTGTGAAAAGTGATGATCTGGGCCTCTATTGAAGCACATATTCTAGTTAACGGAACATCCTAGCTATCCCGAAGCATTCTGTTGTTCAAGCTCTCCATTTTTGTAAAACTTATCAAGAATCTAGTGAATCAAGTTCATTTCTTCCTCACCTCCCACCAAAAATTCATTTAAAAATAACCAATCATACCCATACTACCCTTTTTTGTCATGTGCGTATACAAATGCATAATTTTTACAACCAAAACATGTAGAAACAATTAGGTTTTCATTGTCTTTAGTGGCCTAAACCTTTCTTAAAAAATATGTCCATTATCTAGAGTGAAAACTCTTAAGAGTTATATTTTGTTGCATTGATCATATTTTATTCAAGGTCTTCTTAATAATTTCCCAAGGAAGGATATATCCATCTCCTTCACAAAAACAGATACAAAAAGAGTCCTCTCACCCCGGTTGTAACTTTGTGATGATCCCAGTCTCCTCCCAAGGTTTTCTTGGATCTTTTTGTGCATTAACATCCCGCATGCCCCACTTAGCCCCCGCATGCTTTGTTTTTTTCCCTTTTCCCGCTTTTTCTTGGCCTTTTTCTCTTGATGCCAGAATCGCCACCCCCCGGGGTGGCGGCCCTTTACTCATTTTCCGTAAATCTCTTTTAACACGACTCACGTAATTTCAATGTTTTACCAACTTTCTTTCACCGCCATAAGCTTGCATTTATGATTCTCGTTCCCTGAATAGTGTTTTGCCATTGTTTATAGTTTAAGAGTTCTATTTGGTTTTTACTTTGGGTAAATGCAAATGCTATAAATAGATGGCTTGTGCTCAAGCAAATGGCCCTCAAATTTGCCTCCGATTTCTTTTGCAATAGATTTAGTTTTCATTTTGCTTAGAGTGCTTAGTTTCTTTCATCGCATGCTTAGTTAGCATTGTTTTACTTAGTAAGCCACATATCCATCTTGTGCAAGTGCTTGTTATTTCATCCAATCCATTGAATAGGATAGTCTGTTTATCAATAGGAAGCCATTAAAGTTGCAGGTTTTGTTCTTCAAACAGATAGTTTCAGGTTCTGACATTTCATGTTGCATGACTCGCAATAAATCCCGCTAGGAATTGCATAAGCCAAGCTCTACTCTCAAGCGCTATCCCTCTCCTACTCGCATTGTATTCACTGTATCTTGAGCTGCCTTTGTCCCAATATCTACTTCTATTGATGCTAGCATTACACGCTTTTCTGGATCCACGTGAACACAAAGGAATGAGGAGATCACACTGAGGGGACAAGATCACACACACCATCGGATTCGCCACTTTTCGTGGAATCCAGGTTCTAGCTTTCAAAGTTCTAAATTAGAATCATATCAAATAGAGTAGCCAATCACTTTATTTCAAATTAATTTTACTTTCGATATTGCTAGGAAGTCAGGGGATTGATAGTTTCTAGAGACTATGATTCATTCCTCACTTCTGAGGTAGGATCGAGAGTCTTGCAAATAGATTAGATCAGTTATTTCATTGTTAGAATAGATCTACAAATTACACATGCATAAATAGCTATACTCAAGTATCTTGTTTGTTTTAAATTGTTATTACTTAATTGTCAAAATTCTAGATATATTAAATTAGTCTTTTAGATTCATTCAAATAGTTCATCAGAAAATACAAAAATAGAGAAATCATATATGCTATAGATATATTCAAAATAGTTAAATTTCACTTTGCCGTAGTTAATTTACATTATTACTTTTGTATGACAATCACGGGACCTAGGGAGCCCAGAGAATACGTATTCGAGCCAATCGTGCCCCAGCCCAATCTCATCACAGCAATAACTGATATAGATCAGAATCTTAGGATCCAAGTCTTCCAACAATGAATAAGTTTACAAAAATCAATTCCCAGTTGAGCGGATTAAACATAGAAGACGACCAAGCGCACACGTTTTGGTCAAATCAACCAAACTACAGATTACCCTAGGTAACATCCATATGACTGTAGAAGGGGTTGAAAGAGAACAAACCTTTGGTTGCGATCCTTTGGTCCCACAAATGACGCAGAGAGACACTCTTATAGATATAGATACTAGCCTAAGAATTCAGGGTTGCAAGAACATGTGAGGCACTCTGAGAAGATCGCACAGCTATTAGTTTTGAATATAGAGGCTGAGAAAGCATATGATTACTGGGTGTTAGGGATTAGGAACTAACTCTACGCATGACCATAAGTAGACCACAACAACCAAGAGTCTACGGTTGCGATCCACAAATCCCGTAACCCAACGAATCCGTAAGTCAATCAGACATAGACACTGGCCTACGCACACTAGTATTCAGATCCACTCCACTTCCACCTATCATCATCGAATAGTTATCCTTACTAGATACAACAACTAACAAAGCTAGAGAGTTCTGGACTAGGCCAGAGAATCGTCCATAGAGTCAACTATATTTACCATCCACCATATGACCTTATCTGGAGACATACACGAAACTATCCTAGGTCATTTTCCACGTATTCCACAACCCATAGATCGAATCACGCCAGAGCTCGATATTGATTGAGCCTTCGAGCAAATCATCCTCGCCGATCGATCTATCACACCAGCTTCAGTTAGGAGGGCCTTCTTTGCCTTAGATTCACAAATTCCACTAGTGCGTATCAAGACATTAGATTTCCTAACTAGTTTGTCTCGCATCCCATACATATTCCATCCCCACCGTCGTCTCTCGGACGACCTCGGGAGGTCGGGTGCGAGGAAGAGTTACTTGTAGATTCCCACGCTCGCTTGTCACTTTTCCATCTACAAAATTGGTGAACCCGACGTGAACTTTCACTTTCTAATTTGGAGTCGATTTGTACTACCTTATCAATTTATACTATCACCTTTTCGCCTCCTTCCCATTATTCTATTATTCTGGGTATTCATATACCCCCGAATATGTCGATTCGATGCATATGGCAGCCCCTCTTGGGCCTCGAGGCATACTACGCCCAACAAAATAGACAATCATCACCCTCACTCTCAAGCATGGGGTGACAACTACTCAACTAACCAACTTGTCAACACAAACTCCAAGGATCGATATAACTCATCTTTTCAAACCGAGGAGTTAGATCAGCTCGCTCAAACGCAACAAATAGAGCCTTCAGCTCGAATAACATGACGCTCACCGAGAATCTGGTTCATCTCCTCAAAGTGATGCTTAGACCACAAATTAGTAGACAATCGACTCATACCGAGGTTTAGATGATGAACATTCAATACGTTATGCCAGAATGACCAACATGCTTCTCAAGTATGTACCCACCTATAGGAGGTTTACAAACACAACCCGAGGTCTCTTTTCAAGAAAATACCTCCATGCCACTACTACATATAGGAAATGCCCTCGGGAAACTTGGCAGGGCAAGCATCAGTTCATAGCGGGATATCACATGCCTATACAACACCATGATATACAACAAACGCCACTATGGAAAAACACCGTGACTTCACCAAATGAAGTCATTTCAACGTTAGTAGAAAAAGTGAGAGGGTTTAGAACTTGCCCAAGCAAGCCAAAATTCTCAATTCATGCAAATAGAAATTCCAATCCTCCACCATCCTAGCCAAGTAGACCTCCTCACAGAGTAGGCACGTTAGGCATGACTCCTCGCATTCACAACAAACGCCAACTAGACCCACCATTTCTCTAACACCATTCCTCCCGGTCTAGTACAAAACAATCCATTCCTGGACAATACCCCGTCATACTTAAACATGTACTCCAAATCACCACAAGGGGATATGTTCTCCTCTCCCGGCATGTTTTCTCAAACACAGGTGTTTCCTTATGCCCCTACCAATGCATACGCTACGCCATATCAACAACCCATTCCACCACCGCTCCTCAAAGCAGCACCATCAATGGTCGAAACCTATGCGATAGGGACTTATTCAGAATATTTGAAAGAGCCCTTAGATTTCACCATACGAAGCGTCATGCTTCCAAGACCTCTTCCCGATTTGCCCAAATACAAAGGTGAGGGAGATCCAAATGCACATATCAAAGCTTACGCTACAGCCATTCGAGAACTACTCCCATGGGATGGGGTTGTTGCTAAAATATTCCCAAAACTTTGGAGGGTATCGCTCTCGATTGGTATTATAGAATACCTGAGGCTTCCATCCATTCGTTCAAACAACTCGTTTCAGAGTTCATTAAGGCCTTTGACATGAATAAACTATTAAGGACAGGAATCAGGGAGTTCTTACACATTAAACAAGAACACAATGAATCTGTCACCCATTTCATCCAAAGGTGGCGTACAGTTCTTTATTCTTCAAAAGTGCTCCGAACATGGATCAGATGGAACTATGTGATTTATTCCTTCATTCTCTTAGCAGAGAGGTGAAGGAAGAAGTCCAGAAGTTCCCATTAAGAACTTACGATGAAGTACTTGAGAGTGCTCTTCGAATAGATCAAGCGGCAATTGATAGTGGTCGCAAAACATATGGAGCAAATGGGAGGTTAGTCACCTCCAACCAGAACACTACAACTTATCCTACTACCACGAACGTCAATCAAGGACCTAAAATCCTTAATAAAAATCGGGGTGTAACAACAGATGGAGTAACCGATCAGCCTAAAAAGGTAAATACTGTGAATACTTCACCACCAATGAACAATCAACGAAACAACAACTTTACCCCAACAATCAATACAGTGGATTTTAACCATCCACAACAACAACAACAACGGTGAAAAATCCCACAGAGGGTCCGAGCCAAAATTCAACTAGATACCAAAACCAGAATTCAAACCAAAGACAACAAACGCAAAATTTTAATCCTAATAGACAACGGTTTGATCAAAATTTTGGACCACAATACGCACCAAACCAACAAACTAGGAATTACAATCCTAATTCATATTGTGGTTTCCACAAAATTCGGGGCCATGACACTAGAACGTGCCGTGACTACAACAAATTCATGCAACGCTTGCCAGATGAACAAAGACAACTTTTCATGGATATGTTCTTGGCAGATCCTACGTCACCAGCATCAAATACCTTCGCAGGGGTAGTTTCCCCTCAGAATGCTCCCCTCAAGATCTTTAATGATCCACTCCCAAATCACGATAACAATAGGCTAAGTCCAAATGGGACAAACAAAAGCATAATGATGGGAAACAATGATCATGAAGCCTCGACTTCATTAAATCCATCAGTTGCGCCACAATTAGGAAGTCAGCCAAGACCCAA
This sequence comes from Taxus wallichiana var. yunnanensis, assembly GCA_018340775.1. NCBI lineage: Eukaryota > Viridiplantae > Streptophyta > Pinopsida > Cupressales > Taxaceae > Taxus > Taxus wallichiana. The sequence goes on along the minus strand of CM031242.1, from coordinate 430,387,635 downwards.
GATAGTCGGTTTAGTAGAATTAGACGCCGAACTACCCATCGAAGCTGTAACAAGGACACGAGAGTATTTCTCTCAGCCAAGTCCAAGCCACCTGCCAGAGATGGATAACATCCAACAAATCATAGTGAAACCTGTGGGTGCCTATGATTTAATTAACGACCTAACAAAAACCTTCTCGCACATCTCCTTTTTGGATTTATTAAAAAATTCCCCTACTCACAGGGCTGCTCTTTTAGAGGCATTAGGTTTGGGCCATTTAATTAACATCACTCCACCTCCTGAAACACAGGTAAATCATATAGACTTCGATGTTCATCCTCCAGGGCAGGTAGATAGGGATGTCGAATTCATATTCGAGATAAACAAAATGCCGACAGATGCTGAGATCGCACACCGAGGTGATCCAGCCTTACACTTACAAGTATGGGTTTATAATAACTACGTGAAACGAGCAATGGTTGACGATGGGGCGGCAGTTAACATAGTTCCCTTCTCTTTCCTTCAAAAGCTAGGGTATGGAGAAACAAATTGTTCCACAACTCGAAATACATTAAGAGGCTATGATAGTCTTAAAGCCACCTCGGTTGGAACTATAATATTACCGGTCACCTTAGGACCCAAAACCATCTTGACCGAGTTTTATATTATAGATCGGGAAACTAACTATAATATGATCCTCGCCGACCATGGATACACCGCATGAAGGCAATCCCTTCTACGCTATTTCAAGAAGTAAGGTTTTTACACTTAGGAAAGATATTTGTAGCCAAAGGTGATCCAAAACCATTCGATGTACACCTAGCTCGACTTAAAGAAAAGACCAAAGTGCACTCGAGTTTGAACTCCCAACAAACCAACTTAATAAACCTACCGACGCAAAACCAAAAGAAAAGTTAGTACCTACAACAGATCTTTGAAGCTATGAGCCTAGTTAAGGCAATCCCAACCCCAAAGATGAGGCTAACACTCGTAGAAAATGGTATCATTAGGAACTACTGCAAAAATCATTGAATTGCTAGAACAAGATCTACCAATGTTCTTACCATTTGACTCTGCAGGCATGGGATGTTCCCTAGGTGTTGGGTTCTCTTCCAAAGCAGAGGATCTCTCGTATGGTGGAAGTAGAATGCACAAACACAACAGATATCCCAAAGATCCATATTCCCAAATTAAATATTGACACTCCATTTTGATGGAGCTAGATGTCACACGAGCAGGGTAGGTGTAATCTTTACTTCCCCTGAAGGAAAAGTCCTACCGTTCACCTTCAAACTAAATTTCAAATGTACAAACAATGGCGCTTGAGTACGAAGCCCTCCTCCTTGGCCTCATTTTAGCCAAAAGGATCGGTGTTAATAACATCAGGGTGTTAGGAGACTCACAATTGGTAGCAAACCAAGTCTCTGAGATATATGAAACCAAAGCCGAGCACTTACAGCTTTACAAAACAGTTGTATTAGATTTAAGCAAGGAGTTTGACTTCATATCAATTGAAGCAATCCCGCGAGAACACAATCTTCTCGCCGATTCTATAGCAACCTCGGCATCACGCTTTACTCCAAACAGTAAGTTAGAGGATACCCGTTTCATGGTATCCCTTCGTGATGAACCATTGATAAAAACAATGACAAATTCTCTTTTAAACGGAAATGAAAACAAATCTACTATCCTAGACCACATTGATAGTGATATGGCCACTCTGAATTACTTAAACACCTATGCGGCATTACATCTCTCCTATCATATGATAGATTTGTCCTTAATCCCACATTCGTCTTCCTACTTCGAAATCCCATGATGGAGCTTCCCTCGCAAAATGGAACCTAGCATATACACAGTAGAAAATAGGGACGATTTGGATTTACCTCCAGCCCCACCTGAGTTTGAAGAAGGTAATGCCTCCTTAATCGAAGAGACAATTGATGTTAACATCGAACGGAGGATGAACCAAAGATCTTGAAACTAGGATCCTCGCTAACCCTAGAAGAAGTAGAAATACACACTCGAATCCTCAAGGAACATCAGAAGGCTTTCACATTTAATTATAAGGAAATGACAGAGCACAGACCCCACATCATGCAGCACAACCTCATCACTAAATCTGATGCAAAGCCAGTTAAACAAAATCAAGACCCATGAAACCTAAGGTAGCTCTCATGGTGAAAGAGGAAGTAATAAAACTCCTCCAAGTAGGATTCATCAAACCAGTTGATTACTCTCAATGGGTATCTAATATCGTTCCCATTCTCAAAAAGAATGGGAAGATACGCATTTGCATAGATTTCCGAGACATTAACAAAGCATGTCCTAAGGATGACTTCCCATTACCATCCATAGATGTCATTGTTGATGCAACAACTGGATTTGAACTTTTGTCTCTCATGGATGGATTCTCGGGATACAATCAAATCAGAATATCTGAACAAGACCAAGCTAAAACCACATTTATAACTCCTTGGGGAACCTATTGCTACGTTGTTATGCCATTCGGTCTCAAGAACGCTGGTGCTACATACCAGCGAGCTATGACATATATATTTCACGATCTAATTCATAAAATTGTGGAATCCTACGTAGATGACTTGTTGGCTAAGGCCAAGAAGTGCTGTGACCACCCGAGGTGCTCCGTCATTCTTTCACGTCTAATAGAATACGGAGTCACACTAAATCCAGAGAAATGCGTCTTTGGTGTAACAGGAGGAAAGCTCCTAGGTTACATCATATCGTCACGAGGGATAGATGTTGATCCAACCAAAATTCAGGCTGTCCTCGAAATGGTCCCACCTTCGAATGAATCTGGAATCAGGTCATTTCTCGAAAACTTGGTGCAATCCGAGATTCATCCTAGACTTAAGTTTCACCATCCATCCAATCAACAATCTACTCAAGAAAGATTATAGTATTGATTGGACTAAAGATTGCAATGAAGCTTTTGACGCAGTTAAGCATTTCTTGTTATCACCACCTACGCTAATGCCACCTAAGCTAGACCACCCATTAATTTTATATTCACGAGCTACCGATGTCTCGCTGGCCTGTATGTTGGCCCAAGAGGACGATGACAAAGAGAGAACGCGCATTTATTTCATTAGCCAAACGTTGCTCGACTATGAAACACGTTATACACAAGCAGAACGAGAATGCCTCGCCATAGTCTTTGCAACCAAACGCTTAAGACACTATATGCTGAATCAAGAAACAAGGGTCATGGTAAAAACGGACCATTTACGAACTTTCCTCACACAAGGGTCCTTGTCTAAGAAGGTTGGACGTTTTATAACCTTAATGGGGGAATTCAAATTAACATTTGTAAATCAGAAGTCGGTTAAAGGACAAATCATCGCGGATTGGTTAGCTGATAACCCATTAGACGGAGGCGATCTAGTAAATCTAGACTTTCCCGATGAGTGCGTATACTACATTGAAACCAGACCTCCTATCTCTGAGTGTCCCTGGTACACTGATATCATTAATTATATCATGGACCATACGTATCCAGAAAGGGCTACACCACAACAAAGAAGGCGGTTACGCATTATTGCAGCCAAATACGTCATTATAGAGCAAGTGCTCTATCGAAAAGCATTCGATGGAATGCTCCTAAGATGTGTCGACACAGAAGAATCCAAGAAGATTCTCCACAAATCTCACAGTGGAATGTGTGGAGGCCACTTCGGTGGCCATGCCACCGCTCACAAAATACATCGAATGGGCTATTTCTGGCCCACTCTAGAACACGACGCAGTAGAGTTTGTACGCAGGTGTCATAAGTGCCAAGAGTTCTCCCATGAGATCCACATGCCAGCACAAGCTCTACAACCAATTGCTACTCCATGGCCCTTTTCTACGTGGGGTCTCGATTTGATAGGGAAATTCTCTCCCTCATCTACAGATGGCCATAATTTTATAATCACGGCCACCGAATATTTCACCAAGTGGGTAGAGGCTATGCCTCTTACTACTGTACTGGGTTCTGTAATCGCCAAATTCATTTTGAACCAAATCATTTATAGGTACGGTGTCCCGCAAGTCATTATCTCAGATAATGGGACTTCTTTTAAGAATGATGAAGTTCACGAATTATGTAATAAATTTAAAATAAGCCATCATACGGCTTCCTTGTATTACCCTCAAGCCAACGGACAGGCTGAAGCAACAAATAAAACACTAAAAGCCATTCTCCTTAAAACGGTGAAAGAAAACAAACGAGATCGCACTTGAAGTTATATCCGGCCTTATGGGCCCACCGAACCTCAATAAGAACACCAACGGAGCAACTCCTTTCTCACTAGTATTCGGGGAGGCAGTTCTCCCACTTGAGGTCGAAATACCTAGTCTCCGTATTTCATTACAAGGGATTCTGGATGAAGACGCTTACAGGGAAGCACGTCTCTCCCAATTAGAAAGCCTAGATGAAGCTAGGTTAGATGTTGAACAACAGTGACACAGAGCCTATGCTGACCGGATGTGCCGGCAGTACAACAAGAAAGTCTATGAACGTGACATATATGAAGGTGATCTAGTTCTAAGGCTGACATCCAAATGATCGACAAAAAGACCGGCGAAGGAAGGAAGTTCCGCCTAAATGGTTGGGCCCATACCAAGTCATGAAGGACTATGGAAATGGTGCATACCTCTTATGTACGCTGAAGGTGAGGAATTTGGTGAAACAGTCAATTCCCTACACCTCAAGCGGTTCTACGCGTAAGCAACTAGCACTATTTATAATTATATTTACATTGCATCTTCATATAGATTAAGATCATTTTGTCCGCTTGTTTCATACACAAATTGTGATCAAGGAATTTTGTTCTCAAAGCAATTCATTACAAACTCATGATGTTGTTGGCATAAACTTTCTAATCATACCTCTCCATTTTCATGATATCATCAAATTATCTCGGAATCATGTCATCAAATAAAGCTAGATATGACAAAGTCTTAAACGGTAACCATACCAAGATCTCACGGGCTTGTTCTCACTTTTGGTTTCTTCTTAGGATAGGTGTCTTGCCTATGGTCTGTTCTAGAAGCTTCATGGTGTCACATCTATCCCATATGTATATCTCTTTGGAAATAAGCACATACTGACATTTTACTCAAGAAAACAAGTCAAATATTAATCAAAATAGAAAATTTTAATTTTACACATTTCCTTGCCCCACCAACCTTTGGTGATGAGCTTGCGTCTCTTACTAGTGACGTAGGGTTGGGAAAGGATGGAAATGCCCTTACTCGCCTATGCTTTGTCCCATGGTGATAAACCCACGCTTCTTACTAGTAGCATGGGGCAAAGTGTAGGGGGTCCTCTTGACAAACAAATGCAAAAGGTCATAAGCAAACAATTCAAATCTCGAAGTCTTTGAGTCAAAAACAAATGAATCAGATGTCCAAAATTCCAAAAGAGTTCAAAATCCTAAAAACCCAGATTTTGTCTACTATGTGGCCATCTAAGGATCTAAGTCTGGATAAACCGCAAAGTAAGTAGCATTCTAAACTATGAAGTCACTCGGGTAGAGTAAGCTTGTAGCTTCCCAATTTGGTTCCACCAAAACTTTGTCTATCTTTCATCACTATCATTTCAACATATTTCACAACTTGTGCCCTTTCCAACTCTCGGTGATAAGCCCTCGCATCTTACTAGTTGCGTGGAGTTGGGGGTAGGGGCAGGTTTATCTGCTCATCATACCGGTTTATATTCATCACTTTGCCAAAACAAATATGAAGTATCAAAATTGCTTAAAGAAACTAAGATTCAAAATCACATTATATCTACATCATCATATATCAGCATCATGAAATACAAAAGGAAAATAAACATTTGCATCATTTGTTCTCCATTGCATACATTCCAAAAAGCATGCATTCAAACATCATAATCTACATGAGGAAACTAGAAAAGAAGCAGAGCCATAAATGCCAAAGGTTTGATCCAAAAAGAATATATATATATATATATATAATGATCAACATTTCTGTACAATGCCATCATGCACTAAGCATGGTCAAAACGCTCAAAGAGCCCGGGATATACAAAAGAATGTATCATACAAAATCTAGGAGAGCCAAGTGGCTTCTCAATCCCTACGAGACCCCTCTGAAGGCGCACACCCACGCCTAGGACTCCGCTACGCCGGCACTCTGAATGCACGGAGGGCTCTGGATCCCGAGGGGCAGCCAGCAGTCTCACCACGAGAATGGCTCCTCATCAAGCGCTCGGCCGTCCTATACCCCGCTAGCTCCATGCGGAGAGTCGATACCATCCCGCCACATGCCGATCGGGCAAAGACGCCAAGCATGTCTACCACCATGCCGAGGGCTCCCAAAGATCTACGGATAGCTCTGCACGGGTCCTCTCCATGGGGATCATCAGGGTATCAGTACATACCCTGCGAATCAAGTCCCGCCACTCATCGGCGGTCTCTGCAAACAAAGGAGAAAACAAATTAGAAACCAAACAAGAGATTAGAAATACAAGATAAAACAAAAGGAGAGATAGTAACTAAGGAGATCCTAACTAAAAACAAACATTAAAAGGAGAGAGGGTAACTTACTCGATCACCAGGCCTCCAGGATGGATCTATAGGATCAAGCACCTGCCACGGATGCCGCCGCCGACTGAGGGGCTGCTCCTGTGGCTGGAGCAATGTAGCGCCCCACAACGGACTCATCCTCCCCACCATGGCCCTGGGAGAGTGGCTCCTCTGAAACCAGAGTCACTCTCTCTGCACTCTGCTCGGCCCTCTCTGCCTGCATGATATCCTGAGTGTCATGCCACTCAGATCACTCCTCCTCGTCCTCCTCCTCTCTCCTCTCCCCTATAAACTCCTCAGACTCAGAGTCTATGTCAATGGGGTCATCGCTGCTATGGGCAGGACCCGCGGCAATCTGAAGCAAGGGTGCCTGAGGCGCACCGGCTCTCCCTCTGGCACGTACTATCCTCCTGGCCGCAATAGGAATGCCAGGAGTAACCACTATCCAACCCCCGCCTCTAGGCCCCCCTCTGGCCTCTCGACTGATCTGTATACTGGCGCTACTGGGGAAGCATACCCATGTATGGTAGGCCAAACTGCTGAGGAACTCGGCCAAAGGGGTGCATCTCCACTCGCCCCACTCTATCAATAAGCTGCCCTGTGGTGGAGCAGGAGATCAAAGTAAGAGCCTCCTCGCCCCATATACCTGCCATAGTCTGGTATGGTGTGGCCTCCATGTCGGTAGTAGTCAGAGAAGCAACTGGCTGATGAGGTGCTCGAGCACCGACATATCTATCCATCTGGCTGCCCTCACAGCTCCGGGATCTGCCACCTCTACACCTCTGCCGTAGGGGATGAAGTGCTCATAGACCCAACTCATGACTAGGGTCGGGTGGCTCAAGGACTGCCCCTGTAAACGGACTATCCTGTATAAATCATGGTAGGTGGTCCCAAGTATGTCTGCTCCCCAGGCATATATCCGGCCATGTCCCTCTATCTGTGCAATAATGGGGGACCAGCAGTATAACAATGTATCTCCTCCCTTGTCCCCGATCAGTCTCGAGGCAAGGATCCCCATGATGGCCTGGCGAAGTAAGGGGATGGGCAAACTAGGAATGGATCGAACTCTAACCCCTTCTTTTCGACCCCGTGGAGATGACTGCATCTCCCATGTATGTGGCCCACTGTGCTATCTGGGCCCGTGAACCTGGCTTGTCTCAAGGGTGAGACGTCTCCCAATAATCGGGACCCCCAGAATGCGATAGACATCCTCCAAAGTAATAGTCCACTCACCACGGACCCCTGGCAATCGGAAGGTGTTCCGATCAACATCCCAATATGAGAACAAGTCACAAAGAATGTGACTGGATGGTGTAACATGGGGCACGCGTGAGATGCGTAGTATCCCGGCCCTCTGAAGAGTGTCCTCCTCATCCTGTGAAAGGGCATCCAATACTCCTGGGAGCCAATCACACTCCCTCTCTCTGCTCCACCGGATATACTCCTCTCTCGCCTGCATACACCCAAAAACACACAAAAAGAGCAAGTTAGCATCCGAATAATACTGAGAAAATCATGAAAGCATGTAGAAATGCTAAAAATGCAAAAACAATTCAAACAAATGTTCTTTTGCATTTTGTGGAAAAACCCCCACCCCGAGCAGGAGGGGCGGTTTTGTAACCGCCACCTTAAGGGCGGCGGTCGTGTAACCGCCGCCCCCGAACAGGCGGCGGTCATCCGTAACCGCCACCCCGGGCAGGCGGCGGGTGGTCCGAAAACCCACGCGGTTTTTAAACCTAAAAAGCCCAAAAAATGACAAAACAAGACCATTTTAACTAAAACAAGGCCTACCCAGTAGGCCCCCTAGATGAACCTTTTAACACTAACATTTTCAAAAATTACCCCCCCACGACAAAGATTTTAGCATTTCAAAATTAAGGGGGTAAAAGGGATAAATTGAAGAAAACTAACCTGTGATCTCGCAGGTCGATGTTCCGCTCACGAGGCATGATCACTATCCCGTCACGGACGTTTTGACTCTACTCACGCAAGAAACCATCACCGTGGGTTCCAGAGCTCAAAATCAATCAAATCAACTCACGCAAATGAATAGGAAAATGGGCCCACTTTCATATATATAGCACCCTGATTCATTTTAAATGCCCTTTTCCACAGGTTTGGAGCACCGACAGAGGTAAGTTCTTATCCCCGCACAAATGGTACATCCTCATTTCCCATTATTTTAGCGTTTATTTTCCAAACTATTATGTCTATCTGCACTTGAGTTCTCTTTTCGTTTTGCAGGTAGCGGGAATTTTGGACGGCGTCATTTCAACACACCTGACGTATCGTATAACTTCTAACTTCCCATTTCGGGACCGCCATACTTGACCCACCGCTTTTACGCCTCTTCATGGCTAAAACGCTTCTCCGAGGGGGCAATATGTACGTACTCCAAAATCAGTAAGGTACCAGTATCGCCAAACAACGTAACATGTGCCCCAATGATGATACAGGTCTCCTCGCAAGGTGTTCGGGATCCGGAAAAGATCTCCAAGTGTGCGTTAACATCCCATGCCCCGCTTAGCCCCCATGTGCTTTGTTTTTCCCTTTTCCCCTCTTTTCTTGGCCTTTTTCTCTTCAATGACGAAACCGCCGCCCTGCCTGGGTGGTGGTCTTGTGACCGCCGCCCTGAACAGGGGCGGGTCCTATAACCGCCACCCTGCTCAGGGCGGCGGTCCTTTACGCATTTTCCAGAAAGCTCTTTTAACACGACTCACGTAATTTCAACATTTTACCAGCTTTCTTTCACCGCCATAAGCTTGCATTTATGATTCTGGTTCCCTGGAATAGTGTTTTGCCATTGTTTATAGTTTAAGAGTTCTATTTGGTTTTTACCTTGGGTAAATGCAAATGCTATAAATAGATGGCTTGTGCTCAAGCAAATGGCCCCTCAAATTTGCCTCTGATTTCTCTTTGCAATAGATTTAGTTTTCATTTTGCTTAGAGTGCTTAGTTTCTTTCATTGCATGCTTAGTTAGCATTGTTTTACTGTTAGTAAGCCACATATCCATCTTGTGCAAGTGCTGTTGTTATTTCATCCAATCCATTGGAATAGGATAGTTTGTTTATCAATAGGAAGCCATTAAAGTTGCAGGTTTTGTTCTTCAAACAGATAGTTTCAGGTTCTGGACGTTTCATGTTGCATGACTCGCAATAAATCCCGCTAGGAATTGCATAAGCCAAGCTCTGTACTCTTGCGCTATCCCTCTCCTACTCGCATTGTATTCAGTCTGTATCTTGAGCTGCCTTTGTCCCAATATCTACTTCTGTTGATGCTAGCATTACACGCTTTTCTAGATCCACGTGAACACGAAGGAACGAGGAGATCACACTGAGGGGACAAGATCACACACACCATCGATTCGCCACTGTTCTGCAGAATCCAGGTTCTAGCTTTCAAAGTTCTAAATTAGAATCATATCAAATAGAGTAGTTAATCACTTTATTTCAGTTAATTTTACTTTCGATATTGCCAGGGAAGTTGTGGGGATTGATAGTTTCTGAGAGACTATGATTCATTCCTCACTTCTGAGGTAGGATCGAGAGTCTTGCAAATAGATTAGATCAATTATTTCATTGTTTAGAGTAGATCTCACAAATACACATGCATAAATAGCTATACTCGGCTATCTTGTTTGTTTTAAATTGTTATCTTAGTTGTCAATTTCTAGATGTATTAAATTAGTTGCTAAATTCATTCGAATAGTTCATCAGAAAATACAAAAATAGAGAAATCATATATGCTATAGATATATTCAAAATAGTTAAATTTCACTTTGTCATAGTTAATTTACATTATTACTTTTGTATGACAATCACGGGACCTAGGGAGCCCAGGGAATACGTATTCGAGCCAATCATGCCCCAACCCAATCTCATCACAACAATAACTGATATAGATCAAAATCTTAGGATCCAAGTCTTCCGAACAACGGTAAGCTTGCAACAAATCAATTCCCAGTTGAGCGGATTAAACATAGAAGACGACCAAGCACACACGTTTTGGTCGAATCAACCAAACTACAGATTACCCTAGGTAACATCCATATGACTGTAGAAGGGGTTGAAAGAGAACAAACCTTTGGTTGTGATCCTTTGGTCCCACAGCCAGATGCAGGAGACACTCTTACGGATATAGATACCAGCCTAAGAATTCAAGTTGCAAGAACACCTGTGAGGCACTCTGAGAAGATCACACAACTATTAGTTTTGAATATAGAGGCTGAGAAAGCATACGATTACTGGGTGTTAGGGATTAGGAACTAACTCTACGCATGACCATAGCAGGACCGCAACAACCAAGAGTCTACGGTTATGCATCCACAAATCCCACAACCCAACGAATCCGTAAGTCAATCAGACATAGACACTGGCCTACGCACACTAGTATTCAGATCCACTCCACTTCCACCTATCATCATCGAACAGTTATCCTTACTAGATACAACAGCTAACAAAGCTAGAGAGTTCTGACTAGGCCAGAGAATCATCCATAGAGTCAACTATATTTACCATCCACCATATGACCTTATCTGGAGACATACACGAAACTATCCCAGGTCATTTTCCACGTATTCCACAACCCATAGATCGAATCACGCCAGAGCTCGATATTGATTGAGCCTTCGAGCAAATCATCCTTGCGACCGATCTATCACACTAATTCAGTTAAGAGGGCCTTCTTTTCCTTAGATTCACAAATTCCACTAGTGCGTCGAAGATTTCATTAGATCCCATACATATTCCATCCCCACCAGCTACTACCTCGTCGGGTCTTGTAGATTCATCCCATACATATTCCATTATTTCCGAGCTAGGAAAAACAATGTCAAAAGGAATAAAATTCGGAAGAGTTGTTGGAGATCAACAAACAAGAAAAGGGATCTCCATTGATGAAAGTGATTAGCCTATCATTGAAGACTACCATTCAAGTGCTTCTGAATCAGGTAGCCTCTTTTTGGAATTGAATTCTCCAACTGGAGAAGGGCCTTCATTTGATTTTGAAAAGTTTTCTTCTCATTCTACCCCTGTCTTTTCAGAAGTTGATAGGGATTTCCAAGAAACAAGGCCTTTAGGGGATATCCATTTTGAAAATTATACCCATATGTTTCAAAGACCCTCTAGCCCCTTATCAATTTGTCTCCCCTCTAGGGTCACCTCCTCAAAACAACATGGCCCTACCCCCACCTAGACCTCCATTTTTGTAAATACCTTTGGACCTATAAATTTTGTAGGGATGGCTAGTTATCCAAATGCAGTTCCCCAAGATGTAAGAAATAGATTACCAAAGTTCCAAGGAAACAACGCTATAACTGGTGATCAAAATCTAAATCTTTTTATCAATATGATGGAATAATTTGAGATTAAACATGAAGATGTATATATAAAATTGTTTATCCATATTTTGGAAGAGGATGCAAGGGACTGGTATAAAGCTTTGCTAGATAATTCCATTGATTCTTGGACAGAGATGAATAATGCATTTAGATTATAATATGGTGATAGAACAGACCCTAGGTTTCTTTTATCAAATTTTGAAAACATCAAGAAGAATCCTAATGAGTCAGTACATGATTTCAACACAAGGTTTAACAAGACCTTGAGGATATTTCCTGTTAGCTTAAGGCCATGTGATGAATCATGTTTGATCAAATATTTAGATGCATTTAATAAAAAGGTTGCTTACTACTTGAGGGACAAAAACCCTACTAATTTGAGGCAGGCCTTCACCATGGCTCTGCAAATAGATAACAACATCAAGGCAATTGGAAAGCCTCTAAAAGGGAAGGTGTAAAACTAATTAACCCGAAAAATCCTCAAACAAGTAAGGTTTCTGATTTGGAGGAAGTTGTGAAAAATTTGGCAGGGGTTGTCAAAGAAATATCATACAAATTAGCCCAGCGGAAAAGGAATTGGGAAAAGTTCACAAGGTCAACACAAGCAACAAGGCCAAGACAAGTTTACAAATCACCAAAGATCTAATGACAGAGGCAAGGGACCTATTGGATTTGGAAATAAACAGTCCCAAGCCAGGGAAAATAGAATGGTACCTGATCCTTTGGCTTCCGAGTTGTTGTGGAGGAGATAGATGTCATTGATTGGTGTGACAGATGTTTCATGCCCCATGCTCCATGTGAGGAAGATCAGAAAGAAGAAGAAGAATTTTATGATGATAATGATGATGATGTTTGCATGATGGGTTGCTCCACGAGCTCACAACAAGGGGAAACTTCAACTGAGGTGATAAGTGCTAGAACTATTTGCTGATTTTTGGGATTGCATCCACTGGGTACCTATTCTTCCTCCCTCTCATACTTTAGAAGTAGATACTGTACAATATTTTGAATTACCCAATAATGAATTTGAATATTTAAGGGATTTAATGATAAATAATTATGATGGAGGAATCCCATCTAAGGAGGATAGGCAATTATTGATGAATGTAGTTATGGCTCAAGAAAAGGAATACAACACAAGAAGTAAGGTTGCTAAAGGACAGGGCCTCAGGACAATTTGAAAACTCCATTGCTTTCAAATATTCCTAAAGTGGCTCCTAAGAAATATACACTAGCCAAAAGGCCTTGTTGTCCCAAATAAAAATCATACCCCTCCTTATGCCCAAGCTATCAAAATTCATGTGCCACCTAATGAGTGTGTCACCTTCCTTCCAATGTTACCTTGCCAAATTCTACCCCTTATGATATTGCACAAGTCTTGAGTCGATCAAGATCTCGGTTCAATTTTTTATTTTCTTAGGATTCTTGAGCACAAGAAAAGGGATTTTGATTACTTGGAGCTGAAAGAGGAGAAAACTTCCTTGGGTAGAAATATAAACATTTTGGAAGCTCCCCCAGTCATTAAAGAATTAGAAACACCATGAGTGTTGGAAGAACTAGGTGAACCACATGAGGTTTATTTGGGGGCATCCTTAATGGAATCTCAGCTAAACATGGACCCATTCTTCACCACTCTAATCATTAAGGATAGACTGTTGCATAATTGTATGTTTGACTCAGGGGCATCATACAATGTCATGCCTTTGGAAGTCATGAATGAGCTGAATATTAAAGTAACAACAGCATATGGGAAGTGTAATGCTATGGACTCCAGAGAAGTGCTAGTGGTGGGATGTGTGAAAGGTCTAGTGGTGTAACTTGCAGCTTACCCAAGTAAAAACCTAATGCTTGATGTTGTTATTGTTGATTTCCCAACCAAGTGGGGTAGGTTTTTATCTAGAAAATGGGCTGCAAGTTTTGGTGGGAGTGTTGAAATTGACATGTCCTATGCTACCATCACAATTGAGGGTAGCCTTGCTAGGTTGTATGGAGAAAAGAAGATGTTGCACCTTCATCGAGGACCCCAACAACACATCTTATGAAGTATTGTATACAAGTGTTGACATTGGTAACTTTGTAGGATTTGTTGATGGAAAAGAGCACAAGATTGAAGAATGCAAGTGTCTTGAACAGAAAGGCTCTCTTTGTACTTTATTGTTTGATAGAGCTTGCTCCAAGTTCAGAAATTTTGTTGGTGTTGTTCTGATATCTCCACGCTAGGAAGAATTTGTCTTTTCCTTTAAACTCAACTTTGAGTGCACTAATAACATTGCTTGAGTATGAGGCACTGTTGTTAGGTCTGAGGATTGCTTGGAAATATGGTGTTAAAGACATCATTGTTAAAGGAGATTCAAAATTAATTGTAAAGCAAGTCAGAAAACTTTATGCCACAAAAAATCAGTGAATGAAACAATACAAGCATGCAGTTTGGGATCTCATTGAGATGTTTGATTCATTCAATATTGTGCATCATGATAGGAAGTTCAATGATTTGGAAAACAAAATTGTAGTATTGGGATCTCGGTTTGATAATTGTACAGTGTCCCCATATTGTGAATATGATGTTGAGGTGTTAACTATGCCATTTGTCCCTAATAACATTAAACATTGGTAAGTTTTGATGATTATGCTCAGTCGAAGATTTCTACGTAACAAAGGGGAGTTTGCTGATCAAAATAATGACTGGGAGACAATGGTGTGTATAGCAGAGGGTAAAGAAACCTTGTTTGGCAAAGGCTTCATCCAACTAAAGAAAAATACCATTCCTAGAGGGTTGGTTTCTCTTGAGTCAAATTTTGATAATGTTGATCGCATTATTAATAGATGCATAACAACCTCAAGAGATGTTGAGGAGCATGACCTTGGCACGATGGAAAAACCAAGGAAAATATGCTTAGGAAGCAATCTTGGCAAGTAGGAAAAATAGTCTTATGTCCAAAGTAGCTAAAAAATATGAAGATTGCATGGCTTAAACTTATCCTAAATTAAATGCATACAGAGAGGATTTGTTTCAACATGAGATTACCTTGTGTTGTCTCCTAAAAATGCTCTATGTTTTCATAGCTGAATTCAAAAAAATTCAGGCTGATGCCATTCATTGGTGTTTAAGCCAAGTTAGAGATTCAAGAAATTAGCAAAAGTCATGCCCTGGAGCTGTTTAAACCTCTGTTTTTCTCATTTTTAGAAATCCTCCATTTCCTCTGGTCTGTGCATGTTATATCCTCTTTGCAACCTCCATTTTTGATTGAAATGGTTCACTTGTTCTATGGCCTGGTCTTCAAATCATTGTTTTGCCTTCATGCCTCTGGTTCGTGAAGGAAATTTGAAAATTGGACTCAAAATGATGAAGTTCTCTTCCTCTACGTATTTTTCCAAAGTCGAGAACAATGGGCATTTCTTTCCCCATCAAATTTTACCTCAGCATCCTCAAGTGATACGTGGGTCTCTTTGATTGGATGCGGTTTGGTCATACTTCAAAATCTAGCGAAGAAACCATGTGTCGCAATGGTACAACTCCAGGGGCAAGGTCCAAGGGACAGTCTTCAATTAAGCGTGTGATTTCCATGTGTCCTAGGTACAAAATGAAGATAATATCAACTAAGTATGAAAGGCTCAATAGATGTAAAACCACGTGTTGCAGAACGACATAACTCTAGGGGTAGGGTCCAAGGGATAATCTTCAATTAAGCGTGGGCTTTCCACGTGTCCCAGGTACAAAATGAAGGTAAAATCAGCTAAGTATGGAAGGCTCAGTGGACGGCTCCATGTGTCGCAATGACGCAACTCCAAGATGGGGCGAAAAAGTCAATTACCAAATCAGTACCAAATCACCACATGGTCAAAGGCATTGAAAATTCAAGGCGAGACGGGTAGCGGGCAATCAAGGGGATTTGATATTTCGAGCCTCTTTGTAAAAAAGGTGAAAAAATAAAAAAGTAACCCACAGCCCCAATCAGGCTACCAGGGAAAAATTCAAAGCTTGAGCCAAGTCAAAGGAAAATCCCGCCATTGAAAATTCAAAGCAGAAGAGTGGACCCGGTGGAGGAAATTGAGTTTTGAGCCTTTTTCAAAAAGGTTAAAATGTTGACA
Source organism: Taxus wallichiana var. yunnanensis (assembly GCA_018340775.1). Classification (NCBI taxonomy): domain Eukaryota; kingdom Viridiplantae; phylum Streptophyta; class Pinopsida; order Cupressales; family Taxaceae; genus Taxus; species Taxus wallichiana. Next base: position 430,371,674 of record CM031242.1, on the reverse strand, counting down.
AGAGAGACGTGTCCTGTATAGAAACAGAACGTGCCACGTGTCCTAGTCAAATCGAAGTAGTGAGTCGACAAAGGAAATGAGTTTTGAGCCTTTTTCCAAAAAGGTTAAAATTTTGAGAAGAGATCCGCGACCCCATTTCCAATCAGAAGGTGCCACGTGTATAAGCTGAAAATTCAAAGCGGGGTTACGAGGCAATTTGTTCTTAATTGCCAAATCTCTAAAAAATCACAAAATGCAAAGGGCTTCCTGTTGATCGATTTCTAGGTTGATCACTCTAAGCATCCAAAGTGTGATTGTAAAACATGGGTACTATCTCCAAGTTGTAGGACTTGCTACTTGAGATAGACCTCCGAGAAGGCTGGTTCTACTCCTAAACTACACCGCCACAAGCTATTCCAGTCAGGGCAACCTAATCTAATCCTAATCTAACCACCAAGGAGACAGGAAGAGAGAGAGAAAAGGGAAAAAGAACAAAAGCCTACACTAAAACGGTGATACACCAGAGAAGGAGAATGTTGAACATCTATCAAAACTACCATGGAACAAAGAGAGGTGAGCGATGGGAAGGATGGACAGATGCATCATAGGCCCAAGGATAGATTTCACACAGAAAATGTCCCAAAACTCCATGAACACAGCTCCAGACCTGTAATGAACATTAGAACATGCACAAATACCTGCAATGAAGAGAGGAAAGAAGAGAACAAGAAAAAGAACGAGCAGGATGGACAGATGCATCACAAAACACATTTTTTGTTGCTCCAGAAGTTTACACAGAACATCATTTCAATAGTAAAAGGCAAAAATGCCATTACAGAAAGCGGGAGGAGATTCGAACTCCATTTTCAACCCTGGAGAAGAAAAGAGGGGAGCGGCAGAGCTGAAAAGATGAACCCCCTTTTTGGAGGCCCTCCTTACAATTTATATGAAGAATATGAGAGAGGGAAGAGAGAGGAATTCGAAAATATGTCCCCACCACCTCCGGACTACACCTAACTCATCATATTATGGCGTAGGTGAGAATCTCAACAACCCAACAAAGTGGCGAAGTGTATTTTACATTTTTGAAGAACTTGTTTCCACCCAAATGAAGATATCTAGTCGTATTTTGGTAGAGGACCTTGTAAGCTTTCCAAAAGTCCAACCTTGCATGAATCTGAGCTCCCAGTCAAAAGTTATGGCCATCCAATATCTGCGCTGTGGTCTCGCTTCTGTCGCTCTCAAAATGTTGCGCCTCCTGAAGGTGCGCCATAGGTGCATCCATATTCATGTTGACATACCCTTACATGTGCTAAGGTGAAAATTATTTTCATGTCGACATTCTGCGTGTCATGCGCCATTTCTGTGCGCCAAAGCGCAACTTTTCCTGTGTCGACAATGCTCAGTGTCATGCGCCATTTCGTGCGCGCCAAAGCGCAACTTTTCCCGTGTTGACACTCTGTTTCATCATGCGCCACTTCGCACCAAAGCGCAACTTTTTCTATGTCGACACTCTGTGTCATGTGCCACTACGTGCACCAAAGCACAACTTTTACTCGTGTCGATACTCTATTTTTCTTTGATTTCCAGATTCTTCTGCTTGTCTATATCTACCCGGGGAAAGATATATACAACAATTTGGCGACTCAACGGGATCACCTGCCTGCTAGGTAGAAGATCAGTGGCCTTTTAGCAATCCATTGGGCATGGAGTCATAAGCAAGCCTGAAAACTGATCTGAACTTTGAAAAATCCCTTCTGAGCCACTTGAAACCCATTGAACTTGGAGTTGACCTTTCACCAAAATGCCGCTGAAATGAACTGTGCAAAGCAAAACCAGCAACACCAAAAACTATGTACAGAACTGAAAATCATACATGCTCCAAATGGAACATGCAGAGTGTGCATAAGCACTTCTTCTACTGAAAGCAAACCTACCTACTCTATTCTAACTGGAAGCAAAGAGTGGGCTAAACAAACCTCGAACCAAGTTTGTGCAAAATAGCTTCCTTTCTTCAAAATTGGAAACCATGCAACTGATTTGGCATTGAACATGGCTAATTGGATGGATGGAAAATCAACAAGAAGCTGGTCTTCCACCCAAATCATCAAGGTATCAGCTGAAGGCAAATTCAATACCTCTTTTAGTTGCTTTGCATTTGGATTAAAGAGGTATGAAAGCTGATCCTTGGTACCTTGTAGCTCACCCTCATGCTCGAAGTAAGCATGACTGGTTGTGACTTCTCCTTTGGCTCCAATGAAGCCAGATACCTTATTAGGCAAGGTCTGATCCGTTTGATATGCCCATAGCTCTGATTTTCAACTCCAAAAATGGAGTCCTCTTGTAGACCCTCTTGGGTGGATGGTGTGGAAGCAATGGTGAAATTCTTTTGTCCTTTCTCTTCCTCCAATGAAGGACATGAAAGATTAAAATCTTCCAATCTTGGTTCCAAAGAGCTGCTATAAGATGCAGGCTCCTGCAAATGTGTGCTCTCCTTCATGACAGCAGGCCCTGGTGTTTGGAATGTGGATGATGAAAGAGAGAATGGTGGAAACTCAACCGGTTCTTCTTCATCAAAACAGTCCTCCAAATCTGACAGATAAGCTGCCTCATTGTTGTCCTGCTGCAAATGCTCAACTTCCTCCATGGTGTCTTCTTGATCTGTAACTTGACCACCATGGTTTCCTTCATCCTCCAACATTGAGTTTGAGAGATCAAACTCCTCTTCGACATTGGAGCTAGAGAGAGATGAAGTAGAAAGAAGAACTGAAGGTTCTCCCGTAGCCTGCTTTGTGCTCAAACCCCTTGGATCTGCACTTTTCTCCTCCACAACTAGAATGTGCTCCTCTTCTTTTGGATTTGGAGCAGCTTCTTCCTTTTGCTCTTCTCCTGCTGCAACAAAATCAGTCCTGACCACAATTTGTTCAACCTTAGCCTCTTCTCGTAAGCTTTACCAAAAGAAAGGATCTTCTCAATTCCAAATTTAAGAGCCAAACTTACTAAGCTCTTAATCATTTCTTCTTTTCTTGGCTCTTCCTCTTGCTGTCCTTGATGACTGATTTTTGCAATTTCTTCTTCCCCACATGGAATTGGGAATGCAAGAGGAGGGATGGGTTGTAACTCAACTGATTTTACAATTTTGTGTGGTGGTGGAGGAGGTGAAACCTCTTGTTTCTTTGGAGTGGAAGGTATTTCATTTAGCTCTTGTGGAGGGGATGATTGTTTGGAAGGAAAAGGGACAAAAGAATTGAGATGAGGTGGAAGGCTAGGGGGTGGAGAAATGGATTCAACACTTGGGACAGCAGATGGAGAGTTTAAAACTTGACACTGCTGAGATAAAACAGATTGGGAAGGAGGAAAAAGAAAGGCATGAGATGGCGTTCTTACCCATTGACAAGGTCATTGAATACTCCTCTCATACACCTCTATTCCTTCAATCCACTTTGCAAGCAATGGCAAGTGTTGTTGCAATCATGAAGTCAAGCTTCTCTTGAGGGTCAGTAATGCCTTGGAAAAGGTCCCACCCATGAACAGGTGCTCCACAACCGATTCCAAATGCTTTCATTTGTGCTTGAGCCACTGATCGCACCATGTTTACCTCCATCTTTTGAATTTTCTCCAATAGACCAGCATCTTGCATCCGATGGTCTTCATTGTATGCACACCCTTGCTCTTGGAAAGCTCCATAGCCAAACTGATTTTGGCATTGCTTGCTCATATGGGCATGTATGCTGATTTGGAGGATTTGTAAAACATGTTGGAGCTGGAAACATTGCTGTTTGTTGTAAATGTGAGTTCCATGATGGAAATGAAGTCATGATTGCACAACTTAATGGAATGGAAAAGAATGAAAGGGATGGAAATGGATGAAAAACGGGTCTCAACTTCGAAAATGGGTTGCTTGATTAGATGGAGTCGCCGGATGTGTTTGTAAGTGTCTCCAAAGGCTGAAATCTTCACAAGAACACACCAACCTGGAAAAGATGAAGTGGAAGACCTCAAAGGTCCCACTGCGTGCCAAAACCGTTGATGCAAAATCACCGCACCCCGGATGTTGATCATATTTCTAGGTTGATCACTCTAAGCATCCAGTGTGATTGCACAAAATGGGTACTATCTCCAAGTTGTGGGACTTGCTACTTGAGATAGACCTCCCAGAGAAGGCTGGTTCCTGCTCCTAAACTACCTGCCACAAGCTATTCTAGTGCAGAAAGCTAATCTAATCCTAATCTAACCACCAAGGAGACAGGGAGAGAGAGAGAAAGGGAAAAAGAACAAAAGCCTACACTAAAACGGTGATACACCAGAGAAGGAGAATGTTGAACATCTATCAAAACTGCCATGGAACAAAGAGAGGTGAGCAATGGGAAGGATGGACAGATGCATCACAGGCCCAAGGATAGATTTCACATAGAAAATGTCCCAAAACTCCATGAACACAGCTCCAGACCTGTAATGAACATTAGAACATGCACAAATACCTGCAATGAAGAGAGGCAAGAAGAGAACAAGCAAAAGAATGAGCAGGGATGGACAGATGCATCACAAAACATGTTTTTGTTGCTTCAGAAGTTTGCACAGAACATCATTTCAATAGTAAAAGGCAAAAACACCATTACAGAGCAGGGGAGGAGGTTCGAACTCCATTTTCAACCCTGGAGAAGAAAAGAAGGGAGCGGCGAGCTGAAAAGATGAACCCCATTTTTGGAGGCCCCTCCTTACAATTTATATGAAGAATATGAGAGAGGGAAGAGAGAGGAATTTGAAAATATGTCCCCACTACCTCTAGATCGCACCTAACTCATCATATTATGGCGGTAGGTGAGAATCTCAAGAACCCAACAAAGGGTGGCAAAGTGTATTTTACATTTTTGAAGAACTTGTTTCCACCCAAATGAAGATATCTAGTTGTAGTTTGGCAGAGGACCTTGTAAGCTTTCCAAAAAGTCCAACCTTGCATGAATCGAGCTCCCAGTCAAAAGTTATGGCCATCCAATATCTCGCGCTGGTAGGTCTTCTTCCGTCAGCTCTCAAAATGTTGCGCCTCCTGAAGGTGCGCCATAGGTGCATCCATATTCATGTCAACATACCCTTACATGCGCCAAGGTACAAATTCTATCATGTCGACATTCTGTGTCATGCGCCAAAGCGTAACTTTTCTGTGTCGACACTCTGTGTCATGCGCCATTTCTGTGCGCCAAAGCGCAACTTTTTCTGTGTCGACACTCTATGTCATGCGCCACTTCTGTGCGCCAAAGTGCAAATTTTTTTGTGTCGACACTCTGTGTCATGTGCCACTTCTGTGCGCCAAAGCACAACTTTTTCTATGTCGACACTCTTTTTTCTTTGATTTCCATATTCTTCCGCTTGTCTATATCTACTCGGGGGGAAAGATATATACAACACTTCCCCTATAATCGCTCCAATTCCTTCTTGCCACGTGGATGGCCTAATTTCAAAGTTAGAGGAGCAAATCAAATGGTCTATATTTAAACTGGTAAATTGAATGTAACGGTTGCTTTGCATAAGATCTAGTTTTTAACTTTTGTCATGAGCATTTTCTTCATAACAGAGGAATTTGAAAAGGCTTTGAAGATTTTGAAGTTGTGAGGGTTTCTTGCAAAGAATATGATGGCTTCTCAACGTAATTTTAAGTGCTGGTGATTATTTCAAAAAATACCAAAGTGCTCAGTGCTGGAAAAGAGAAAAATGCCAAATTTCTTCTATCTTCTTTCTCTCTCGAATTTCTTCCATTCTAAAATATCTGTACAAACTCTGCCTTAGCTTCAATAATAAAAGAAGGAATTTTCTCCTCTTTGATGGAGAGATTAATTGGTACTTTGTGACCAATGAGTTTTATTCCGTCTTGTAGCTTCTTTATTAGATTTGTATTTTCTTCTAACTCTAAATGCATGTAAATGAAATTTCTAATTAATGTGTGTGGGCATCTGATATTCTACTCACAACATTAGTTTCTCCTACCTCCATTCTCACTCCTTTTCCCCTTCTCGGACAAATTTCTTCCCAAAGGAGAGAAATTTCTAGCTTTGCCACAGGGATAGTGGAGTGCCCCTGTTGGATCTTTGGTCGAAAGGCCACCATTGAAATCCACTTTTTCACGCATGCACATACGGAAGCTACACTATTCAAGTAGAGGGACTTAGATTCCCATAGTGTTGGCTTGAAACCCACCAATTTGTCTACAAGACAAATTTTCTTACCAACATTTTGACACCCACCGTGGGGCATATTTTGCAACATCTGCACCTAAAAACGACCTCAAGGTCATAAAATACAAAAAAGATTCTAGAAGAAAAGTTCCTGGAGATTGAATAATCACACAGACTATATGGATGTAAATCATGGCTATTCTAGGAAATCCTCCTATTGAGAGACCTGATTTACTCTTTCACATCCAAGAAGACATTGCTTCTAATCTGAGAGAAGTTATTTGGCATAAGAGACAAAGTGTCAATCAATACTTCATTACCATAAGGATATAGGACCTTGAATAGGAAGCGTCTTTGTCGAACCGGAAAGGAAGAGACAAAATCTAGCACCCCAAAGAAGAGCTTAAAATTTCAAGTTGTCTCGATAGAAGATACACCCATAACTAAGGTGAGGACAAATTGATCCCACATTTGAAGATCTTAAAAGAGAGGCAGATTCTTAAGGAGGAGATAAGGGCTCAACTTGGAGAAATAGAGAGACTCCAAATTAAAGCGAGAAAAAGAGTAGCAATGTAGTAGCCTTAGAAATACTGGAGGATAGAAACTAGAATAGAATGGGTGATCAGGAGCATGAGGAACATAGACCTAACGTACCATGGGGAAGAAATACTAGTCCACTCACTCTTCCACAACCACTTCATGACCTCCCAAGAGGCTCAAGAAATAACTTCACAAAATTCAAAGGGGATGGTTCTCAACTCCAGGAAGAACATGTAGCAGCATTCATCACTACTTATGGAGTGTTGGGAGTTGAAGATGAAGATGTTTCAGTTAGGCTATTTGTGGAGTCACTCTAAGAAAAGGTTGTTGAATGGTTCGCATGTTGCCCCCAAGATTTGTCACATCTTTGGGAAGATATAAGAAGTGCATTTGAACATTTGTTCAAGAGTACAAAATATTATAGGGATCTATTAGTCTAATTGGTTCAGATGAAAAAAGAGACCTCTGAATCAATGAGATATTTTGTAGCAAGGTATAATTGGTTGAAAAGAAGGATCCCAAAAGATGTGGTACCCCTAGAAAACAATTTGAAGAGGTTCTTCATCGTGCTTTTCCACCAGAAGTTGATTTCTTCCTCAGAAGAGCCCAACCAAGAACATTAAGGAGGTTCAAGACTTTGCGGTTAAGACCGATGATGATCTAATTCTTTCTGGCAAAGTGAAAGGACCAAATGGGAAGAAAAAGGATAGAGTTCAAATTCAGTCACCACTGATCCAATGTTCGAAAAAATGGAAAATGACCTAGTTGCTTTGAAGAAGTAGCTGTCACAAATCACAATGAGGAATTTTCCAAGGAGACCAAATCCTCTCGATAGACCAAGAATTACTCCACCTCCTAGTATGCTTTCTATTGAATCACCAACACTCAATGCCATCTATGACACCGTGGAATCGAAGAAGGAACAGACATTGAGGAAATTGAAGAAGAAATCATGGATGACTACAAAAACTATCTTGAAATTGAAGAGGTTGGCATGCACAATGTCTTGATTGAATACATTGATGATGAGGAGGAAGGTGATGAAGAAGCTCAAATTTTCTCATGTGTTTTTTTGACTTGTGCACAATCCAAGAATGGTGCTTTAACATCAGCAACATTGCAGCTAAGAGTAGGAAGAAAAATAAGATAGCTCTTCAAAGCCTCCACTAAACAATGTTATCAATGGCGGGATCAACATTACCATCTCCCATGGAATTAGATAGAGAGAAATCAGATTCACCAGCTTATCAAGGATCACACTTTGTTGTGCCAAGTAAGTTAACTAATTCTTATCCCAACTCAAAAGATGTTAAGAGCAATTCTCTTCTAAATATTGGTTCTGCAAGAACATCTAAATTTCAATCAAGGGCTACACCCTCACCTCCTTCCAAGCCAATTGCTACATTTGAAAAGGAGAACCCAACACCAAAAGTAACAAAACCTCTGCCATTTAAGTCCTCATCCACTGTTGGAACCTCTTCCTCATCTACCATAACTCCATTTGACTTTGTGGAGCATGCAAGCAAAACCAAATTTCAGCTCTCTGAGATTGAATACCTACAAACACATCCTGCCCAATTTGACAGATTCATCAAGGTATTCCGGGTGGTAACTCTACATCCCAAATCTCTAATTCTAAAGGCTTACTTCCCACACCATCCATACCACCTTCTCAAAACATGCTAGCCCTAAGTACCTCCAACACCAAAAAAGTTAAGCCTTTCTACCTGCCACTTCTCATCAAAGGCTTCCATTTGAACAATTGCATTGTAAATTTTAGCGCCTCGAGATAATGTGATGATGATAAAAGTTGCAAATGATCTTGGCCTCACTTTGACCCAGGAAAATGGCACATGTTATTAGGAATCTAAACAAGTTCCATTGGTAGGAAGGATTAAGGATGCTCAGGTTGCACTAGCTGATTACCCTGACAAGAAGATACTCTTGACCATCTTGGTGGTAGACATCCCAACATCTTTTGGTATGTTGTTGAGTAGAAGTTTTTGCAGAGATCTAGGTGGAGAAATAAAAATGGATTGGTCATCTGCAACTATCCTAGTGAAAGGAGAAATGAAGAAGCCACCGCGATCAGAAAATGAAATTCACAAAGAAGGAAATCTAATGATCTAAGAGCTAACATCCTCTTTCAAGATTGTGATCTAGAAAACTACTTCCTTACATCAAAAAAGGAAGAGAACTTGCCACTCCTCATGGAAGAAGAAGAAGATCATATTTGGACAATGGAGTTTGATGGCAGTCATTCTAGAGAAGGTTTAGGAGTTGGTGTAGTATTATACTCTCCCTCCAATGAGGTATATCTTTCGCCTACAAACTGTAATTTGATAATACAAACAATACTTGCAGAGTATGTAGCATTTATCTTAGGCATGAATGCAATAGAGGACATGGGAATTAAGAAGCTGAGATGCAAAGGTGATGCAGAGATTGTGGTGAAGCAAGTTCGCCAGCAATATCGGGGAAAAATCCAAGGTCCAGCACTATAAAAACAGATTATGGACTACATTGAATTCTTTGATGCATTATCCATTGAAGCTCTCCTAGGGAGAATAATGAAAAGGCTGATTCTCTAGTAATTTCAGCTTCCTTAGTGACACCTCATCCTTCTTTCAACAAAGATAAAGTGACCATTGAGATGGTTTTCAAACCTAGTGTACCGCATAAATGCAAATCACCGCGGGTCTTCTATGACGACAATTAGATCCTAACCTTCTTAAAACAAAGGGATAACTTCAATAATCTATTCTTTGAATGAAGTGAGAACCCACACCGTGATTCAGTCCCAAAAAGAAGAGAAGGAAGGAATTTAGGGAATTGATTAAGAGGAGTAATCAAAATAAAAAAACAAAATCCCCAAAGGCCTAGTTTCTTTGGAAGACCTATTTGACAAGCACGATAGGTTCATAGAAGAGAAAGAAAGGAAGTCTTCTCGGTGTCCATCTGATTTTGATCAAGAAAACATTGGCACTTCAAAGAATCTAAGGATGGTTAAGATCGGTAAATGCTACTCACCGAAGAGGAGAAATTTTGTTTCTCTACTAAAAAGTACTCGATGTCCCGGCCTACTCCTATGATGAACTCAAATCTTTTCACTAAAGTAAAAGCATCACTTCATTCCTTTGAAGTAAGGATCCAAGCCCTTCAAGAAAAAACAAAGGCCCTACAATCCAAATATTGCTGATGTTATCAAACAAGAGGTAACAAAGATGCTCAATGTTAGAATCATCTTCTCCATCCACCATTCAACATGGGTGGCTAACATTGTGCTAGTAAGGAAGAATAATGGGGAATAAGGATTTGTGTAGACTTCCAAAATTTGAATCAGGCATCTCTCAAGGAAAACTACCCTCTTCCAATCATGGATCATATTTTGTAAGCAATCACTGGATCTAAGATGCTCTCTTTACTTGATGGATTCTCAGGGTACAACAAAATCAAGGTGGCAAAAGAGGATTGCAACAAAACAACCTTCACAACACTGGGAACTTTTTCCTACAAAAAATTCCTTTTGGCTTGATCAATGTTGGGGCCACTTTCCGAAGAGTAATGGACTTGGCTTTTAAAGATTTGAAATATTACATTGTCATTTACCTTAATGACCTCACGGTTTTCTCAAAGAGGAGGGAGATCATATCAGTCATTTGGAGCAAGTCCTTGTAAGGTGTAAGAAACATGGCATTTCTCTAAATCCAAATAAGTGCATTTTGGAGTCACGTAAGGTAAGTTGTTGGGACACATTGTTAACAAACATAGAGCACACACTCGATCCCGAGAGGGTCAAAGCTATCCAATCACTAGCCTTACCAACCAAGTAAAAAGGGATTTCATCTATTCTTTGGAAAGGTAAATTTCCTTTGTCATTTTGTGCCTGATTTTTCTAAATTGACTAAGCATATAACTTCCATGATGAAGCCTCAAACAAGTTTCAAGTGGAATAAGGAGGGAAAAATATCATTTGAGAATATCGAGAAAGCCATTGCCAAAGATCCAACTCTTGTATCTCTAGATTTCAACAAGGAGTTCATCATGTATTGCTATGCATCAGAACATACACTCTCTACTATCCTTGTTCAGAAAAATGATGAAGGTTTGGAAGCACCCATTGCTTTCATGATCTAGTCCTTTGAAAAATCATGAGCTAAAGTACAGCCAACTGGAGAAGCATGCCTACGCAGTGGTTAAAGATGTTAAAATTTTCAGATTCTACATTCTCAATTCCCATATAGTGGTGATGGTCCCTAGAAGTGCAATCAAGTCCATTTTGACTCAACAAGATCCTGGGGCTAAGAGAGGAAGTTGGATTACAAAGACCCAAGAGTATGACTTGGAGATTAGGCCCTCTAATCTGGTAAGAGGAAATGGTTTGTGCAAGTTTATTGCTAAAGATGAAGCTCTCAAAGCTCAGTAGGGAGAAAAGGATGATGTTTTCCCAACCTATTAAGAAGATAGTTCACTGCTGCTCTTTATACCACTATTGATGAGTGGTATGTTGATATTGCTTACTACCTCACTTATAGAGAATGTCCTCCTCATCTTGACTACAAAAAAATAAGAACACTTAAGCTAAAGGTAGCCAAGTTTGTGATTTGGAATCATGCACTTTACAAGAGAAGCCTAGATAGTTGTTTTCTCGGGTGTGTAGATAAGGAGCAGTAAGAAAAGTTACTCAGGGCATATCATGATCAAGCTTGTGGTGGACATTTCTCAGCAATGGTCACTACACATAAGATTATCAGGGGGAGATATTATTGGCCCTCCATCTTTGCATATACTCAAGATTTGGTTTCCAAATGCAAAGCATGCCAAAATTTGTTGGAAAGCCAAAACTAGTTGCATTGCCACTCAGGCCTATGGTGATTGAAGAACCATTTCAGCAATGGGGAAAAATTTTATTGGTGTTTTGAATCCTCATTCTAGTTTAGGGCATAATTATGTACTCACTGCGCAATCGATTACTTCACTAAATGGGTGGAAGCCATTCTAACCAAGTAAGCCATCTCTGAAATAGTCTGCAACTTCATCAAAGAGAATATCATTTTCCGTTTTGGATTACCACGAAGATTGTTGTAGACAATGCCAACTATTTCTTTTTAAAGGAGCTCACATTTTTTTTATGGTTTTGGAATCTCCTTATCTCACTATTCGACTACTATCCACAGGAAATGGTCGGTTGAGTCAAGTAATAAGAACATTGTGACCATTGTTCGCAAGCTAGTAGATGAGAATCAAAGGAACTAGCACAAGAAGTTATATGATGCATTGTGGGCTGATAGGATCACTCCTAAGAAGGAAATAGGTATGTCACCTTTCCAAATGTTGTATGGAATTGAGGCAGAGAATTCTCTCATAATTGAGATGCCAGCTCTCAAGTTGCTACAAGAAATAGAAGATGGTCAATATAAAGACTCCATTGACAAGAGGATCCTCTTCCTAGAGAAGCTAGAGGAAAGTAGATGCCAAGTGGTGGATAGAATTAAAGCACATTAATTGAAAGTGAAGAATTTTTTTGAAAAGAAGACCAAAGTAAGGAATTTCAAATTTGGAGATTTGCTCTGTTGTGGAATAAGAGAAGAGAACCAAAGGGAAGCCATGGAAAGTTTGATTCATTATGGATTGACCCATTCCAAATTCATGGAACTTGTAGCGCGAATGTTTTTCTCCTCTCATACTTAGATGGAACATCATTGGAATTTCCTTGAAGTGGGAAATACTTGAAACTATATCATCAACGAATGTAGGTTTTCCCCATGTTGTACCATAGGTGATTTGCATAGGTGTGTTTTTTCCTTTTCTTGCATGGTTTTGGTTTAGTTTGGTTTGGTTTTTGTTGTGTGTGGTTTAGCTTATGTGTTTCCTCCTTCTTTCATTCTTTCTCGAATTGTACATGACTCTGTAATGCCCAACAAATAAAGTACTAGTCAATGTAATATGTTTTAAAACTTGAGATTCTAGATCCTCATGTCGTGCCCTAGCCATGCCCAGTTCACGCCATGTCCCCAAGCTGACCAACTATTGTCCCCCGAAAACTACTTTGTGTTTTCACAAACCAAATTAAAAAAATTTGACCTCATGCCCTTCGTTGGTTTTTAAGACAAGTTAGAGATTCAAGAAATTAGCAAAAGTCATGCCTTGGAGCTGTTTAAACCTCTATTTTGCTTGTTTTTAACAATCCTCCATTTCCCCGTCTGTGCATGTTATATCCTCTTTGCAACCTCCATTTTTGATAGAAATGGTTCACTTGTTCTATGGCATGGGTCGTCAAATCATTATTTTTCCTTCATGCCTCTGGTTTGTGAAGGAAATTTGAAAATTGGACTCAAAATGATGAAGTTATCTTCCTTTGCATATTTTCCCACAGTCGGGAACGATGGGCATTTCTTTCCCCGTCAAATTTTTCCTCAGCATCCTTAAGTGATACGTTGGCCTCTTTGGTTGGATGTAGTTCGGTCATACTTCAAAATCTAGTGGAAGCATCCACGTGTCACAACGATGCAACTCTAGGGGCAGGGCCCAAGGAAAAGTCTTCAATTAAGTACCTTCCATGTGTCCTGTAAAAAAATGAAGGTAAAATTAGCTAAGTATGGAAGGCTCAATGGACAATGTACCACGTGTCGCAACATCGCAACTCCAAGGGTAGGGTCCAAGGGATAGTCTTCAATTAAGCACAAACTTTCCACGTGTCCAAAGTACAAAATGAAGGTAAAATCAGCTAAGTATGAAAGGCTCAACAAACGGATCCATGTGTCATAACGGTGCAACTCAAAGATGGGGCAGAAAAGGTCAATTACCAAATCAGCACCAGATCGCCACGTGGTTGAAGGCATTGAAAATTCAAGGTGGATGGGTAGGCCATCTGGGGGATTTGAGATTTTGAGCCTCTTTGTAAAAAAGGAGAAAAGCTAAAAATTAACCCACATCCCTAATCAAACTACCAAGGAAAAGTCAAAGGAAAAGACCACCATTGAAAAGTCAAAGCGGAAGAGTGGGTGGCAGAGGAAATAGAGTTTTTATCCTTTTTCCAAAAAAGGTTAAAATGTTGAGAAGAGAGCTGTGACCCTACCTACAAATAGAATGTGCCATGTGTCCTAGTCAAATCAGAGCAATGGGCGGCGAAGGAAATTGAGTTTTGAGCTTTTTTCCAAAAAAAAGTTAAAATGTTGAGAAGAGAGCTGCGACCCCATTTCTAATCGAAGGTGCCACATGTCTAAGTTGAAAATTCAAAGCAGGGGTGTGGGGAAATTTGTTCCTAATTAAAAAATCTCTAAAAAATCACGAAATGTAAAGGGCTTCCCCCGTAACCACTCCAATCCCTTCCTGCCACGTGGATGGCCCAATTTCAAAGTTAGAGGAGCAAATTAAAGGGTCTATATTTAAACTGGCAAATTGAATGTAACAGTTGCTTTGTAAGATCTGGTTTTTAACCCGCCATGAGCATTTTCTTCACAACAGAGGAATTTGAAAAGGCATAGAAGATTTTTGAAGTTGTAACAGTTTCTTGCATAGAATATTATGGCTTCTCGACGTCATTCCAAGGGTTGGCGATTATTTCAAAAAAGACCAGAGTATTTTTTACCTGGAAAAGAGAAAAATGCCAAATTTCTTCTATCTTCTTTCTCTCTCAAATTTCTTCCATTCTAAAATCTCTGTACAAACTCGCCTTAGCTTCAATAATAAAAGAAGGAATTTTCACCTCTTTGATGGAGGGATTAATTGGTACTTTGTGACCAATGAGTTTTATTCTGTCTTGTAGCTTCTTTATCAAATTTGTACTTTCTTTGAACTCTAAATGCATGCAAATGAAATTTCTAATTAATGTGTGTGGGCATCTGATATTCTACCCGTAACATTAATTTCTCCTACCTCCATTCTCAATCCCTTTTCCCCTTCTCAGACAAATTTCTTCTCTAGTGAGAAATTGCTAGCTTTTCCACAGGGTAGTGGAGTGCCCTTGTTGGATCTCTGGTTGAAAGGCCGCCATTGAAATCCACTTTTTCATGCATGCACATACGAAAGCTACATCATTCAAGTAGAGGGACTTAGATTCCCATAGCGTTGGCTTGAAACCCACCAATTTTTCTGCAAGACAAATTTTCTCGCCAACACCTTGGAATCCAATGCAAAGCCATTCAAGCATAACAAAGGCTAATCAATCCACTCTTATCTCTTAAAATGCAAGAGGAACTAAAGAAGCTAAGAGATGGAGGGATTATTTAGCCCACAAGTTATTCTTCTTGGGTTACAAATTTAGTACTAGTTAGAAAGAAGAATGGTGACATTAGGTTGTGTGTGGATTTCAGGGAATCTAAACAGAGCATCAATGAAGGATAATTATCCCGTACTCAAGCATGGAAAACATGTTGCAGCCTACGACTAGTCTTGAGCTACTTTCTACCTTGGATGGTTTCTTTGGTTATAACCAAGTTGTAGTGAAGGAATTAGAAAGAATTAAGACAACCTTTACTACCCTTGGGGAATAATGTATATGTCGGGATGCCTTTTGACCGATGAATTGTGGAGAAAATTTTCAAGAGCAATGGATGTTGCTTTTGTTGGTTACATCAATGATGTCATTTGTCTACCAAGATGATGTAACTCGTGTTCTCCGAAAGAGAAGTGATCATTTACATCACTTGGAGAAAATGCTTGATAAGATGTAGATAATATGGCATTTCACTCAATCTAAAGAAGTGCCATTTTTGAGTGCGTAGAAGGCAAATTTGTTTGGTCATATTGTGTCACAAGAGGGGGTGATGATTGATCCAGAAAGGGTAGAGGCCATCAACAAGGTCCCAATTATAAGAACCAAGAAAGGAATTCAATCCTTTTTGGGAAGATAAACTTCATCAGAAGGTTCATATCAAACTTTGTTGAATTGACCATTCCAATTACTTCCATGCTAAAGAAGGACCAAATTATTAAATGGGAGGAGGATGCCATTCAAGCTTTCAATGGGATCAAAGAGGCACTAAAGCATGCCCCTATTTTGGCAGCTCCAGATTATAAGAGGCCTTTCCAACTATTTTATTTTTCCTCGAAAAACTATTGCATCTGTCCTATTGTAGAAGGATGATGAAGGGGCTGAGAGGCCAATTGCCTTTTTCAGTAAGGCATTGTAGGGGGCTGAGCTGAAGTACACTATTATGGAGAAACAAGCATTTGCCTTGGTAAAGACAACAAAGGTTTTCAGGCCTTACATTTTGAGCTCTAAAATTATTGCTTATGTTCCCCACACCATGGTAAAGGACATCTTATTAGAGATGGAGGTCTCAAGCAAAATATGCAGATGGGTGAACAAGTTGCAAGAATATGACATGGATATCCAAACCACGAAGTTGGTGAGAGGTTTGGGCTTGGCTAAGCTTATGGCTGAGAGAAACTTGCAAACTATTGAGGTGAATGAGGTAGAAGAAGGAAGGGTAGATGTCTTTGAAAAATTGATGAGTTCTGAGTGGTACAAGGATGTGATTTTTTATCTCAGACATTTATACTGCCCTGAGTATTTGAGTAAGAACTAGAAAAGGGCCCTTAAGTTGGCTTCCCAAAATATCTCATTACTGATTATGGGTTAGCTTGGAAGAAGGGAGTTATCTTAAGGTGTGTTACTGAAGATGAAGCCCCCAAGATAATTGTTGATCTCCATGGAGGAGTTTGTGGGGGGAATTTTATGAAAGATTCACAACACACAAGATCCTGAGGGCTGGTTATTGGTGGCAAACTATCTTCAAGGATACAACTCTTTTGGTTAGAAGATGTGAGAGTTTCTAGCACTTCTCTGGAAGACTAAAAGCTTCAAGCTCTATGCCTTTTCATCCTATATCAATTGAATCCCGTTCAAGAAATGGGGAATGGATTTCATTGTTGAGATTTTAGACCCTTCAAGTGCTGGCCATAAGTGGATTCTTGTAGCCACTGATTACTTCACCAAAGCGGTGGAGGTAATCCCCACCAAGAGAGTAACACACCAAATTGTCATGGACTTCATGTTGAACCATATCATTTGTAGGTTTGGAGTGCTAGTCAAAATTGTTGCTGACAATGCCATGAGCTTCAGAGCTAAACCCTTAGTGGAAATGTGCAAAGAATATGGGATGAATTTGACATATGCTTATAATTACAACCCCAAGGAAATGGAAAAGTGAGTCCAAAGAATACAAAATTGTTGAAGATTATCGAAGAAACTTGGAACCGAACAAGAGAAAATGGGGTGAGCAGTTGAAGTTTACTATCTTGGATGACTGAATTACTATTAAAATAGCCACTAGAAAGAGTCCTTTTGATTTGGTGTATGGAACTCAAGACCTGTTGCCCCTACATATGTAATTATCCTCATATCAGTTCATGCAATAACTAAAAGATCAAGAAGTAAGTCCATATGATGCCCACATTAACTAGATTGTTGAACTTGATGAAGAAAGGAGGGCATCTCACTAAAGGAATGTAAAGTTCAGAGAAAAGCTGAAGAAGTTATTTGACAAGAAGGTCACTCCCAGAGATTTCAATGTTGGAGATCTTGTGCTTTGTTATGGGATAGTAGGCATGAAGATAAGGGAAAGCATGGAAAATTTGATGCATTATGGATGGGCCCTTACTCCATTAATATTAGGATTGGTGAACATACCTTCTTCTTGAAGGAATTAGATGGGGAATTGCTTGAACTACCTATTAATGGCAGGCATCTAAAGCATTTCTTGGATTGATTCCCTAGAATCAAGGTGAGCATCATCTGTACATGCGGTGTATATTTTTGGTTTATTTTTCTCTTTCGTGTTTTGTTCATTTTGGCCCCTGGTGGCCTGGTTTTGCTAGTTTTTAGTTTGTTTTTGGGGATGGTTCTTATATTGTGCTTTTAGGCTGACTCCTTTGCACAATGGATATTTTTGGCACTTGGTCTACCTTTTTTCTTGTGGCACTTGTAGGGAGTGCCCATCCCCGAGTCGAGCCAATGTTGGTGCTCAAAATAGATTTTCCCCTTTTTGCCATTTAAAATCTATCAATTTACGTCCTCTACCATAAATTATCTCCCCGTGTTGTGCCTGAGAAGTATCTTCCTTCCTTTTGTTGCCATAATCAATCCATTCCTGGGCCAAGGATCACGTATGGATCCAATATTGTTTCCTCATTTCTCTGCTCATCTGGAAATGGGTCTCGTAATTTGGGTCTCCCATTCTTTGTTCATCTAAAACTTGGGATCTCCCATTCTTTCCATTTTTGATAGTCAGGATTTGCTATCCTTGTCATTTTTTCCCTAAATACTTGAAAGAAAATGAATGGATGCAGCTCGAAGGAATGTATTTGAGCCTTGTAATAGCCTCTAAATTCTTAGTCCTTGGAGAAAATTTCGTCTCTGGGCTCAAATGGTCATTTTTTCCAATTTTACGGTTTGAAGGGAATTTCTCCCAGTCAAATTTACATCTTTGCATCCACAGGAAACGTGGCCTCTTTTGGTTGGACATGGTGTGACAAGGTACTTTAAAAATTTTATGAATCACCTCAACTTATAAACCTACCTACGTGGAAGAATGACGCTCATTAAAAGATTTGCTTTTTGGTTTGGCCTTGGAGTAGTGTCGAGAGGACACGTGGAGGTTTCTGTTTTTTTTCCCGTACTTAGACAAATTTTTTATGCAACTGATACATTTTGGTGGGATAGGGACACGTGGTGAGCCCGCGCTCATTCAGGGTCTTAAACTTGGGCACCATTTTGAAATTGTGCCATGGAGACACGTGGAGGCTTCCACCGGGTCTTCCCATACTTAGTCTTTTTCAAAAGGTTTTGAGAGGCACAGGAAACATGGAGGGACTCGCGCATGTTTGAGGACTAGCCCTTGAACATTATTTTAAAGAAGTGCCAGGAGGACACTTGGAGGCCTCCACTCACTTTGCATTTTTCTTGGAATTTTCAACGGCCAAAGGAGATTGCCTTGGACCCTGACACATGGCACCTTCCACTAAGCTTTAATCCTTACAAAAATAATTCCGGCTAGGAAACATGGTGAGACCGCACTCACTCAAGGTTTCAAATTTTGGGGACCATCTCAAGATATTCCATTGTGACACGTGGTAGTCTGAAAAGTCAAAAGGCGGGGAAGCAGACCATCGGGGGAAACTTGGATTTTCTACCTCTTAAGGATTAGAATATCAAAATGGCACACGAGCCCGAAAAAAGGGAGGTCAAGGTTAGCTTTGAAAATTCAAAGGGGTGGGGAATCGAACCATCGGAGGCAACTTCGAATTTTTTCCTCTTGGCATTAAAAGAATTAAAACATAAAAATGGCCTACAGGCCCAATAAAGAATAGTAAAAAAATTTCTCTAGTCAATGGTGGAGGTGCAGAATTTCGAGGGAAATTTGAAGAATTTTCCTTTTACGGAGAAGGGGCTAAAAATGTAAAAGGAAGTGTGGGTCCGCTGGGACCCACATCGAAGCTAAAAGCGGAAGGCGGAGATGTGGGGAGAACTTGGAAATTTTTCCCTTTTCCAAAAAAGAGCTGAAACAACAGAATTTAGTCGCGGTTCCTTTTGGACCCACCTTAGGACATGTGTCATGCTCATTTCTCAAGGGCAAGAGGTGTGGAGTAGAATGTGAGAAATTTACATTTTTCCAAAAATTTGTAAAAGGAAAAAAGGAACTCATGAGCCCGTTTTAAAATTGATCTCCCACGTGGACGGTCCAAATTAAAAATAGAAATCAACGAAAACTATGCATCTATATCTGATTTCCCCCATTTTTACTAAAAGCTCATGGGGATGCGTATTATTATGGTTTTTTTATCATTTCTTGGAGTCTCCTACACGTAAAATGAAGAGGAACATTAATCTGGTATCCTGGTTTGGTGGGGAAGGTTTGTAAATGTCTCTCACCATTAAAAATGCAATCTGATCGATTGATTTGACCTGATTTTTATTTCCTTGCACGTGAGAGACTTGATATATTTGTATGGTGGGAAATTTTTTGAAAACATCTTTTACCATTAAGATGAGATCTGACCTCTAGGCTCGATCTGATCTTTCATTTTTCCTTCTCGGGCACGTAGAGAATCAGATTTGACAGATTAGGGGTGGAAGTGGTTGGAGAGTTGAAGGAAAGAATGATCTACCGATGAAAGAGTTGAATACGAGAGATATTCGAAGAGATTCACCTCCCGAGCTCCTAACAAATTTGTACATATCTGATTCTAGAAATCATGATCGAGATCATGAGGAGCATTGTACATTGAATGTTTCTACCTTTTTAAGGGAAAAACTTGTTGTAAAATGTTATAAATTACATGAGTTTATCATGTAAATGGTTGGTGTGTTAGAGGTCGGGACTGATTTTTCTAAGAGAAAATCTTGATAGAACCCATCCTTTCGAGAAACCATTTGAAGAAACCTGTTTATCTCCTTTGTGCTAAATTGGATCATGTGAAGGTGGTTGTGAGTGTACAACCATTGATAAGCTCGAGATTGTTCTATAAATGTTCCCCTGCATATAAATTTAATCAAACTTGAGTTAATCTGTGTTATTTTTGGGCAAAATTTGTGTTTTCTTCATTTATGAATGTCTTAAAGTAGTTTTCTTGTTCCCATTGCAATATTATATTGAAATCTTTGTGAATCACAGAAGATCTTATCCTTGTGATAGTTTTTGGCATTTCTAATTTCATTTATCAGAAGAGCTTTCATATGATAGTGAAATAAAAAAATTTAAAATCACTTTAATCGCTAGCATGACTATAATATTGTTTGTTAGCCTTTGAGGGTATCTTGGGTGTGATGAAATAGAGGTTGATAATCTTTAGTTAATTTTGACAATTTAAGCCTTCATTTTGGATCCTTGAAGTTTGTGTGAAAAGTGTTGATCTGGGCCTCCATTGAAGCACATATTCTGGTTAAAGGAACATCCTAGCTATCCCAAAGCATTTTTTTGTTCAAGCTCTCCATTTTTGTAAAATTTCTCAAGAATTTGGTGAATCAAGTTCATTTCTACCTCACCTCCCACCAAAATTCATTTAAAAACAACCAATCATACCCATACTACCCATGTTTGTCATGTGTGTATACAAATGCATAATTTTTACTACCAAAACATGTAGAAACAATTAGGTTTTCATTTTCTTTAGTGGCCTGAACCTTGCTTAGAAAATATCTCCATTATCTAGAGTGACAACTCGTGAGAGTTAGGTTTTGTTGTATTGATCATATTTTCTTCAAGGTCTTCTTAATAATTTCAAAAGGAAGGATATCTCCATCTCCTCCACAAAGAGCATGCTATAAAAAGGGTCCTCTCACCCTAGTTGAAAGGCAAAACCATAAAGTAGTGAGGATAGGTCAAATCCTCTCAAGGGTGCTACCCATTTCTCCACATATGAGTGACAAAGAGTAAGCTGCATTTCATCCCTGGCTACAAAATGAAACACTACATGCTCTACTTGTCTCTAAGCTTCCTTCCAAACCTGTGATGTTTCTCAACTTCTGAGGGAGAATCAATTTGGGTACCAATAGCCTCTTCTGAACTTGTGATGATGTATGGCCCTATCTCCGAGAGCGTCAAACTTGGTGTGTTTTCCCGGTTTAACTCTATCTTCATCTAATTTGAGAACTAAATCTCCCTCTTGAAAATTCCTTTCAAACACCTTTGTATCAAAATATTTCTTAACCTAGGCCTCGATGATTCTTCAAATTCCTTATAGCCTTGTTTTTACTTCTTCCAACTCTATGAGTTCAAAGAACCCCGATTATTAGAGGATCATTCTCCATAACCTCAAGCTGATGAGCTAACTCCAAGGAGAGTGGAAGTTTTTCTTCTCCTCCATATACAAGCATGAAAGGAGAATTTCTAATGCTCTTTTAGGTATAAATAGATCTGCCCATAAGGAATTATTAAGCTTGTGTATGCCAAGTTCTCTCTTGAGTCTCCATTACGTGCTTCATAATTCTTGTTAGGTTTTTATTGCTAGACTCAACTAATTTGTTTCCTTACAGCATGAATTGGATGAATTCTTGAGGTAGACCCCATTCTTAACAGCCCATTCACTTAGCTTCAAACCAAGGAAAGCCATCACATTGTCTTAAATGATTGTGAATGGAGCACCAAACCTTTTCATTATACCTTCTAAGAAATCAAGAATTGCCTTCTAATTTATTTCCTTTAATGCTACCACCTCTATCCATCGAGTAAAATAGTCCATTGCGGTAAGGACCCATTTATGTCCATCACTAGATGGAGGATTAATCATTCCAATGAAATCTAACCCCATTGAACAAAGGGTTGATACACTTGAATTGGATGCAATGAAAGAGTTACCAACCTTTGCTTTCCCATGAAAAAGTAACATTCCTTTCACTTCCTTACCCAAAGATAGGAATATTTGAATAAATCCAGCCATTGTGAAACTCTTCCAAAGATCTTATTTATGTGTTCTAGTCCCACGCACTGAGGAGAAAATTGTTCAAATCCTTTCGAAAGAGAACATTATCTACCATAACATATGGAATAGACTGAAGACATAAATTACATCTTTGATTTTTATCCATGTTCATAGGATATACTCCTAAGAAAAGGAAATTCTTCATTTTGGATAACCAATCAACTTGATCATCACCCTCATCAGTGTTTAGGAGCATCACATTCTCATCACCTTTTGATTCTATGTCTGCAATAAGTTTTTGACACAAACCTTTACCTCTGACAAGTTTGGTAACTTTGATATGTACATCATACTCCATCACCTTCATGATCCATCCAACACACTTTTTGTTCATCTCTTTGTTCAGCAAAAATTCCTTAACACCTAGATGAGACACCATCAGATGAATTTTTTTGTTGGACAACATGTGCTTGAATTTTTCAAAGCTCAAATAACCGCAAAGAATTGTTTTTCAACAAATGAATATTTGAGCTCATAGTATTTAAGGGATTGGCTAAAGAAATAAATTGGATGCTGCATCATATCTTTATTTTGCTGGGTGAGGATACCTTAAATACTCTCTTGACCTACAAAAGCATAAAGAATAAAATCTTTATCAAACCTGGGGTTCACTAGCATGGGAGCTTGAGAAATGGTTGTTTGGATGGATTTGATGCTCTCCCTTCCTTTCTTTGTCCATGAGAATTGCATAATTTTATTTAGCATGGTATTCAATGGTTTAGCTGATGTTGCAAATTGAGGTATGAATCTTTGCATGAAATTTATGGTTCCCGAAAACTCTAGAGATGCTTCTTTTGACTTGGGAGAGATAAGGACATAATCGAATGAATCCTAACTGGATCGATTGTGAAATCCTTCCATCAAAACAACATGCCCCAAAAAATTCACCTCATACATTACAAAAATACATTGCTTAGGATTGAGTGAAACCCCAAATTCCCTACACCTTCAGAAAACCTTCCTTAGATGTGTGATGTGGTCTTCCGCATGCTTAGAGTATACAATTATATCATCAAGGTAAAACAAAATTATAGCGTTGATTATTCCCTTAAATTCCATGTCCATGACTCTTTGGAAAGTATCCCTGACATTGGAATATCCGAATGGCATTTTTTTGTAAGCATATGTGCCCCACTTGGTAGTGAAATCCATTTTGAATTGATCAGATTCTTATACCAAAATTTGATTGTAACCCAAATATCCATCGAGAAAATAAAATATTTGAACACCTACAACTATTTGAAGGATTTACTCCATTGATGGAAGAGGATAATGGTCTTTCAATGAGGTATGGTTCAAATCCTTGAAGTCTGCGCAAGACAACCGAATTTATCCGTTCTTCTTCCTTACAGCGACTAGATTGGCTACCCAAGAGGAATGTTTGATAGGAAAATTATACAGGCCTCGATGAGTTTGGTTATCTCCTTTCTCATTAGTGGCTTAGTTTTGGGATAAATTGGCCTTTGTTTCGACAATCTAGCTTGGCATTAGGATCAAGTTTGATATTATTTTATACTAGACCTAGATCAAAACCATGCAGATTATTTGTAGATCCACACAAAAATGTAATGATACTCTTGACAAATTTTCATGAAAGGTTCTTTATCTTCTCGTACACACTTTTCCAATCTTCGTAAACTTTTCATTTTCTACCTCAACTTCCTCAAAATCTTCTTCTTTGACCACCACATTAGAACTTTATCTTTTGGCTTAATTGTCTAAATTAAAGATGGATTATGGAGTAACTAAGCCTTTTGGTAGCTTGTTGGTTTTAAATTGTATGATTTGATCACCATGTGATTCTTGTAGCTTATATTTATTTTTCGTAGCAAACTCCACCTCTTCTTATAGGAAAATGACAATTTGTTTGTCATTATCAAACACTTGTTAGCTACTCACATTATCGGGAATTGCAGTTCGAACCTCCATTTTGATGGATTTCTACCCTTATTTCATGATATCAACAAGTATGTTGTATTACGAGCTAATTGTAGCAAGCCTATCAACATCTTGATTCTGATTTCTATGAATTGCATGGATCCCAAAAGCTTCAAAATATTCAATCAAATCCCATATTCGGTTCTTGTATGATTTTATAAGATAATTTTTAGATGCACATCGTGTTATCACATGATGAAAAACTAACTCACTATCTCCAAAAACAAGCAGGGCTTTGATTCCTTTCTATTGAGCTAGTTGGATTCCTTGTACAAGGGCCTCATATTCAACAACATTGCTGGTGCAATGAATTACAACCAAAAAGATGAAAGGTACTTATATCCTGCTAGAGAAATTAATATAACACCAATATCAGATCCATTAATACTCCTCAATCCATCGAATAAAAATTTCCACAATCCTTCATAATTATTCGGTGTTTTGACCAATATGCGGTATGATCGTACCTTCTTCGTGAATGTAGTATGTACCCAATCCTATCTCCTCCAAAAGCAACAAACCATCTTCTTCCTTTGTCAACACATCAAGTATAGGGATCGTGATTGATGATATCCACTCACTTCATCAAACACAATATCGGAACTTCTTCATTAAGAGTGGTCAGTTCATGATCGCATCTTCTTCTTTTGGGTCACTGATGGTATAATTACCATTTATAGGAATACCAGGTTTATAGTTATACATGATTATGGCAGATTGGTTTCACCCTTATAGTTATGTTAGTTTCACATCGAGTCCCAAGAATCATGTGTGAAAATCATCCGATAGATAATCACCCATCTTAGCGGTGAAATATCATGATAATCGATGGAAAATAGAGGAGGTAGATCAATTATTGATATGACTTTGGTGAATGAAAAACTCAGGAATGCATGGATGGTAAGTTGAATTCCTTTGATAAATCCAATAGTTTTAATGGTTTTTCCATCCAATTGAACAACTCCTCTTACAACCGATGCATATTGTATGCCTAATACATCTGTAATTTGTTTGGGCATGGCCGAAACTCTTGCACAAAATCGATCATGTAATTATGTACCAAATGATCGCCAATGATCAGGGAAATATATAATGGTGGTTGTTTTTTCACCTTAGGAAAACGTTTCCCTCCTAGTTGACCCAAACTTGTAGTAGTTTTTTCTCCATGACTCAATGATCCATCACTTGTACCAAAATTGTTCAATGCCTCTCGCAACAATTTTATTTGATAAGGAATTGAGAGTGTGTCCCACATAATAACACTCAGGTTGGTCTTCTTCATTTGTTCTACAATACTGAAGGGAATTTATCCTACTTTTCTGACATTTATTTGGGCATTGGGATCCTCTTTTGGAAAATTCTTGTTGGGTACCGTGATGCCTGAAGAACCTTCTTTCCTTGTAGGTTGGCTAGCATGTGTTTCTTGTGGTATCTTTCTCGTATCTTTATCAACCGCCACT
Organism: Taxus wallichiana var. yunnanensis; assembly: GCA_018340775.1. Taxonomy (NCBI): domain Eukaryota; kingdom Viridiplantae; phylum Streptophyta; class Pinopsida; order Cupressales; family Taxaceae; genus Taxus; species Taxus wallichiana. Next base: position 430,346,161 of record CM031242.1, on the reverse strand, counting down.
TGTGGTTGATGTTGTGAAGTGTATTCTTGATCAGCTTTATAAGGTTAAGATTCCATTGCTCTCTTTTTTTTAGAAGAAGTGTTTGCCACCACTGATGAGGAATCTATATTTAACCCAAAAAACCATTATGCTTGCCAATTTAGTAAAGTGGTTTCATCAAAGCGTGTGGTTGATCTACTATTTCCTACGTAGATGAATTTTCTATTGGCTCTAGAGGGGCAGATACGCTTTGAACCATAACGGCCTGACTAAGAACTCAATTGGGGATAATATTTTGATTGTGGTGTTGAAAACAAGGATAACACCATTTTTAGTCTTGAACTATATTATTCTGGATAGATACTATGGCTCTAGATGAGCTAGCGAAGAGCATTCTGAAATTTCAAAGGCTTGGCATCCACGGTTTGATGTTGAGGCTGATTTTTCCCTTGAAAAAAGACGGTTAGCTTGATAGTGCTGATTTTATGGCGAGATGGATAATTTTATTTAAATTTTTGCCTCTTGAGTGCAATGAGCTCATTCCCAAAAGTTTGCAATAGTGAATTGACTTCAAATAGATCATTCGAAGGGGTATGGGTAGACCGAGATGGTTGCTTGGAAGCTACTCAAGTAAGAGCAATTGTAGGTTGAATGTTTGTAATATATAAAGACAACGACATTGTTGGTCATGGAGGTATCTTTCCATCCTGAATCAAAGAATTATCCGCTCTTGTGGAAACTTCGTAGGCATCAGGTAGTGTAGTGCCTCCCATGGACTGGATCAAAATAGCTACATCATTATTTAAGGCTTGAAAATAGTACAAGAATGCATTATTTGGAGAAGGATTTATGAGTTTTGGAATCCTATTCCAATTCCTTTAGGATCAAAAGTTGAAATCACTCATGAATTCTTAGGGAGATCTCTTTATGGTAGTGAGTTTTCCAAGAGTGATAGGTGATCACTCTTATCTTCAAATTGTTTATAGAGATTTTCTCCTAACTTATCCCGAGTGGTTATAGTACCAACATTTAACCCCTCGAAACCATTGAAGTGTTTTTCCTTGAAAGAGGTAGCAAGTCCAAGTCCAACTGACATTATCATCCATGATATTATGTACTACACAAATGTTGGCTACATCAAGAATATGTTCCATTGGAGTAACATGAGTTTCCCCTATGTAGAAGGGTAAGATTTTGAGCACAAAGCAACAGGTATAGGGTCACGTTGAGCCAACAAAAGAGGACTACTTGTATTGAAAGGGGGAAAAGCGTGTTCCTCGACATAGCAATGAGAGGTTGATTTTTACTAGGTGGAGGAAACCTTACGTAAGGAGGATTTAAATGACCCCTATGTGGTGATCTTGCAACAACTAATGTTTAGATTCCTCTTCTCCTTCTCCTTGGAGGAGACAGGGATAGTTCGATATGTTGATAATTTTGTTTCTTTGAAAAATCTCTTGTTTGGATTTTTCGCATAAGTTAACATACTAATCCTTGAAATCTAGAGATATACGTGATAAGAGAATTACAAACTCTTGGTCCCACCAGTGTGCATGCCAAAAATGTTATCGCCAAATCACTACACCCTCCGAATGGCTAGAATGTGAGCAGGATGTTTGGTGTGATTGGGTAACATGGGATCACCTCTCAATCTGTGGGACTTGGGCTCAAGGTGAACCTCCAAAGAAGGTTGACTTCCTCTTCCTAAACTAAGTGTTATACTACTCTTAGTGTAATAAAATGGTTGTCTAAACATATGCTAACATTTTTATGGGATTTAGGAGATATTTTTCAAGAAATAAAACCTACACTAAGGATAGTGATGCATAAAATAAATGGTCTCGATAGACTTGGGAAGGGTTGATTTAAAGAGGGTGATGTGCACCACAAGAAAAATTCACCTCTTGTAACTTAAAGAGGGTAAAATACAACAGACCAAGAAACATGTGTTCCCTTTGTTAAACTCAATCAGAAAAAATAATCTATCAATCTTTCCGTGAAGAAAGATGAACTTGAGAAGGGTGAACAAGCACCACAACTCAACTGCATGTAATACTCCACCACTTCATAAGCACAGAAATCCAAGAACATGCAATAGAAACTTAAACTTGCACAGTGTACCTACAAGCATGAGAAAGGCACAAAGAATTATAAAACGATGAAAGGACTAAGAGTAGTCACAAAACACAGACCTTGATTACTTCAACAACGTGCATAATGCATCATTACATTAGGAAGAGGCAATAGTTGTCATTACAATCTTGGAAGAGAGGCTTGAAAGTTCCCTAATTCATAAAGCTAACTTACAGAAGAGAGGATTCTTGAATGATATGTACTTTTCTAACTCTGTCCAACTTGTCCAACCTATTGGAATGAGCTTCCAACTTACATTTATAGAAGAATTCTGTGAGAGAGAAGAGGAAAATTCATAAATTCCTTCCTCAAATGAAGGTACATGATGGTTCATTTATTACAAAGTTGGTTAAACCATTAAGAATCTTCCATCATGTGCCATTAAGGACCAGTTGACTTAATCCTCTTATTTAATTAAAGGAATATTTAAATAAAATATTTTATTAATAATAATAAATATTATTATTAAAATATTTTAATAAAAATATTAATTTAATAAAATTAATATTAAAAATATTAATTTAATATTCAATGAAGTAGGACCCCTAAAAATCAGTTTGCATTTAAGAAAAAAGGGGGTGTCCATGAAAATAGGGCAAAATAGCTCAATTCGGAGGTTAGCTCACCGAGTTTGCTCACCGAGTTGGGCTAAAACTCAGCCATCCTTCACCGCAACTAATCTCCCATTCTACATCAAAATCCTCTTGTTCGGCTCATTCTTGACTCACTATAACCATCATCAAGTTCCTCCTATCAAACCGATCCGCTCTTATCAAACCGAGCCGCAATCAACGAGCTGTTTGATCTTTACATCAACTCGGAGAGTTGAGCTCTCAAACCGAGCTCATTATCAAATTACTCTAACTCGTGAAACTCCTAAATGATTCCTTACATTAGTCACTTGACATATTACTCATCTAGTAGCTTAGAAATCACCTTAGCGGGCCTGACCTTATCATATTCCCACGAGCTTTGACCGTTCATCATGTAACTTCTAACTCGGCCTTAACTTGGTGGTTGACGAGTCAAGCTAATTCCTCTGTTGGCAGTCTTGCAACATGACTCCTTTGCATGATCTCACCACTGAGATATGTTCCCACGAGCTCTATATGTCCCGGATCAAACTATTTGATCTCTTCATGTTCCTTTTCATCTCATTGCTCCACGAGCTACCTTCCTTGTGCATTGATCTGCAAACTCATACTAAGTTGATCATTCGTTTAAGTCACCTCAAACACAACATTAATGAATTAAGCCAACATAGTTAGGCCCTTTGAGCTCCATCGAAGAGTTCATTACCTTTTCAATCGAGCTCTTCTAGATGATGAACCTTCCTAGCCATCACCGATAACTCAACCCCCAATGACTCCTTGCAAGAGTCTAAAAATTTCATCATGTCTCATGTTAACTCAAGGCCAACTTGGCCTTCACCATGAGCTCGTCGGTCGAAATTTCTAGATCAAACTCATAACGTCCAAGAAAATCACTCAAAAATTTTCTAACCGTTGACATAGATCTGTCTTTGATTTTTTCTCACGAGCCCACTCATTGAATTTACTACACACATCGTTCACACAAGGCCTCTCGCCTTTGGCTAGACCCATAAGATCTTCTTATGGGTTCACCACATATCTCCTCTAAATAACTCCTCACTAATGATCACCTCAACATCTTGAACTTGATGTCGATTCCTTTGCTCCAACTCGGTGGTCCATGCAAGCTCACCATCCTAGAACTTGATGCACTCATGATCAACTTGGCCCTAGCCTGTCCCACGACTTCTCGGTGATCTGAATCTTCCAATCAAGCTCAATCTCCAAATCACTCAAGAAATGTGATTTCACCGTAATGATGACTCGGGTAATTCCTAGCTTGGTATTGAATCTTCGATTCTTTCCTTGTCAATTACTTTGAGAGATATCTCCCAAACTCAATTTATGATGTGAACCATGTCTCGGGATCATACTGAGCCCACCTCACCACATCTGTGCTCCCCAACTTACCTTGGCCATGTTGATCTAAAATTGAATGAGCCGACTTCATGGGTCTCCATAACTCTTCATTATTTGTGCCTTTCCACACTTAAATGTCTTAATGACCTTGAATCCTACTTACATGAGGTTAACTTGGATTTTAATTCCTTAAAACCCAATGAAAAATAATTCGGAATGTTCCTCTTTAATCTCCATGATGAATCAGTTTCACATCTTATTCTCTAGCCAAAATTTAAGTTGATGAGATCTCCTTCCCAATACCAAGTCCAATTGACATGAGGGGCTTCTATATTGACCCACATTTGTGTGTCCTTATATGTAAGGTCAACTCGGTCTTGAGTGATGAACTGAAATTCCTATTGAATAGTTGATCGAGTTCTTTGAGACATGTTGTGCATGTCATATTTTAATTCCATGTACTACCAATCGACAATGACCCTCATTGCATGACCTGGTCAATCAACTCATCGCACGCATCTTAAAAAAATTCTGTGACGGGTCATGAACTCCATCGAGACTTACAAATCTAATCACACCCTAATATGGCTCGCTAGGAGAGTTTCACTACATCACTCATTTGTTGGCACCTTTCATCGAGTGGGCTCGACGACATGCCACTTTTAAGCCGGTGCCTTGTTTTCAATGCGCCAACTTAGAAAGTATGTTTTTTATCTCCACACCCCCCCATGATGAATCACCTCATTATGTCCAATCCATTCTTATCCTTGGGTGAAAAAAATCCTTTATGGGTCATCATCTTGAAAACCCCGACCTGGGTAAGACTTGGAATTTTCCCACAAGGCCATACACTTCTAGCCAACTTGAACGAATCTCATTCAACAAGCTCATGTGAGTTGCGCCACCATCTCACGAATGTCAAGCTCACCAAAAATATCATCCAGTCTAACTTGATCATGCCAAGGTCGAGTTGTATATTCCTCTTTATAGTGTCATTCTTCAAATCGGTGTTGAGCTTGATCCCCATTTCCTTACCAATTCACCTGCGAACATCGAGTGAGCCTACACAAGTTGTCTCGAAACCGTGAGCTTGAATTTCTGGCCCGTGTTTGTGTTTAGAACTCCACCAACTCCAACTGAGGTTTGAGATTATTATTGTAATGACGTCCATTTCCCAAATGCAACTCGACCTATCCTTCATGTGTCGATTTTAGCTCGCCCTATCGAGTTGGTCTTTCTAGTATGAGTTAGCCCTACATGAGATCTATGCCTTCTCAATATTTTATGGATGTTTCCATATTTGAATCAACTCGGTTGTTATGATCCCATGCTTATCCTCAACGAGCTTCGAGTTACCATGAGCTTGCCTTGTACCACTGAATTAGCTTGTGCAATCCCTATGAGCTCAATTGTAATCTCTTGTAAATGGGCTTCTCTACGATGTTACTTCCATCTTGGCTGAGCTAAAACATGGGTTATCCTTCCTTGAGACCAAACCTTTGAACTCCCGAGCTCATATTCATAAATGCACTAGTTCCACTCCAAGCAACATCCTATTGACTTATTCAGTCTTGACACTGAGCTCCTCCCTAAACTCTTCACCAATACATTGGCTCATCCGATTTACAAACCATTGTTAATATCAATTGAGCTTTTACCTATACGCTAACATGAACTCCCTTTCCCAGTGAGCTCAACCCACATTAAATTTCCCCTATCAATATCCTTGGTCATTTCCATGCAAAGCTCACATATGTCTCTTCATGCCATAGTTCTTTGTGTCTACCTTAATTTCCCTATCATAATCAATATTCTTGATGATTCATCCTCAGTGACAACACAACCTGCACCATTTTCATGAACATGAACAAAGATCCCTTTGGTGACTTATAACCCAAATGTGCAGTTAATATTTCAAGCATAGTCACAGCTTCAAAATGAAGTCCTTTCTTATCATGCTAAAAATTTGTAGACCGAGCTATCATAGACTTGATAACCTCTTATAATCACATTGTCTCACCGAGAGTTCCAGTGAGGCACTCGGTGAGATATCTTGTAGTTCAATTTCACCTAGGCCCCTTACAACTGATTTTACTTTCAATTTGAATTTTCATAGGCTATTCCTAAAACTAGAGATTCATAGAACATAATAAGACCTCCCCAATTTAATTTATGGATTTGACCATTTTCTATCTTGTGTTGACCAGGAGTTCGTCCTACGGGGCATTGTCCAAGTTTTCCCCAAGGGTTAAAATTGGATAACACCATCCACCAACCAAATCCCTTTGCGTATAATCCATTCTTATCATCACATCCATTCATATACTCTTATAATCCATTCATTTGAATACTTGATCAGCTTGATCACATTGTTATCTCTCGAAAGTGCACCCTATAGAGAGATGGCTACGGAGTTTTCTAAGCTTGCATAATTTATCTCTCTCTTTCATAGATATAATGGAAACACCTCAGTCATAGGTATACCTATTATGAGGTGAGTCTCCAGTATCAAGGCTGATTCCTTATTGGTGTATCCTAAACTGATTTCTAGGAGTTTGAGAGTAAAAGATGACTGTAAAATAAATAAAAATGAGGTGATACACCAAATTTATGTGAGGGATTTGACTAAGTATATGCACAATTTCTATGGGAAGGATTCTTGATGCACGAGCCAACAATTTACTATAGAATATTTAAGGGCAAACACTTGGTGATACTGAGGGAAAATCACAACAGTACTAATAAGTTAACATAAACATTAAAATTAAGCAGAAAATACTAAATTTGCAGCAGGGTAAGATGATTGATCAGGGAATTTGCATTCACAAGACTAATAGAAACATACACAAGACTACAAATAATTGGAAAGGCAAAAAATACTTCACACATGGAAGGCAAAACTTGCAAAAATTACTTCAGTACTCCTATATCCAAAAATTCCTCCGGTAGTCCTCTTGTGCTTTGCAAAGGAACACAATATATAAATAAAATAAAATTCACCTCCTTCCTAAAAAAAGCCTAAGGCTTGTAATCGCCCATGTATTCTATTTTTATCCTTTATTTAATAATAAATAAAGGGAAAAAATAGAGCATGCAATTACAAATAGGCATTTAATAGCCTTGATTACAATTGCTCAACTCTAGTTGACTGACCTATTTTTAAGAAAGAGAAGGATGAATAATTTGCTAAAAATAAGATTTCTTGCTAGACAAGTCTCTCTCCATGACCATACAACTATGTCTTCTTCTCTATTTTATCCTATTGTGAAGGCATGCAAAAATACAACTCCATGTTTGAGCAAAATAATTGCATTAATTACAAAACTTTGCAAAATATTTCATCCAAATATCAATCTTGATTGGGACCACCTTCACTTTACCATACTTGGCCACCTTTGATTATTTACAATGACCATGCTACATAGTCTTCCACCTTTGATACGAGTACGATAGTATATAGTTGTCGGCCTTGGCATATTTCAAAATTCACCTTTTCGGTGATAAGCATGTATGATGGCATTTTGCATTATTTGGAAATGACTATAGTTTGGACTTTGAAAGTCAATGCAATGATTTATTCGATGGACATGTGGGTTGTCCCCTTCTCCATGGTGACTCACCCCTTGGTAACTTGGTCGGTGGCATATGTAACTCAAGTTGAGTTTGCTTTGATATTTGTTGATCATCTTGGGTCCTTGATATCTGTACCTCTATTTTGATGCCATCAATTTTGAACCCACGATTTAGGGTTTGGCCATGGAGGCTCGGGCTTGCGGGAATTTTTTGGAACTTTTAACCTTTTTGAAAAAGTTTCAAACTTAAAGAGAACCCTCGGCCTCCGCTTTTGTTGTAATGGTGACACGTGTACTTCTCGGGCCTGTGGTCCTACGAGCGAAAGCTTGGAAATTTTAACTTTTGCAAAAGGTTTCAAAACTTAAAGAGGGCCCGACCCCCACTTTTCTACTTCTATTCTAGTGATGACACATGTCCTCTGTGGACTTTTGGGCCTATGGGTGTAATTTTGACACTTTGTAAAATTTGAAAATTATAAGTTGGTCAATCGACCGCCATTCCACCTGGACTACTTTTGCATTGATCTTGATGATCAATTTGTGAGCATTGATCTCTATACTTGTCAATTTTTAATCGTTGATCTTAAAAGCATGATTAGGGTTTTTGACTATGCATTGAATATGTGGCATTTGATCACTCTGGTTTGCATTGAAAATTGTAGATCGATCTCCAGCCCTCGATCTATGTACTTGTTGATATTGGATCATTTATCACTAACTCTAGGTGAGTTTGGTTAAGCCATGATTATTGGGTTAGTTGAAAATTCCCAAGATCCATCATTTGAACATTTCTTTGTGCTCATAGAGAGCAAAGGAGCCCTAACAAAATTTTGGCTCGATGCCATTAATAGATTTTGAGCTTAGATCCTCTCAGTAAAATAGCTCTCTATCATTCTCGGAGTTTTCATCGTCGGAACTTTCTCGTTATTCGAGATTTTCCTATGATAAAAATTTTTGAGTTCTCGGAACTTTGTGAGGTTTACTTTCCACCATGGTTTCTATGTCTTAGAGCTCAGTTCTATTCCCCTTTTTGGTCTTTGTTCTTTTGTTCTATCTCTGATTTTCTGAGCAAGACCATGGCCATCATTTCTATATGGGTTTTGATGGTACCCTCAACCTTGAAATGGATTCTGAGCCTGCTCCATTACTCTTTGAGCACGTGATTTCTTGATCAATGGCACTCGTAGTCACTTTACTCGAAACCGCCAAGGATTAAGGTGAGTGTATTCTTCAGCCCAATCTACATCATGAATTATAGATCTGTATTTTTGATTTTTGGGTATCTGTAGATATGTGACTTTGAGAAATTCTTCAACTCTGTGTAGAAAATATCTGTAAAAGTTTGAAGTATTGGTTTCATCATGCACTATAATCACATTTCCTAGTTTTCTTGTATTTGTCACGCTCGGCCATTGATAAGAATGAGCTCGAAAAGGACTCTGTGATTATTGTGTTTGCTATTATGAAGCTCTGATTTACTTTGTATGAGTTCGTTTTTGCTTTATGGCTCCATTGATTGGCTAGGATCTGTGCTTTTGAGTTCCTGTAACCCCACTTTACCTCTGAAAGTGCTTCTTACTTTGATTTGAAAAGGTGGTTGCCATAGAAGTAGAACTTTGTCCAATATCGGGTCTATTTATAAATTTGAAGCACATTTTGACTGGGAACTTCTTCATTTCTACGGAATGGGTTTGGGTTTCTCCTTTATGCAAAATCTTATTATTGCACCAACTGGGAGCTATCTTCCTTTCTGTATTGTCATCATTATCTGACTTGGGGCAAGAATTTGGTATTGAAGCCTTACTCTGAATTTCTGAGCTCATTATGAGTTGATTACGGATCTATCATCTTTGCTTCTATTGAGTCTACAAATTTTGTCATATTTCTACTGAAACCCTATTCCATCATTATGTAGAGCTCTTTTATTATAAAGTTTGTACTTCTGAGCTTTTCATAAAAGTTTCTGGTAACTTTCTTGTTCTTGATTCAAACTCCAAACTATTTTGTTCTTTATTTGAGTTTTGTTTCATCCTAAGACTTGAATACTTTGATGCTTTTGAAGAACTCTGAAGTCTCACCTTGCTCGAGGTTATGTTGCATTTGTTATTTTTCTTCAAACATCTCATTAATATGTACTCAAAACCCTTCTTGGTTGTTTTCCATTGGTATTGTAGCATTTATGTATCTTTTAGCATACCATGCATTTTCTCTCTTCAGTTCAACTTTTGGGTTGATCTCTTGTAACTCTGTAGTTGCATTCTTTGAGTTGAAAAGTCTCAGTCATGTTCTTTCAAAGAAACAAAGGTTTTTGCAAAGTATTATAGCTTGGATTCTTATATGAAGTAGTCTTTCTCACCTTGACTTCCTGAAAATGATGTACATTTTATTCTAAAAACAATACCACATGATGGTTGTCATTTTGTAAAATTATGTGCTTGATATTGATTTCTCCATTTTCTACAACTCTGTATTGGACATCATTCTTATTTCTGTTATGAATAACTTTGAAACATTTGATTCTTAAAACTTGAAAGAATAGAACTTTGACTGTTCTTGATTTCATGAGATCTTGTACCTTGTATAATTCTTTTGAAAATTACAAGTAGTTCACTTGTTCTTTGATACTATCTTAGACATAAGACTTGATTCAGATGCTTGTTAAGATCTTTGTTACTTTGTCTCTTTCACATAGATGTTTTATTTCCTTTAATAAACATTTCTGGTGTGTTGGAAAATCTAGAATGTTAATTTTTCATGGCGAAACCCTAGCAATTTTTTCCAGAATTCTCTCTTCCATCCATTTCTAGCTATAGTAGTTGTATTTTTTGATTCAAATAGTTCCTTTAAGCATGTAGTAGTTAAAAACAACATGATGAAAAGTTGTAAATGTCCATTTTACATGGCGAAGCCCTGTCAAAAATTTTCCAAAATCTTTTCTTCATTCCTTTCAATTGTAACCTTTCTTTTTAGCCAAACATCAACTTTCAAATTCTGCTTCTTCCCTTTTAACTGCAACCTGTAAAGTGTTCTTCTATTTGCCAGTTCCTCTTCTACACTGTAACTTCTTCCATTTTAGAACAGTTATTGAAACTTTGAGTTACATTCTTCCTTTTATTGCATGCACTTATGACTTGTCTATTTTTCCTTGGTTGCAACCTGTACCTACACACTTAGGAAAATAGTTAGAAAATACTTAGGATTTTTGGCCTCTCTTATGTCCATGTTTTCTTCTTTTCTCTTCTCTTTCTTCATTCCTTCTGAGTGAATAAAGCATGTATGCATTTTTTCTTCAAGTAGAATACATCTCCTGTTAGGAAAATATTCATATGCACAAAGTAGGACAGTGTAGGAATATGAATTGATCCCTGAGCTCGTAACTGATAGTTAACTTTTCTTCTTTTCAGGTACAGTGGCTTCTACAATGGAGATGAAGAAGAATCTAGAAATGGAGATGTTTTCAATCATAGAAAGAAACCCCGAGGATGGGTTCACTCATACTCCTTTGCTTTCTCTTTCATGCATGTGTACCTTTTATTTCAGTAGTTGTATTTTAATTTCCAGTTACATCCCATGGCTTGTGTGGGAAACATTTGAAAACTCCTTAAATTGAGTTGTGTATTCCCTTCTACATTCTAGCTTCTCTGTATGGATTGTATAATGAACTAAACAACTCAGTAACATAATTGAATGTCTTAATCATGAAGGAAAGGAACATTGATGAGAACTTGTAACATTCAGTAATGAACTTTGATTTTTTGATATTTGTATTTATGTTTGTTGTCCCAAAACTCAACACTTCACCTACTCTGTAATTTGGTGTCTTCATCAACACAACACAGCTGTCCTTCAGAGCCCTTGTGTTCTTTTGCTGAAGGTGTCATGAAATTACATACTATGTGATATATTACATTTTGTAATAGCACACATGGCTACAGATTTCACTAAAATCTTATAACTAATTCAGAAGTAACTAATAATCATTAGAACCTCCTTATCTTAGGTATACTTCACCCATGACTTTCATCATAATGATGAAATTTTGAGGTACCCATTTTTGTACAAGTGTAAATATTGTCAACATTTCTTGCAATCCTACGGTGAAAGCTACCTACTAGTTTAAAGACTATTGCCTTGCTCTTGTCCATTGGGCATGGAGTCCAAAGCATATAACTAAAATCTACCTTTTCTAAACGTCCAACCCTTCCAAAACAAACTAAAATTAGGAATGGATCTAATAAACCAGATCACATGCACGAATGCACTTATTGAATTGAAAAACCATGCAATGTTTAGGAACTGCACTTATTGAAATGGAAATCCTACTCTAACAATCACTATAAGATTTTCAATAACAGTGTTTGAGAAACATACCATTCATAGGAATGGGAAGTTCCTCTCCATTCAGCTTTGAAATATGAAAATTATTGTGTTCCTTGCAAGTTGAAATCATGTAAGGACCACTCTAGAGTGCATCAAACTTTGAGTGTCTTCCTGGTTTTGCACAATTAGCATCCCACTTTAACACAATATCTCCTTTATTGAAGACTCTAAATTTATATTTCTTATCAAAAGTCTTCTTCATTTTTTTATTCTTTTCCATATTCAAATGAGCTTGATCTCTTAGCTCTTTTAATTCCATTAACTTTTCATAATGAACCTGTAATGGTTCATTCTCAAGTAGCTCCATTTTATGCAACAAATCTAATGTAGGTAAATCAACTGAAATAGGCATTCTTGCTTCTTTCCAGTACACAAGTTTGTATAGTGAATTACCAACTGATCTTTTAGGAGTCACTCTATTAGCCCAAAGTGTTGAATTCAAGATTAGATGTCAAGCTCTTTGATTATCCTTGAGTGTTCTTCTGATGATCCTTAACAGATTCTTATTAGTACTCTCAGCTAAGCCATTACCTTGTGGGTAATAATTAGATGAAGCACTCAAATAAATTCCATGTTTGAAATCCCAATCTATTATCTTAACACTAAGAAAATCTAAAGCATTATCTAATATGATAGTTGTTAGAACACCAAATCTGCAAACTATTCCTTCATAAAAGGATAGTATTAAAGCTTCATTAACATCCTTCAAGGCTATTTCTTTAGTCCATCATGTAAAATAATCTGTAGTATTTAAGATACACTTGTGCCCTTGTGATGATGGTGGGTTTATCATGCCAATAAAGTCAAGACCCCACTACATAAAAGGTTGATTAGCTGAAATAGGCTATAAAGGTAGCAAAGCTAAATGTTCTTTTCCAACAAAGAAAGCACATTTTTTACACTTTCTAATCAATTCAAAATAGTCCTTGAATATGCTAGGCCAATAATAACTAGATTTCATAATTTTTAAGGTTTTCATACGTGCTTTGAGAAGTGACCTCTTGCAGGTCCTTCGTGGAATTTTGACAATATTTTCTTAATTTTATCATAGTCAACACATTGCATAGAGAAGATTCCATTTATATTTCTTTTGAACAACACATTATTAATGAAGATATAAGGTATAGCTTGTAATCTGAAATACCTTGTTTATTTTTGTCCATACCTTCCAAAAGGTTCCATGCTATAGATAATTAACCAAATTAGTCATCCATCTTGATTCCTAAATCTCGTGAGTGAGCTCAGGCTGTTGATTTCCTAGTTGAACCATGATTTCTGATTGCTGATACGTAATTTCAGCATGTTGTTTTGAATCATCTAGTTTTGTAACTTGTTGTTTTTCCATATCAGCAATTATATGTTCACATAAACCTTTCCCTCAATCGTCTTAACAACCTGAATATCAACATCATACTCCATGACCTTTGTTATCTAGTTTGCTCTTTTCTCATTCAACTCCTTATTTAGTAAGAATTCTTTCACACTTGGATGAGAAACAAGAACATGGATTTTATTGTTCAAAATCATATACTTGAAATTCTTTAGTCCTTCGACTACTGAAAGTACCATTTTTTCAAGAAATGTGTACCTTGTTTCATAATCATGCAAGCTTTTCCCGAAGAAAGCAATAGGCTCGCTAAATATTTTCATCATTGACTTGGTTAATATGGTTGAGATTGTTTCGCTTCTCCTAAGTGCATACATTGTAAAATCTTTATCGAAATTTGGATTTGTAGGAGTAGGAGCTTGAGAGATAGCTACTTTGATTGATTCAAATCCTTCTCTCCCTTCACTGGTCCAAGAGAAATTTTTCTCTTTCTTTAGCATAGCTATCAGTGGTTTAACCAATGCTATAAAATTTGGAACAAATCTTCTAACAAAGTTGATTTTTCCAAGAAAACTTTGTAATGCCTTCTTATGATGGGGAAATGATAGCTATGATATGGATTCAATCTTGAAAGGATCAATTGCTAAACCCTGCTTAGAAAAAATATGGCCAAGTAGCTTGCCTTGATGTACTGAAAAGATAGACTTCAGTGGATTCAAAGATATTATAAATTGCCTGCACAACTAAAAGTCTACCTTAAATGCATTAGATGTTCTTCAGAATCTTTTGAAAATATAGTAACATCATCTAAATAAACAAGGATGCATTTATTTAACAAGCCGTGATAAGCCATGTCTATTGCATGTTGAAATGTTACATGTGCATTTGAAAGACCAAAAGGCATCCTTTTGTAATTTAAGTACCCACTTAGTGGTAAATGTTGTTTTGTATCTATCTTCTTCTTGAACTAAAATCTGATTATATCCATTGTAACCATCTAGAAGAGATAGTCTATTTGAACTAGAAAATGTTCTCAAAATATGATCCATATTTGGGAGTGGGTAATGATCTTTTAATGAAGTCTTATTACGATCCCCTGAAATCTACACATAGTCTAATTTATCTGTTCTTCTTCCTAACAGAACAAGATTGGCTAACCAACTTGAATGCTTAACCGGAAAGATAATACTCGATTCAATCAACTTAGATAATTATTTCCTCATCAGAGGTTCTATTTTGGGATTCACAGGCCTCTATTTCTGCCTAACAAGTTTAGAATTTGGCTGCAACTCAATTATATAATGTGTTAAAATGGGATCAAATCCTTTCGATATTGGTATTTCTAAGCAAAAACATCTTTAAACTCTTTACAAAGATTAATAAATGACTGGTTTTCAGTTAAGGAACATACCTTTCCAAGAAATAGCTTTTTCCCTTCATCAACCGAGTCCTCTTCATAATTATCAGCGTGAGTTGACATTTTAATCTTGACCTTTCGTAATCGATCATCGTGTTGAAGATGTCTTCTAATATGACCAGACCATAAAGAAATTTATTTGTCTTTAGCTAAACAATCGATCACCATATAAGTGTTGTAATTTATCTTGATTAATCAGTAGAAAACTTAACTTCTTGCTGCAAAAACTTGTAGATTTGATCATCACTTTCAAAAATTGCCAATTTGAATCATTATCAGGTAGTGAGGGCCTAAAAATTAACTTTATAATGAGTATTGAAAAATAAGGACCAATCTAAACAGAGATAACCTCCTATCTTTGTTGTGAAGTCTCTAGATAAGCATAAGGCAAAGTATGGAGGTAAATCCACAATAGTAACATCTTGCAGAATAGAAACATTTGGGCAAGCATGTAACGTCACTTCTAATTTTTTTATTATACCAACCGTATTAGTTGCAGTTCCATCAAGCTATAAGACACTCCTTTCTGTAGGCTCATACTGTAAACCCAATTTTTCTAGCAATCACTTTTGGCATAACTGTGCTACTTGCACCATTGTCCACCATGCAATTATGAACTAGATGTTCTCCAATAAATCGTGATAAATAAAATAGTGGTGGTTTCTTGATGTCATGAGCATTCAAAACTTTCTGAACCATCCACTTAACCTCTTTAATGTGGTCTTGTTCAAACGTTCCAAGGACCATGTCTACCTTATGAACTTCCTTTTCTCATTGTATTTGAAGAAATCTGCAGCTTAGCTAGTTCATGAGAAAGTAAATCTTGTTGTCCTAGAATACTTAGAGCATCCCACATTGAGATATTAACATTATGCTTTTTCATTACATCAACAATGTTAAAAGAAGAAATTATTTTAGAGACAGATTCAACTGTCTTAGAGTAGGCCTTAGCGGCCCGATTCGCTTCATCTCGCCTTAGATATCTGAGGTATAAATAGTCTTCTTGGATCAGGCTGTAGTTGTCTTTGATGGCCTCTATCAACTGGAACACTTACTATTTTTTTAGGAACAACAAGATTGTTGGTTAAATTTGGGACTATAGATGGTGTCTTATCAAACGATAGGGTAGGATAGGCCTATTTTGTTTTTTTAATTTTTAACAGACTTTCCTTGAGCCCTAGTAGTGATCGCAATGAATTTCTCATTAAAATGACTAATTCTGTTCATGTGATTTCGAACATGAGTTTCTTGTTGCCCACCCTCCATTTGAGGCATCAAAAATGTTTCATATTCGGGTTGTCAGCAACAAGATTCAAATTTGGAAAAGAATTTTGGCAAGTTATAGCTGAATGAGGTTGATTGCAAGGTTGACACCACTCTTCCGTAAGCATATTAACTCGGGACTAAAGCATTAGATGAACTAGGAGCATTTGGATCAAACTGTCTTTGCTTTGGTAAGGCTTCCTATAATTTTGATTCTGATGATAGGACTGCTTGTTTTGTTGATTCTGTTGATTTTACTAATAAGGAGCCTGATAGGGTCTACTAGGTAATGCAATTCTATTCTCAATCAAAGTTAATTTATTTCCCATAGTTTGCAAAGCTTTAAATACATCATCTGATGGAGCTACAATAGTAGGTTCTATGATTGTAATAGGCTGAGGAATAGGTGCTAAATTTGCCAAAAATGGCATTGAAGGCCTTGGTGCCAATTTTCCAGCTTGAATAAGACTATTTTCAGCTCGGATAGTGATATCATAAGCATTCGGAAGTGTCTCTCTCCCCCATTGATTGAATCATAGTTGAGATATCACTATTTAATTCCCTAAGATAATAAAGGAAAGCATGATCAACTTGAGGCTTGACACTTGTTGGAATTCTTTCCCAAGTTCTAGAAAAACAGATATTGAAACTGGACATAAATTCATTGGGATCTCTTTTAATAGTAGACAACTGTTGAATGAGATACAAATGATCTGAATTATCCTGGAATTGTTTCAAAAAAATTCACCTAATTTATTCCAAGTTCTTATGCTTCCAATTTCTAGGTTTCTATACCATTGCAAAGGTCTACCCTTTAAAATATGCAGCTAAAAGTCTAAAAGCTACGTCTTCATGAGTGATATTATAGACTACACAAAGGGCTGCAACATCTTTGATATGTTTAGCGGGTGTAACTTGATTTTCACCGTTAATGATGGAAAACTTTTCATTGCAACATTAGGAATGTCATGGTAAATCGGGATTACTAATGGACTACCATTAGTAAAGGTCACAACATTCCTTGGTGGTTGAATAGCCATTTGAAAAAGCTCGGGATGTTAATAAAAAATTGATACGTGGTGAAGGAATATTAGGAAGATGGTTATCAAAACCAAGCCTATTATAAGGTAAAGTATTACCAACTCTTCTCCTTCTAGAAGAATTCAAGGGTAAAGAAACAAACTCAGGAGGAATTCCTCTTACCGATGATCTTGTAGTCACTTTAGGCATGGAACATGTTACAATACTGGTCTGAAATCAGCTCTATGGAGTCACCAAAAGATCTTCAAATCTTTAAAATAAATTACTGCAACTTGCTCCCAAAAGTGACTTTGTAACTATTGTAAATCTACTATAGATCTACTGTAGAATTTGTAACTTGCATGCAAATCTGATTCGTTGTCCCACCGGGCGTGCCAAAATTGTTATCTCTCGAAAGTGCACCCTGTAGAGAGATGGTTGTAATTTTTCTAATCTTGCACAATTGATCTCTCTCTTTCATAGTACAATGGAAACACCTCAGTCTCAAGGGTATACCTATTTTGAGGTGAGTCTCTAGGAATCAAGGCGGTTCCTTATTGGTGTATCCTAAACTGATTTCTGGGAGTTTGAGAGTAAAAGATGACTGTAAAATAAATAAAACTGAGGTGATACACCAAATTTATGTGAGGGCTTTGACTGAGTATATGCACAATTGCTATGGGAAGGATTCTTGATGCACGAGCCAATAGTTTACTATAGAATATTTAAGGGCAAACACTTGGTGATACTGAGGGAAAATCACAACAATACTAATAAGTTAACATGCACATTAAAATTAAGAAGAAAATATTGAATTTGTAGCAGGGTAAGATGATTGACCAGGGAATTTGCATTCGAAAGACTAATAGAAAAATACACAAGACTCGCAAAATAATTGGAAAGTTATAAAATACTTCACACACAAAAGGAAAAGTTGGCAAAAATTACTTCAGTACTCCTATATCCAAAAATTCCTCCAAAGTAGTCCTCTTGTGGTTTGCAAAGGCACACAATATATAACAAAAATAAAATTCACCTCCTTCCTAAAATAGCCTAAGGCTTGTACTACCCATGCATTCTATTTTTATCCTTTATTTAATAATAAATAAAGGGAAAAAATAGAGCATGCAATTACAACTAGGCATTTAATAGCCTTGATTACAATTTCTCAATCAAGTTGATGACCTCTTTTTAAGAAAGAGAAGGATGAATAATTTGCTAAAAATAAGATTGCTTTCTAGACAAGTCTCTCTCCATGAACATACAACTATGTCTTCTTCTTTATTTTGTCCTGTTGTGAAGGCATGCAAAAATACAACTCCTATTTGTGAGAAAAATAATTACATTAATTGCAATACTTTGCAAAATAATTCATCCAAATAGAAATTCTGATTGGGACCACCTTCACTTTACTATACTTGGCCACCTTTGATTATTTACTATGACCATGCTACATATTTTTCCAGCTTTGATACAAGTTCTATAGTTTATAGTTTTCGGCCTTGGCATATTTAAAAATTCACCTTTTAAGTGATAAGCATGTATGCTGGCATTTTGCATTATTTGGAAATGACTATAGTTTGGACTTTGAAAGTCAATGCAATGAATTATTCAATGGACACGTGGGTTGTCCCCTTTTCCATGGTGACTCACCCCTTGGTAACTTGGTTGGTGGCATATGTAACTCAAGTTGAGTTTGCTTTGATATTTGTTGATCATCTTGGGCCCTTGATCTCTTTACCTCTATTTTGATGCCGTCGATTTTGAACCTGCGGTTTAGGGTTTCAAGCTATGGAGGCTCGGCCTTGCAGGATTTTTTCTGATATTTTAACCTTTTTGCAAAAGTTTCAAACTTAAAGAGAACCCTTGGCCTCCACTTTTGTTATAATGGTGACATGTGTACTTCTCGGGCTGTGGGCTCAAGCGGGTGAAAGCTTGGAAATTTTAACTTTTGCAAAAGGTTTCAAAACTTAAATAGGGCCCGACCCCCGCCTTTTGCTTCTTTTCTCGATGATGACACATGTCCTCCACGGACTTTCGGGCCTACAAGTGAAATTTTGACACTTTGTAAAATTTGAAAATTATAAGTCGGTCAATCGACCACCATTCCACCTGGACTACTTTTGCATCAATCTTGATGATCAATTTGTGAGCGTTGATCTCTGTACTTGTCAATTTTTTATCGTTGATCTCAAAAGCATGATTAGGGTTTTTGACTGTGCATTGAATGTGGTCTGTGGCATTTGATCACTATAGTTTGTGTTGAATATTGTAGATCTATCTCCATCCCTCGATCTATGTACTTGTTGATCTTGGATCATTGATCACTAACTCCAGGTGCGTTAGGTTAAGCCATGGTTATCGGGTTAGTTGAAAATGCCTAAGATCCATCATTTGATCATTTCTTTTTGCTCATAGAGAGTGGTGGAGCCCTGACAAAATTTTGGCTCAACGCCATTGATGGATTTTTGAGCTCAGCTCCTCTGCAAAATAGCTCTCTGTCATTCTCAGGTTTTCATGGTCAGCACTTTTTGGTTATTCAAGCTTTTCCTATAATCTGAATTTCTAAGTTCTCGGAACTCTGTGAGGTTTACTTTCTGCCATGGTTTCTATGTCTTAGAGCTCAGTTTTGTTCCCCTTTTTATTGTTTTTTTTTCTTTTGTTCTATCTCTGATTTTCTAAGCAAGACCATGGTCATCATTCCTATATGGGTTTCGATGGTACCCTCAACCTTGAAATGGATTCTGAGCCTACTCCATTACTCTTTGAGCACGTGATTTCTTGATCAATGGGAACTCGTAGTCACTTTACTCGAAATTGCCAAGGATTAAGGTGAGTGTATTCTTTGGCCCAATCTACATCATGAATTATAGATCTGTATTTTTTGAGTTCTGGTATCTATAGATATGTGACTTTGAGAAATTCTTCAACTCTGTGTAGAAAATATCTGTAAAAGTTTTAAGTATTGGTTTCATCATGCACTATAATCACATTTCCTGGTTTTCTTGTATTTTTCATGCTCGGCCATTGATAAGAATGAGCTCGAAAAGGACTCTGTGATTATTGTGTTTGCTACTATGAAGCTCTGATTTACTTTGTATGAGTTCATTTTTGCTTTATGGCTCCATTGATTGGCTAGGATCTCGTGCTTTTGAGTTCCTGTAACCCCACTTTACCTCTGAAAGTGCTTCTTACTTTGATTTGAAAAGGTGGTTTCCATAGAAGTAGAACTTTGTCCAATATCGGTCTGTTTATAAATCTGAAGCGCATTTTGACTGGGAACTTCTTCATTTCTGTGGAATGGGTTTGGGTTTCTCCTTTATGCAAAATCTTATTATTGCACCAATTGGGAGCTATCTTCCTTTCTATATTGTCATCATTATCTGACTTGGGGCAAGAATTTGGTATTGAAGCCTTACTCTGAATTTTTGAGCTCATTATGAGTTGATTACGGATCTATCGTCTCTGCTTCTACTGAGTCTGCAATTTTTTTCATATTTCTACTAAAACCCTATTCCATCATTATGCAAAGCTCTTTTATTATAAATTTTGTACTTCTGAGCCTTTCATAAGAGTTTCTGGTAACTTTCTTGTTCTTGATTCAAACTCCGAACTATTATGTTCTGTATTTGAGTTCTATTTCATCGTAAGACTTGAATACTTTGATGTTTTTGAAGAACTTTGAAGTCTCACCTTGCTCTAACTCCTATACTCTGACACCTTGCTCGAGGTTATGTTGCATTTGTTATTTTTGTTCAAACATCTCATTAATATGTACTCGAAACCCTTCTTGGTTGTTTTACATTGGTATTATAGCATTTATGTATCTTTTAGCATATAATGCATTTTCTCTCATCAGTTCAACTTTTGGGTTGATCTCTTATAACCTCTTTGTAGTTTACATTCTCTCGAGTTGAAAAGTCTCAATCACGTTCTTTCAAAGAAACAAAGGTTTTTGCAAAGTATTATAGCTTGGATTCTTGTATGAAGTAGTCTTTCTCACCTTGACTGCCTAAAAATGATGTACATCTTATTCTAAAAATAGTACCACATGATGGTTTTCATTTTGTAAAATTATGTGCTTGATATTGATTTCTCCATTTTGTACAACTCTGTACTGGACATCATTCTTATTTCTGTTATGAATAACTTTGAAACATTTGATTCTGAGAACTGGCAGTAATAGCACTTTGACTGTTCTTGATTTCATGAGATCTTTGTACCTTGTATAATTCTTTTGGAAATTACAAGCAGTTCACTTGTTCTTTGATACTATCTTAGGCATAAGACTTGATTCAGATGCTTGTTAAGATCTCTGTTACTTTGTTTCTTTCACATAGATGTTTTATTTCCTTTAAGTAACATTTCTGGCATGTTGGAAAATCTGAAATGTTGATTTTTCATGGTGAAGCCCTAGCAATTTTTTTCTAGAATTCTCTCTTCCATCCATTTCCAGCTATAGTAGTTGTATTTTTTGATTCAAATAGTTCCTTTAAGCATGTAGTAGTTAAAAAAACATGATGAAAAGTTGTAAATGTCCATTTCACATGGCGAAGACTTGTCAAATTTTTTCCAGAATCTTGTCTTTATTCCTTTCAACTATAACCTTTCTTTTTAGCCAAACATCAGCTTTCAAATTTTGTTTCTTCCCTTTTAACCGCAACTTTGTAAAGTGTTCTTCTATTTGCAGTTCCTCTTCTACACCGTAAATTCTTCCATTTCAGAACAATTATTGAAACTTTGAGTTACATCCTTCGTTTTATTGCATGCAATTTTTACTTGTCTATTTTTCCTTGGTTACTGACCTGTACCTGCACACTTAGGAAAACAGTTAGAAAATACTTAGGATTTTTGGCCTCTCTTATGTCCATGTTTTCTTCTTTTCTCTTCTCTTTCTTCATTCCTTCTGAGTGAATAAAGCATGTATGCGATCTATATTTTAATTAGAATACATCTCCTGTTAGGAAAAGATTCATATGCACGAAGTAGGACAATGTAGGAATATGAATTGATCCTTGAGCTCGTAACTGATAGTTATCTTTTCTTCTTTTCAGGTACAGTGGCTTCTACAATGGAGATGAAGAAGAAGCTGGAAATGGAGATGTTTTCAATCAAAGAAAGAAACCCCAAGGAAATGATGGGTTCACTCATACTCCTTTGCTTTCTCTTTCATGCATGTGTACCTTTTATTTCAGTAGTTGTACTTTACTTTTCAGTTACATCCCACGGCTTGTGTGGGAAACATTTGAAAACTCCTTATGAATAAAACATTGAATTATAGAATTGAGTTGTGTATTCCCTCCTCCATTCTAGCTTCTCTATATGGATTGTATACTTGAACTAAAAACTCAAGTAAAATAATTGAATGTCTTAATCATGAAGGAAAGGAACATTGATGAGAACTTGTAACATTCGAGTAATGAACTCGATTTTATGATATCTGTATTTATGTTTGCTGTCCCAAAACTCAACACTTCACCTACTCTATAATTCGTTGTGTTCATCAAGACAACACAACTATCCTTCAGGGCCCTTGTGTTCTTTTTCCGAAGGTGTCATGAAATTGTAGACTATGTGATCTGTTAGGTTTTGTGACAAACACACATGGCTGTAGATTTCACTTAAATCTTATGACTAATTCAACAATAACTAATAATCATGAGAACCTACTTGGATTAGGTATACTTCACCCATGACTTTCATCATAATGACGAAGTTTCGAGTTGCCCATTTTTGCACAAGTGCAAAAATTGTCAACACACACATGTTCTAAGATAATAGTACAAATTATAATTATGTGACTTTGGTCTATCATTATCTCCAGTATTTAAGCATCATTTTCCTCCTATATATCCACACACTTTAACTCACTTAATAAACTTGTGGTGAAGACCCTTGGGTGCATTTTCTTTGACATTTTAGCCAATGTCATCACCACACTCATTTACATCCCCCCAGTAAGCGACTAGTGATTATTAATCCCTTGAGAGTTTTCAAGAGAGTGGAACCTATTTATGCACAAAAAAAATAAAAAATAAAAAATCATATCAAAATTAATAATATCAAACAAAATCCACCTCAAGACTCTCTCTAGGGGTGTTTCCACTAACTATATTGGGGCTATGGACATTTGGATGGTAGTAGAGTAATGTTGTGACAAGAATTAGATGCATCTTCATCGAGGCTATGGAGTCCTAGCTAGAAGTGGAGCAATTCACGAGCTTAGCCTTTGTTCACCCTTCATCCACATATATTACTTAATCACTCCCTATAAATTGGCTATTTTGTCTTCACATACTACCCATTAAGTCTTCACTTGAAGTGGTAATTGAATATTAAAATCACACGCACTTTGATATTGCAAACACATAGGGCTCACATGTTTCCAAGTATTGTTTAAACCTTGGTCACACTTTTCTTCTAGTCCAACTCTTGCCTTACAACATAGGTCGATAGGCTTGTATTTTTTTCATCATTGATGTCATTTTCCTTCCATAAATCACATCCACGTCCTTTTTCCCTTGGATTGAACATTTGTGGGTAGACGATGATCCTTTCATTTTCATCTAATCCTCCTCATGTCCCTTTTCACTTGTCATCATCATGAGTCCTGGGCAACCTTACTACCATATGCTAGGGACATCATCTATTTCAAATACCTTCACTTCCCACCCCACCCTACACCTAGGGAAAATTGAACCCATCCATCCATCCACACAAGCCACCCTACTTTACACTTGGGGGCACACCACATCTATTCCTCAATCCATCTCCCTTATACTTGGGGGCATATCTTCTCATCTCATTTATCTCCCATACTACATCCCTCATCTTAATATCACATCCCATCAAATCATTAATTATCAACTAATCCATATTCTATCCAACCTATCTAGTTTATCTCAATCCTTCCCTTTCATCCTACCCAAACATGCCTTGGGAGTTATCGGAGAAAGTCACATCCCATTCTGCATCCTTTCTCATCCCCCAATGACCTAACCCATCTTGAATCCGTTCATCTTACATCTAAAATCCTAACTAAATCCAACATCTCAACATCCAACATTAAATAATCTAAACATCCCCAATCCAATATCTTAAAATCCAAAATCTAAAAATCAAAACATCCAAAAATCTACAAATCTTAAAAATTGAAATATTCAAACAAAAACTACAAAAAGATAAATAACATACAAAAATACAATGTGTGTGTTTTTGATTATTTATGTGTTTGTTTTCTTT
The DNA here is from genome assembly GCA_018340775.1 of Taxus wallichiana var. yunnanensis. NCBI lineage: Eukaryota > Viridiplantae > Streptophyta > Pinopsida > Cupressales > Taxaceae > Taxus > Taxus wallichiana. The sequence goes on along the minus strand of CM031242.1, from coordinate 430,321,876 downwards.
TATGTATTTACATTTTGGTCGATGATATGAGGCCCCTTTTTTTCTTTAGCATGGTCTAATGATATGAGGACCATTTTTTTGGTATTAATTTGTCTAATGATATGAGGACACAAGCATTTAGTAATTCAATCATCATGGTCTTTATACCTTGATGCATCTTATTATATAACACATCAATCTCACTTTTAATGATGATAACAATGGAAACTTTATGGTAGCACACCCCTTTTATCATCATCTTTTAGCCCCATCATCATGCACACATAATCCTCATCATCATCTATCTAACTATCTACCCTCCTCATCCTCCTATCAATCAATCACTATCCATATCCCAATCTTATCCTCTGGCATCCAACATCAAAATCCTCGCCTCTTGGATGGGTCATCTTCTAACATCCTTTCATCAATCACACTCGAAAAATATTTCTCATCACTTCATCAATCATCATCCCAATATTTTCCTCTCATCCAAATCAATCCAAAATCAATCCTTATCCTCTCATCCAAACATCCCCAATCTTATAATCCTCCAAATCCAAATATCCAATCAATCCTCAAATCCAACATCCTCCAATCTAACATCTTCAACTCCAACATCCTCAAATATAAATCCCAAATATTCACTCCTAACCCCTTGACTGGGGCATCTTATAATCCAAAATCCCTAAAATCTAACCCCTTGACTAGGGCATCCTCTAATCCAAAAATCTTGAATCTTCACCCTTGTCATACATCATTGACTGGGGAATCCTCTACTCCTAAATACAATATCTCCTAATCTTCTAAACCCCCTCTCTCTATCTTATAACCATCTAATCTTAATCCTCTAAATCCTCAAATCTTCTAATCCTCTAATCCTAATCCTCTGAATCCTCAAATCTTCCCATCCTATAATCCTTTCTCATCTACTAACTTGGGCCTCTCCTCTTTTCGAGTGGTTGCCTAACTCATTCATTACCTTCCTAACCCCTCAAAGAGGCATAATATCACCATCTTAACATATTTTCTTCTTTTTCTTTGAATGGTCATTGCTTTATGTAAAAACCATTCAAAGAAGGAAAAATATAAACATCTAAAATGTCACCATGTTTAATTACAATTAATTTGTCCCACAAATATCCCAACATCATCCATATAATAATTAATTACAAGATTAATTATTATTATTTAATCCATTTTATCATATTTCCCCTTTTATAATTTTATCATCACTTATCATTTATCCTATCATTTTATCATTAATCCTTTTATTTCATTATTATATCCTATCATTTTATCATTGATCCCCTAATTCATTATTATATCATATAATCCTATTTTAATCCCCATTATTATTTTCTAGGAATTTAATATTCCTTCATACCACATACCACCTAATCTACACATCCTTAAACCTAGCCTTTCCATGTAATCTCACTCTTAATTGCATTTATCTAGCCTAATCCAGTTCTAATCCTAATCACATCCTCACATATATAAATCCTTAGGCTTCTATTTCTAGAAGCCTCTCTAAACTTCCCTCCATTTAAAAATTCAAATAAACCTTCCACTCTCCATTAAATCTTCTCTCAAATTCTAGAATTCTCCATTCTTCTCATCAATTCTCTACCCTTGATCCAAATCCAACATGGCTTCATCCTAGCCATTGAATCCTCCACCCATTAACTATAAATTGAACTCTCCTCCTCGATGAGAGCTAGCTTGGAACAACTAAGAAATCTATAAACAACCTTTTCCATTTTTATCTTCAATCATCCAATCAATCCATCCACTCTATCAATCCATCTTCAATCTACTCCAATCAATTCATCCTCTTCATCAAGAAAATCCAAGCAAGATCAAGGGGAGGTGTTGCTCGTGTGTCTCCACCAACATCTGAAGCAACAATCAATCATCCAAGAGCAAATCCAACACATCAAAGGAGGATTTTCAATCTTGTAGGTAAGTGTAGGTATAATCTCTCTCCTCTTTTCAATCCATTGCTCTATCTAAGGTATTGTTGAATAGATTAGATTTAGGAATCAATTTCTTTGTGTTGGTTTCTAACTTTCAACTAATATTTTTAACATACATGCACTTTATGCTCACACTTATAACAACCTAACCACACTTCCACCTCCATAGTATTTCTGCATCACCATAGTGTGTAGTCCTTACAAAATCATTGCTTGTGTATCATTCATATATAAAATAACAAAGAAAAGGGATGATCTACTACAAAAATAGTAAAATCACTGGCCAACCTGATCTTAATATGGTCATACCTTGAGGAGAAATAATATGTCCTCCCACCAACAAACTTGAGTGCTCAGTTGAGTGTTCATCATTACCTGGAGGATTTTTCCATCCAAGAAATTAAACAAAACATAGTACATAAAAACACCATCCCTCCCGCACATCATATCACAACCACCCGTCATCATCTTCATGAAGAAAAATATTTAAAAAAAAATCACAGATATTGAAACCCATAGAAAGCTCAAATCTACCTCAAAATGACCTTGTAGGTTCCTTACCTAGAGAAAATGGTGTCACAGTGGCATGCTTTAGTCCCACAAGATTTGGAATTTCCTTCTAGTTGAACTAGATGTTGTAGTGTTTAAAGGACTTGTCGTACTTTTATTTCTTCTCGTCATAATTGTGGTAGAAGCACTTCTTGATGCCTATGAGTAATGCAATACCAACAATAAACTTTCAGCTGGTTCTATCTATTCTTAGACCTCACATCTAACACATGGCCCCATGATTTTATTATGGGACTATCCTAACACAAAAACTTGCAACAAGAAGTGTGTAGTATTTCGTAAATAAAGGAATGACATAAAGCCACCAACCCGTACACCAACATAGCTTCCATGGCTCTCTATTACATGACGTTGTTGGCCAATCGACTACTTTCCATAAGTAATTGAGTGAAGGTTTGTAATATTGAAAGACACAATTTTTAGGGTTTGTAATTTTTTTAAGATTTTCAATGTGGATGGTCATTCACATCTAGTATGATGACAATACCAAGGGTCTTATGGGAAAAAATCATTACAATTTGTTTAACTAGCTTTGACATCCGCCACACTACTAAATGATTTCTTTTCATACCTCGGTAGATGTGTAGCGACACATGGATGCTCTAAAAAGTGATTGTGCTTCAATATCATCTTCTCATGATTTCCCACCATTCGATCAATTGTGTCATGTCAATAGTGGGAGGACTCATTCTCATTTGAGACACCTTTTTGCATAATGATGAATAATGGGATTGGGACGGAAAATGTGGTGATATAGATGGGTCATGGGGGTAGAGATGAGATTTAACACTCGTCCCAGATGTTTTTTCTTATTTTAACCATATTTTACACTTTGTATAATAGTCATCCTATCCCTCTTTGACGTGAGAGAATTTGGAAAAACCATCATTATCACTATGATCACATTCATATCTTACGGGAAATGTGTTTATATCAAGCATATAATCCTTGAATCTTACCTACCACTTGTAAATACAACTAAAAAAATAATTTATATTTTTAAATTATTAAATAAAGAAAAGATATTTAATACAAATGAACGGGTTGTTTAAAAATTTGTAACGTCATAAATTTTTAGTTTGACGGATGGGGTTAGCCATCAAATCTTATCCTGAATGGGGTTGATGAGCATGATAATCTTACTCCTATTTAGGTTTGAGATTTTATGCCTATAAAATCTATTTATTTGTTTTTAAATATATATAGTTTTAATCTAATAATTTAGAGTTACTGGAGTAAGGTTTTAATATAAGGTGAGTTTCACCAATAAAATTTTTGAGTATTGAATATAAATACTCCACTTTACATGTTGCGGGTAAATTAGGATTTAAATTCACCACTTGGCACCCCACAAGAAATAGACGTCATATTACATAAACTTCTCAATGTACTTTGGAATTGTTTCAATAATTGTAAAATATTTATTCAATCAAAAAAATCAATTCCACGTTGATTGAATGTTTTGATGGCGTATCACTATAAATCAATGAAAGTTACCATGTTACTAACACTAGAAATCACACATGAAGTGTGTGATATTAACACCGTAGGGGTAGTCTAAGATGAGGTTGATTTTGAGGGAGAAAAACATAAAAGGAGGAAAAGGGGTGTAGAAGAAGGGGGTTATAGGGAGTATAAGCAATTGAGAGAGGATAAAATTGGGTGGAACCATTTATGGAAGCCATCTTTCTTAGGACAAGGCACATATGTAACATGTATATTTTTTGTCAATTGTTTGAAATAGAAAGGAGATATGGTGTGCAGGGCATCGTGGAAATATAGTCTAGAGATATATTATAAAATAAGGTGTTGACAATGAATATTTCCTCAATAAATATTACTATAAATTACACATGAGTTTTAAATTACTACATCGATGAGGAGTTCAATTTTATAAATTTTTGGTGAGGTGCATGTTATATTAATTTGTTTTAGGGATTAGTAAGGGGGAGTACAATTAAATTTGGTATTTTTGGATTATTTCGATGCAAAATTGTTTGAGTGGAAAGTTTATTGAATAGATAAATGGTTGATATTTGTCTATGAATTTGTGGGGACTTTAAGAGATTAGGGGTACATGTTGCTTCATCCACTCATGTATAAATTAGAAAGAGCATTTCTAAATTAGAACATGAATGAATAAGAAAAAATAATCCGACCATGGACATTAGACAGTACGAAAGACCGACACATTTTTGTTGTGCCTAGATATGTCGCCATCATTATTTAGTCATGGCACACTTGATAGACATGTATGAAAAATGTGAATACATCTAGAACCTCCTAGATTACATATACATCATTTCTTACACAATTGATGATTTTTTTCTCGTTGTCTTAGCTTGTGGAATGAGATCATCACAACTATGTGAAATATTACTTGTTAAGTGTTGGATTTCACTTTCACCTTTGCCATTTTGATTAATGGAATATTGTCTTGACTTTCCTCATTTAGCACACCATTTAAACGAGTGGGCTTTTATAGCCCCTCCATTATTAAAGCTCAAAATTTCATAAATTTACATAGGTGAGCATTGACCATCCCTCTATAAAATATTATATTTTTCATGCAGCAGACACAATTAATGATATATGAGGAACATATAATCTTTGGATATTTTATTTTGAAAAACTTATTTTCATGTCAGACTCCATTATAAAATTGTTCAATTTCTATTAAAACTCTTAAAAGTTGAGATAATATTTTTTACTCTTCCTCAAAACAATCCAATTCTTGTCTTTTTTTTTTTTTCTTTTTCTTCTCTCAAAGGCACTATAAGAACATTTTTTTGCTTTAAAAATTAATATTTTCTTTCTTAAATAAATTGTGTTCTCTTTAAATTTTTTTGTTTGATGTAGATGTTCCTATATGTAATACTATTTATTTTTGTATTTAATGCAATGTAATATATTTTCCAAATTTTAATACAACAATTGTTTGGTATATAGCCAAGTATTGGTCTCATGTTGAACTCCGACATAAAGAGTTGAGAATGATGTAAGGCCAATTTAAGATAGGACCATGGTAGGTTCTGATATTTTATACATAATTTAAACACTTATTAAAAGACATAATTTTTTAAAAATATCTTCAATTTTGTAAAAACAATTCTTAACAATAAAATTGAACATATGGGACCACTAAAACTGAAAGGGACCATTAGATTTAGAAGGCCTCCTAATTTTGTTCACAATTTTTTTAATCTTAATAATGTCTTGAAAATTACACTAAAAATGTAAAGCCTAAAAAATGGTTAGTAAAACAAGAGCAGTGTAGCGGCCATTTCCTACCTCCAAGGGTTGAAAGAAACAAGACATAAAATAGCTAAGAATATAATAATGTATAAGTATTACATGGAAATGTTTTGTTATGCTTATATTACTATGGGCTCACAATAATTATTTGTGACACATATGTTACTCTACAAATGTAACAAGAAGTCTATTAAATTGTTAAAAGATGTTATTCAAGAGGAGTTTTAAAATGTTGTTTAAAGATTAATTACAATTAGTTTTAATGTTTGAAGTCTTTAATATATAAATATTTATTGAAGTGGGAAATTGTAATTCACAATATTAATAAAATTATAATATAATTAAGTTATGATAAAAGAATTAGAATAAAATTGAGTGTGACATGCTTGATAAGTAAGAGAATAATATTTAGACCTTCAAAAATAATAAATATAATGACATCATGCATTCTTGAATAGGTGGCATGCATTTATTAATATTTTATTTTGAAAATGAATAGAATACTTCATTTGTACACTTATTAAATGTTGATGTTAAAGTTGTCATAATTGTTGTGACACTTGTTAATTGTAGATTTTTCTTTCAAATATTATTGAAAAAGATGTACTTGAATAAGACCTAAAATTTGTCTTATCATGAAAAAGTAACCAATAAAAAAACAAATAAATCATTTTTAATGTTTTTTTTTTTATATTCCAACATTTGAAATATAAACATTGAGAAAAAATAAATGTCTTTGATTGGTGGATATGTTGAAATTAATAAAGTGTGGTGAAATGTATAAGTAACATGCCTATTGTGAGAAATGTTGGTGATGATGAGTGGTAGTTGTTTATTGATATTTCTATGTTTTATATATAGTTTTTTCACAAAAATATTATTGTGGTAATTGTTATCACAATAAAGTATTACCCTCTAATTTGCACATTACAAATCCCTACTTTTTGTTAAGATGGGACCATCTCTCAAGTTTTGGGACTTGCTACTTGAGATGGACCTCCAAGAAATTTGGCTTCCTTTACCTAATCCTAATGCTAAAACTACTCTTAAAGAAGGAAATGCATCTAACTAGTTATAAAATAACCATTCCAAGGAACCAGGGAGAGAGAGAGTTAGAAAGATGCATGAAAGGGAAATCCTAAGCTAAAAGTGGCGGTGATATCACCAGAAAAAAGGGATTAATAGCTCTCCACAAGGATAAGGAAAGAAAGAAAACATGGGAGAGAGGGAAGACAAACTTGTCACGGTTTGAGAACTATGCAAACTCACGTGCCCACGCATTTACAACATAACAAAAATGGAAACTACAAGTAAGGAAAAATGAACAACATACCAAAAAAGAAAAAAAATCAAGACTGCAACTAAAACTAAGTTGGGAAAAAAAAGTGCTATAAAATAGATTTTAAAATAATTAAAAGATGCACAATTTGATTACTGATCATGGCGGAAGGTGAGAAAATACATTGCAGAGACCATATTTGAGGTCTAAAACTCATGGGAAGTCAATCACCATTTTGGCATGGTGCTATTACAACAAAAAGAGCTCTCCTCACAAATGAGAGAGTTGTACATTATATAGAAAAAAATATGCCACCAACCGACAACTTGCATTAATTCTATGAAAAGAGGTATGGGCCACCTTACATATACATTTCCCAATGGTACTTGTTATATCTCAAAAGTGCACCCTGGTTGAGAGATGACAGTAGGGGTTCTAAGTTTGTTTGATCTCTCACTTTTGTAGATACAATGGAAACACCTCAGGTCTGTGGGTATACCTATTGTTGAGGTGAGTCTCTGGTATCAAGGTTGGTTCCTTATTGATGTATCCTAAACTATTTTTTAGGGTTTTTAGGGTAAAAAGATGACTATAACTGAAATTGAAATGGGTGATACACCAAAATTGTTGAGGGATTTGACTGAGTATATGCACAATAAAATTGAGAATGAATTTTAGATGCACGAACCAATGGTTTTCAGCAAAATATTAAGGCAAAACACTTATGTATTGAGGGATAAATCACAACAATACAACAAGCTAAACATGCACACTAAGACTATGCAAAAAATACCAGATTTGCAGCAAGGTAAGATGATTAATCAGGGAATTAACATTCACAAGAATTAATGGAAAGATACACACCACTGCAAATAATTAGAAAGGCCAAAACTAGTTCTCATTCAAGGTAAAACTGGAAGAAATATGCTTCAGACTCTTAGGTCTAAAATTCCTCCTTTGTGCCTTGCTAGTGCACACAATAAATAACGAAAATAATTTTTCCCTTCCCTCCTTAAATAGGCTCAAATTTGTACTCACATGCATGCTAATTTTACCCCTTTATCATGAATAAATAAAGGAATAAAAATAGACATGTTGATTATAATGAGGCATTAATAGTCTTAGTTAAAAAAATAAACTCAAGTCAAAGTGTAGTTGACTGATCTATTTTTAATAAAAACTTAGGTGAATATTTTGCTACAATTAACCACTTTCTTGGTGTGCAAGTATCCTCACATACAAGTGCATGTTTTTTTCTTCTTGTAGTATGATTAAATTAATCATATCTCTGCTGATGTTGACACCTATGCAATTCGCATGCATATCATAATACTCCTTTATTTTGTGAAAAATAATGTAATTTTGGGCCTCAAAATAATCTCCATGTCTTTGATGTTGACCTCTGTGTATTCATCCACTCATGTTGATAATAACATATTTATCTCTTTGTGATTGCATACAAAAATACCCATGTGCAAGAATAATATTTTAAGCTCCAATACTTAGCAAAAATATTGATCCCACCGTGGGGACCACTTGTCCATGTACACATGCAAAAATAAGGTCTTTTGCTCCATAGTAGGAGGATACCTTTAGCGAGAGTTTAAGGTATCTTGTAAACTTTAAGGTAATGTATTACACTCTCCTTGACATTAGCACATAGAAGATATTTTTTTGACCATACACACTTGGCCACCTTTGGATTTAATTATGATCATTGTATAGTTGGAATGCCATCTTTGACTCATCATTAGACATATTATTAGTTTTTGGGCTCCTTGAATATTTTGGAATCAATTATTTCAAACCTTAGCAAGGTCAAAGCAAAAACATCCTTGGCCACCTTTTAATTAATCATGATGTTCTAAACAATAGTCTTTGGTCCCTTCATGCAATACAATGGTCATGAACATTTAATTATTTTTTGGCATATGGTTTTGGACCTCCGAAAGGTCAATGCAATGATTATTTGTCTTATTAGGGATGGCCCCCTCCCCACGATGACTCAAACCTTGGAAGACTTGTCAGTAGCTTAGATAAATCCATGGTTTACATGGAATTCGATGTCCCTAGATTTAGATCATTGATCCTATATTTTACCTAATCTTCATCGTTGATCTATTGGCTCCATTGTTGTTAGGGTTTTGGTTTTGTAATAAATGAGGTCGGTGCTCTGATAACCATTGATCTGTGTACCTTCAAATATGGATCATTAATTTGTATTGCTAATAATTATGAGTTTTCATTGAAGTTGGCACAAGATCTTGATTATTGATATGTGTCCTTGATTTTGAACCGTTGATCTCACGAGTACTCGCTCACTTTGATCGGGTGGTTGGATTATTGTTCACATCTACATCGTCGATTTGTACCTACGAAATTGATTCGTTGATCTCCATCCGTTGGTACTATGATGGGTTAGTTTGACCTAACTCGTGGGTTAAGGTAGAAAAATGAAAACTCAACCCACCATTTGGTCATTTGCACTCGTTGAGCTAGGCGGTTGGCGAAGCCTTGGACATTTTTTCACTACTTCCATTAACAATGATCTAAAGCTAGACTTCTTGCATTTTTTTGAACTCTATGAATTATGTGAAGCTTTGAGATGATTGAAATTCAGCCATTTTTACTCTATGTTGAGGGTTATGATGCCAAAAAAAAAAACGACTATCATTATCAATCCTTTTGAGCTCTAATTCGAGCATGTGACTCTCTGTCATTACTAGTAAGGAGGTGAGCTTTGTTTCTTGATCACTGTGAACATTACCTTCACACGTTTTGGATTCTATATGCTATGATAATTTTAAATGTTTCTTCTATTTATGTTCTTTGTCAAAACCAAGTTTGAAAACTCGTTAAAATGTTGTTACTTTTCATTGTGTATGGAGGTCTTTTGTGGGTTTTCGAAAGCTTGATCGTAGTGAGAGTTTTGTCACTTTTTGAAGATCTTTGCAAAAATTTTGGTGATCTTTCACAGCCATTGAGTTTATTATATACTATCTTTCTTTACATTCATATATATTGCAAAATTTTGAATGGACATACTATTGGGTGTTTTTGTATATTGCCTAAAACTTGCAATTAATCATTGCATGATCTCTATGAGCTTTAAACCTGATCTCACTCATCATGTTTTATTTCTCTCGGCAATTTGCAGACTATTGTCATATTTTCCTTTCCTTAGAGCTTTGAATATTGCATTCTACCACAAATTTATACTTCTGGTTGTTTATTTTATTTCTCCATTTATGACCCTTAATTCATGTTTTGATTTTTTCAGGCACATTTACATATTAGCTCACTTGTATGTTGGGGTTTCATGAATTTCAAACCTATGCGAGAACTCAGCCTTGTCCTTTTATGCTTGGTCACTTGTATGGTTTTTCACCTTGTTGTGTTCAACTCATTCCTTACTTTTATACAAGCGGGTCATCATTAAAGGGTTCTCTATTTCAAATCTGGAGTATAAGATCTTATATCTTCTCATACCTATGAGAAGGTCTCTTTTCCTCACAAACTTTATTTTTTTTCTTTCTTGAGTGTTGTTCATCATTTTTATCCTAAAATTGTATAGCTTCGATGCTCGGCTAATGCTATTATACTTGAAGCTCTGAAATTACGTAAGCTAAATAATTGTTTTTGATGTATCGATTTAAAGGTTTTAAGCTCGACTTTGTAATAATGACTAACCACTTTTTAGAATGTGTAGTTCTAGATTTTTTTTACTTGTAAGTCTTGACCATTATTTAATCTCGTCATGGTTGTTTCTGACAGAAAATCTAGTTTGATCCTTGTTGTAGCTTTATCTAATGATCTTTTCTAACGATAATGCGTTTTCTTTCTTTTACTTGTTCTCGAGTCATTTGTTTTTCAAATAAGTGCTTAAATAAAAATGTATACTACTTCTTTGTTTCTTAAGCTTATATAAGTATTTTGAGTTGAGAAGATCTCAATCATACATTTTCAAAGCATTTATTAAGTTTAAAAATTGTACTTTGACTTGAATCATGTTATTTTTAGTTGAAATTTTGGTATTTCCCTATGGAAAGATTTTCTTGAATGCCTTGAGCTTTGTAACTATATGCACTTGGAAATGTGAAATCAGCATCAATCTTTATTTTATTCAAAAAATATGTACTTGATGCCTCCTTGGATATTTCAATGGAATATGTATCTATAATCAACTTAAAATATTTTATTTATGTTTATTTCACACATGAATTATTTCCGTATCTGCATGAGTTGATCATTGTAACTCAACATATGCACTTTGATATTGTGATCATTTTTTGCTTCGGAGAGAGTTGTATTGTCATTTTCTGAAATTTGTTTGACCTCCTCTTGATTAGAAGTTAGAAAAGTAGATTGTCTTGATTCGAATTATTTTTGCATCTTTCAAAATAGTATTGCATATTGAAAACCCTTGCAAGTCTGTGTTGAATTCATTTGAAATATTGTTGTAGTTGACACTTATGATGCAAGGTTGAGAGTTTGACTTCAAGCTTGAAAATTTGTTTCCTTCGTTTATCAATATGACAACGCAAAAAAATATTATTTTCCATTCATTTATGTTGCAGTAATTTATGATTGTTCCATGTTCCAAATAACAAATTTTAAGAAAACTTGAGCATTTTCTAGATGCATACATAATATTTCTCATTAAGCCATGTTGTGCTTGTATCATTTTCCTTAGTAACCTGATATAGCTAATGAAAATTTGCATCTTGTTTATGTGATTCATTGGCACATGTACTTTATAATTTAACTTGTCTTTTCTCATCTACAATTCAACTTGTCTTTATCTCATCTTCAAATTGCATGATATATCTAAACTGAAAACTTTCAACTCACTAAAGGGTGAAACTTGAGAAAGATTGTTCATCACATAATTTCATGGCAATGTCAATTGGAGAAAGCACATTTTCTTCTTCTAAAATCTCTGAAAGTGCTTACAAGGACTGTAGATGTGAAATGTTACTTGTTGCACATTTGACTGTAGATGCTCTAATTTGATGAAAATATATATTCTGAAATGAAATAATTGTATTCAGGAACTTTGTTTCTTCACTTTTAAGCTCTTTTTTTGTACCACGTATTGTTTAAGATTATTTATTCTACAAAATTGTGAACTTCACATAAATCTCTTTTTGTTTGAGTTGAGTATAGTCTATTGACTTAACGATAGTTTAAACTCGGTTAGGAACTCCTACTCTTGATAGTTCATCATCACTTTTCTCAATTCCTTTGTCATTTATTTATATCTTGCCACTTCAGGAACTCTTGAACATTGTGGAAATGAAAGCTCCTTTTCAAACTGTAATATGATTAGTAACATGATTATCCTTTAATAAATGAATGTGAGCTCTAAGACTATACTTGTATTGATGCAAATGTCTTCCTCTTAGAGCTTGGAGCTTTTCTGCTCTGAAAATTCTTTATTGAACTTTGTGCCTTAGATTCTATTTATAATTTGTATGCAATCTACATTTTTTAGTACATAATTTGAATCATGAATTGTGTTCTTTTCTGCTACAACCTATACCTACACACTTTAAGAAAATAAAAAAATAATTAGGATTTTTGGCCTCTCTTATGTTCCATAGTGACTTTATTTCTCTTTCCTTTTGTTGTCATGATTATGGGAATCATATGTGCTACTATAAGATATTGCTTTATTGATTCTGTATTTGTTACTATATGTGCCTTATGACTCGATATCGGAAATCCATTTGCATGAATTTAGATAGTACATGAGTACAGATTAAACCTTGAGCTCTTGACTGATGTCTTTCCTTTCATTTTTAGGTACACTTGTAGCTTTGGATGACAAAGATGGAAGATGGAGCTCGAAATTAGAACAAAGCGGACTAGGAGAAAACCCAATGCAATGATGGGTTTCTTCTATACTCTTTTACTTTTAACTTTATGCACATGTACTTCCTACTTTATTAGTTATGAGTTACATCCCACGGCTTGTGTGGGAAACATTGAATTTCTTCATGAATAAATGACATTAATTTCTATAACTGAGTTGTATACTTCTTTCCGCATTCAGCTTTTATAATGGATATTGATTTTATAATGAAATAAACAACTCAATCACATGATTAATAGTATTTAAACATGTAGAAATAATGAATTTTAATGTACCTGTAACTTAATAATGAACTCTTCTCAATTCCATGTAACTACAACTCTGTTTGTTGTTCCTGAATATAACATTTCACCTAAACTATGATTCCTACCTTCATCAAGGCAATGCATTAGTCCTTCAGGGATTTTATGTTTCCTTGCTAAAGACAAACATGAAATGGTAGTCTATGTGAGGTGTTACATTCTGTAACAACACACATAGCTGCAGATTACATGTAGTTAATCAATTGTTGCAACTAAAAACACAATAAAATTGTATGATTTTCCCCTAGTTAGGTCCATTTCATCAATACCTTCCATCAAAACAAATTTTTGAGTTGGCTATTTTTGCATAAGTGCAAAAATTATCAAAATTTCTTACGATCATACGGGGAAATTTTCTTGTTAGATTTTAGACCAAGTGCCTTGCTCTTTTCCATTGGGAATGGAGTTGAAGCATATAAACAAAATCTATCTTTTCTGAAAAACTGACCCTTCTGAAAAACAAACTAAAGTTGGGAAAGGATCTAGTAAACCAGATCACATGCATAAGTGCACTTATTGAATTAAAAAACATTGCAATGTGCATGAACTACACTTATTAAAAGGGAAATCCTACTCTAACCAAACACTATAGGATTTTCAATAATAGTATTTAAGAAATTCACATGAATGGGAACTTCTTCTTCGTTCAACCTTGAAAGCTTAAATGCATTGTGCTCTTTACAAGCTTAAATCATGTAAGGACCACTCCAAATAGTTTCAAACTTCATGTGGTTTCTGGCTTTGCACGATCAACATCCCATTTCAACATAATGTCTCCTTCATTGAAGACTCTGAACTTAGCTTTTTTATCAAATGTTTTCTTGATCTCTTTTGATTCTTTTCCATATTCAGATGAGCTTGATCTCTTAGCTCTTGTAGCTCCATTAATTCTGCATAACGAACCTACATTGGTTTGTTCTCGATTAGTTCCATCCAATGCAAAGAAATCCAATGTGGGAAACTCAACTGAGAAGGGTATTCTTGCCTCTCATCCATAAAGAAGCTTGTACGGTGAATTGCAAATTGATCTTTTAGGAGTCACTCTGTCAACCCAAAGTGTTGAATTTAACATCAGATACCAAGCTCTTTGGTTGTCTTTGAGTGTTCTTCTGATGATCTTCAAAATATTTTTGTTAGTACTTTCGCTAAATCCATTACCTTGTGGGTAATAATTAGATGAAGTACTCAAATAAATACCATGCTTAACAGCCTAATCTGTTACCTTTGCACCAAGAAATGCTAAGGCATTATCTGAAATGATAGTTGTTGGAACACCAAATCTACAAATTATACCTTCATAAAATGATAAGATTGAAGTATCATTAGCTTCTTTCAAAGCTACTGCTTCAGTCAAATGTGTAAAATAATATGTAGAAGTCAAGATCCACTTGTCCTTGTGATGAAGGTGGATTTATCATGCCAATGAAGTCAAGACCCCACTACATGAATGGTTGATCCACTGAAATAGGTTGCAGGGGTAAGCAAAGCTAAACATTCCTTTCCAACAAAGAAAGCACACTTCTTACACTTTCTAATCCATTTGAAGCATTCCTTGAATATGTTAGGCCAATAGTAACCAACTTTCATAATTTTTAAGGTTGTAGTACATGCTTTGAAAAGTGACCTCCTGCAGGTCCTTCATGAAACTCGGATAATAGTTGCTGAATTTTATCATAATCAATACATCGTAGCAAAATTATGTTTATATCCCTTTTAAACAACACATCATCAATGAAAACATAAGGTATAACTTATAACATGAAATATATTCATTTATTCTTATCCATGCCTTTCGGATAAGTATTGTGTTGCAAGTATATAATCAAATCAATAATCCATATTTATTCCTGAACTTCTGGATTGAGTTTTGGTTGTTTGTTTTTAGGCTATAATAAGATTTCTAACTATTGATATTTCATTTCAGCATACTTGTAATGAATTTTCTAATTTTGTATCTGTTGTTTTTCCATATCAACAATCATATGTTCACACAATCCATTTCTTAAAAATGTTTTTGCAACATGGATGTCAACATCATACTCCATAACCTTTGTAATCCATCGCTCTCTTCTCATTCAATTCTTTGTTCAACAAGAACACTTTAACACTTGGATGAGAGACTAAAACATGTATCTTATTATTGGAAAGCATGTACTTGAAATTCTTTAATCCTCTAACTACAAAAAGTACTTATTTTTCAAGAAATGTGTACCTGTCTCGTAGTCATGTAAGCTTTGTCCAAAGAAAGCAATTGGCTGCTCAATATTTTCATCATTAACTTGAGTTAATATGGCTGAAATGGTTTCAGCTCCTGCAAGTGAATACATTGTAAAATCTTTATCAAAAGTTGTATTAGCTAGGGTAGGACCTTGTGAAATAGTTGACTTGATAACTTCAATTTTCTTCTTCCTTCACCGGTCCAAGAAAAGTTTTATCTTTCTTTAACATGGATGTTAATGGTTTGACTAATGGTGTAAAATCTAGAACAAATATTCTAACAAAGTTGATTTTTCCAAGAAAAAATTGTAATGCTTTCTTATGATGAGGCAAGGATAGTTGTGAAATTACTTCAATTTTGAAAGGATCAATAACTAAACCTTGTCTAGAAACAATATGTCCAAGTAATTTACCTTGATGAACTAAAAATATAGACTTTTTGGGATTAAATGATATTCCAAACTATCTGCAAAGCTAAAAATTATGTCTTAGATGCATAAGATGATCATCATAATTCTTCAAAAATATAGTAACATCATCTAAATAAACCAATATGCATTTATTTAATAGGCTATGAAAATCCATGTCCATTGCACATTGAAATGTTGCACCGACATTGGAAAGTCCAAAAGGCATTCTTTTGTAAGCATAAGTACCCCACTTTGTAGTGAAATTTGTTTTGTATTTGTCTTCTTCACACACAAGAATTTGATTGTATCCGCTATAACCATCCAAAAGGGACAACCTGTCTGAACCTGAAATTGTTCTTAAAATCTGATCCATGTTGGGTAATGGATAATGATCTTTTAATGAAGCCTTGTTAAGATCTCTAAAATCCACACATAGCTAGATTTATCCATTCTTTTTTCAAACAAGAACAAGATTAGCTACCCAAATTGAATGTTTGACTGGAAATATAATACCTAATTCAATCAGTTTGGATAACTCTTTTCTCATCAAGGGTTCAATCTTAGGATTTACAAGCCTTTTTTTTTTCCTAACTGGCTTGGAATTTGGTTGCAACTCTATGGTATGTTGAGCTAAAATAGGATCAAAACCTCTCAGATCTTGATATTTTCAAGCAAAAATATCTCTGAATTCTTTACACAAATTAATAAAAGATTGTTTTTCAGCTAAGGAACATACTTTTCTGATAAATAATTTCTTTTCATCATCAACTAAGATATCTTTGTAGTTATCTGCATGAGTTGAGATCTTCCTTTATCCTTTCTTAATTGATCATCAAACTGAAAATATATTCTAATGTGACCAGATATTAGGGTAGCTTGTTTTTCTTCAATTGAATAATCTAGTCACCATATAAATGTTGCGAGTTTTCTTGATTTATTACAAAAAAATTAGCTTTTTCTTTGTAGAAATCTATAAATTTTCTCATCATATTTAAAAACTTGAACATTTTATTCATTATCAGGTACTAAAGGTCTGATAATTAGTTTTATATGTGGTTGTACTTTGTTATTTTTGATCTGTTCTAGCACCTCAAAGCTAGCACCAACTGTTGCAAGTCTCTGTTTACATGTTTTTTTCAGCTCTTAGAATAGATTGCATATTAATAACATCAAAATCCTCCATTAAGTCTAAAACTCTATGTTTGTAAGATTTTAGTAATGAATTCTTACACACATTAAAGTTTTTTACTTGATTAATTACTAACTCTGAATCACCAAAAACTTGCAACATGTTGATACCTCTTTTTCTGGCCCATTGTAAGCCATGAATTAATGCTTTGTACTCAACTACGTTACAAGTACATGAAAATTACAGACTTAAAGCTGAAAAATACCTTTCATTTGTAGGGGAAGTGAGCATCAAACCTGCACCTTGTCCTTTTTTTTTCTTGGCTCCATCAAAATGAAGCTTCCATAGCCCTTTTGTTGTTTTTCTATTTTGGACAACAAGGGGATTGGTGCATTTTCTTCATGCAAACAATAAACGCCAAATAAATCTTCTTTTGCTTCTTTGAAAGGATCATAAGCATGTTCTTATTGAGTTTTTTCATCCATAAACATGTGTTGTAACATCAAAATCATATTGATCTATGGCTACATAATTTGCTACAGCATTTGAAGCATGAGGCTCAATATGAAATCTAGCCAGAGGCTCTGAATTAATAGTAACTTTAGTTCCATACCTTGTAGTAAAGAATAAGAATGACCAATATGAAGAAATATAACCTCCTATCTTTTTGTAAAATCTCTTGATAAGCATAAGGAAAAGTAGGGAGGTAAATCTATGATAAGAGATACTTATAAGATAGAAACATTTGGACAAGCATGCAAAGTTACCTCTAAATTTCTAATAACACCAATTGTGTTAGTTTTTATTTCGTTAAGCTCAGAACACACTTTTCTCTGTAGGTTCATATTGCATGCCTAATTTTTTTGCAATTACTTTAGGCATTATTGTGTTTCTTACACCACTGTCAACCATGCAGTTATGAACTAAATGATCTCCAATAATCAAAGATAGATAAAAGGGTGGTAGTTTTTAATATCATGAGCATTTAAAACCTTTTGTACTATCCACTTAACCTCCTTCATGTGATCTTGCTCGATTGTACTAAGGACCATATCTTCTTTATGAGCTTCCTTTTCTATTGGTTTTGAAGAAATTTACAACTTAACAAGCTCATGAGAAAGTAACTCCTATTTTCCTAGAATACTCAGAGCATCCCACAATGAAATATTAATATTATGTTTTTCATTACCTCAAAAATATTAAAAGAAGCAACAATATTTGAAAAATCTTCTACAATTTTAGCATAAGCTTTAGAAAAAATTGACTCTGCTTCAAATGACTTTTGAAATATGAGGTATGAATAATCTTCTAGGATCAAGATGAAAATATTTTTTCTACTCTTTAAGAGCTGAATTGCTTGCTTTTTTTTTTTTTAAGGAATAGTAGAGTTGTTTGTTGTTTTTTGACTGTACTTGTTGTTTTGTGAGTGACTTGTAGGTAGATAAGGTCTATTTTTTTGTTTTTCTTTATCTTTAGCCTTTTCTTAAGACCTAGTTGTGACTACAATAAAGTCTTCCTCTCTAAATCGACTAGATTTTATTCTGGTGGTTTCTGACTATGAGCATCTTGTTGCCCACCCTCTATTTGAGGCATAAATAATGCTTCAAATTGAGGTTGTGCAACAAGGCTTATATTCAAGAATACAATTGGACAATTTACAAGTTGAATGAGGTTGATTACAAGGTAAACACCACTCTTCAAAACCATGTTAACTGGAACAAGAGCACTAGATGAACTAGGAGCCTTTGGATCAAATTGCCTTTATTGATGTGGCTATATATATAGTTCTGATTTTCTTTGATGAGGTTACCTATTCTATAGATTTTGTAAGTAAAAATCTTGGTAAGGCCTGCTAGGCTTAGCTAGTTTGTTCTCAATTGACGTTAATTTATTTCCCATAGTCTGCAAATCCTTAAATACATCATTTGATGGAGCTATAAAAACATGCTCTATAATGGTAATAGGTTGTGGAACAGGTGAAAAATATGCTATAAGAGGCATTGAAGGCCTTGGGGCTAATTTACCAACTTGAATAAGGTTGTTTTCAGCCCTAATGGAAATATCATAAGTTGTTGGGAGAGTATCTCCTCCCATAGACTGAATCATAGCTGAAATATCACTATTTAAATCTCTTGAGATAATATAGAAATGCATGATCATCTTGAGGCTTAACACTAGCTGGAATTCTTTCCCAAGTTCTAGCAAATCTGATGTTAAAACTAGCCATGAATTCATGAGGAGCTCTTTTGATTGTAGAAAGTTGTTCTATGAGAGATAGGTGATCAGAATTGTCTTGAAATTGCTTAAGTAATTTCTCCCTAACTCATCCCAAGTTCTTATACTCCCTATCGGTAGAGTTTTGTACCATTGTAAAGCTTTTCCTTTAAATGATGCAGCTAAGAGTCTTAAGGTTACATCTTCATGAGTTATATTATGAACTACAAAAAAGGATTGCAATATCTTTAATGTGCTCTATAGGGGTAATCTGATTTTCACTAGTAAATGAAGGTAAAAATTTCAGGGAAGCAACAGTATATCATGATAGACTTGAATTACTAAAGGGATGTCATTAGTAAAGGTCACAAAATTTCTAGGTGGTTGTAGAGCCATTGGAATAATAGGGATTTGAACAACAAGATTAATACGTGGTGAATGAAGAGGAGGAGGGTTGCCAAAACTGGGCCTATTATAAGGTAAGGTATTTCCAACTCTTCTTCTTCTTGTAAAATTCAAAGGTAAAGAAATAAAATCAATAGGAAGTCCTCTTACCGATGATCTTGTAGTCACTTTAGGCATGGAACATGCTACAAAATTGGTCTGAAATCAACCTTACGGAGTCGCCAAATAAATATTTTGATTTTTAGAATAAATTGTTGCAGCTTGTTGTTCAAAAGTGACTATCTTTCACTGTAAATCTGCTATAAATTGTTATAATCTGCTACAAATCTTATTCATGTCCCATTGGGCGTGCCAAAAATTGTTATCTCTCAAAAGTGCACCACTGGTTGGTGATGACAAAGGGGTTTTTAGCTTACTTGATCTCTAACTTTCGTAGATACAATGAAAATATCTCATGTTTGTGGGTATACCTATTATTGAGGTGAGTCTTCGGTATCAAGGCCGGTTCCTTATTGATGTATCCTAAACTATGTTTTTGGGGTTTTTAGGGTAAAAAAATGACTATAACTAAAATTGAAATTGGCGATACACCAAAATTGTTGAGGGCTTTGATTGATTATATGCACAATAAAATTGAGAATGAATTTTAGATGCATGAACCAATGGTTTTCAGAAAATATTAAGGCAAAACACTTATGTATTAAGGGATAAATCACAACAATACGACAAGCTAAACATGCACACTAAGACTATGTAGAAAATACCAAATTTGCAGCAAGGTAGGATGATTAATCATGGAGTTAACATTCACAAGGATTAATGGAAAGATACACACCACTGCAAATAATTGGAAAGGCCGAAACTAGTTCTCATTCAAGGAAAAACTAACAAAATATGCTCCAAAGCCTCCTATTTCCAAAAGTCCTCCTTTGTTCCTTGATAGGGCACACAATATATAGTAAAAATAATTCACCCCTTCCCTCCTGAAAATAGGCTAAAATTTGTATTCACCCATGTATGCTAATTTTATCCCTTTATCATGAATAAAAATAGACATGCTAATTACAATGAGACATTAATAGCCTTGAGAGTTACAAAAATAAACTCAAGTCAAAATGCAATTGATTGATCTATTTTTAATAAAAACTTGGGTGAATATTTTGCTAAAATTAACCACTTGCTTACTGTGCAAGTCTCTTCTAATGCAAGTACATGCTTTTTTCTTATTGAAGTATAATTAAATTAATCATATCTATGCTAATGTTGACACCTGTGCACTTGACATGCATATCATAATACTCCCTTATTTTGTGAAAAATAAGGTAATTTTGGGCCTCAAAATAATCTCCATGTGTTTGATTTTGACCTTTGTGTATTCACCCACTCATGCTGATAATGACATATTTATCTCTTTGTGTTTACATGCATAAATAATCTTGTGTAAGAATAATATTTTAATCTCCAATACTTAGCAAAAAGATCCATCCCACTATGGGGACCACTTGTCCATGTACACATGCAAAAATAAGGTCTTCTGCTCCATAGTACGAGACTACCTTTAGCATATTTTAAGGTATCTTGTAAACTTTAAGATAATGTATTACCCTCTCATTGACCTTGGCATTTACCAAATATTTTTGACCATACACACTTGGCCACCTTTGGATTTAATTCTTATCATTGTATAGTTGGAATGCCATCTTTGACTCATCATTGCACATATTATTTTTTGGGCTCCTTGAATATTTTGGAATCAATTATTTCAAACCTTAGAAAGGTTAGCACAAATAATATGTGTGGCCACCTTTTTTATTAATCATGATGCTCTAAACAATAGTCTTCAGGCCCTTCATGCAATACAATGGTTTTTGGCATTTGATTATTTCGCGGGATATGGTTTTGTACCTTAGAAAGGTCAATGCAATTATTATTTGTCCTATTGGGGCTGGCTCCCTCCCCACGATGAATCCAACCCTTGGAAGGCTTGTTAGTGGCTTAGCTAAACCCATGGTTTTTATGGAAGTTGATGTCCCTATATTTCGACCGTTGATCCTATATTTTACTTGATCTTCATCGTTGATCTATTGGCTCCATGGTTAGGGTTTGAGTTTTTGTAATAAATGAGGTCAGTTCTTTGATGACCATTGATCTATGTACCTTTCAATGTGGATTGTTGATGTGTATTTATGATAAGTTTGAGTTTGCATTAAAGTTGGCACAAGATCTTGATCATTGATATTCCTCCTTCTTGATTTTGAACCATTGATCTCCAAGTACTCGCTCTCTGATCGGTGGTTGGATTGTGATTTACATCTACTTTGTTTAGTCTGTAATTACAAATTTGGAGCCTTGATATCCACCCTTTAATACTACGATGGGTTAGTTTGACCTAACCCGTGGGTTAAGGTAGAAAATGAAAATTTGACCCACCATTTGGTCATTTACACGCATTGAGCCGATGGCTAGTGAAGCGTTGAACATTTTTTTCACTACTACTATTAACGATGATTTAAACCTCAATTTCTTATATTTCTTTGAACTTAGTGAGTTCCATGAAGTTTGATATGATTGATATTCGCCATTTTTACTCTGTGTTGATGGTTATGATTCCAAAAATAAAAACGACTACCATTATTGATCCTTTTGAGTTGTGATTTGAGCATGTGAATCTTGGTCGTTTCTTGGTAAGGAGGTGAGCTTTGTTTATTGATCACTATGAACATTACCTTCACACTTCTTGGATTTAATATGCTCTGATAATTTGAAATGTTTCTTCCGTCTATGTTCCTTGTCAAAACTAAGTTTTAAAATCATTACGGACGTCGATACTTTTCATTGTTTATGGAGATCTTTTTTGGGTTTTCAAAATCTTGATCATAATGGTGAGTTATGTCACTTTTTGAAGATCTTTGCAAAAATTTTGGTGATATTTCACAGCCATTGAGTTTATAATATGTTATCTTTATTTGCATTCATAAATCGTGAAAAATTTTAAATGGATGTATTGGGTTTCTTTGTATATTTCTTAAACTTGCACTCGATCACTGCATGATCTCTATGAGCTTTAAACCTGATCTAGGTCATCATGTTTCATTTCTCTGAGGCACTTTGTAGATGATTGTCATATTTTCCTTTCCTTGGAGCTCTAAACGTTGCATTCGCCACGCATTTATACTTCGGGTTGTTCATTTTATTTCTCCATTTGTGACCCTTGATTCAATGTTTTCATTTTTTTCGGGAACTTTTACATACTATCTCGGCTTGTATGTTGGGGTTTTATGAAGTTTTAAACCTTGGCGTAACTCGGCCTTGTCCTTTTATGCTTGGTCACTTGTATGGCTTTTCAACTTCTTTGGTTCGACTCATTCCTTTCTTTTATACTGATTGGGTCGTCATTAAAGGGTTCTTTATTTTGAACTGGAGTATGAGTTCTTATATTTGCTCATACCTATGAGAAGGTCTCTTTTCCGACAAGATTTATTATGTTTATTTCTGAGCTTTCTTCATCATTTTTAGCTTGAACTTGCATAACTTCGATGCTCGGATGATGCTCTTATGCTTGAAGCTATTAAATTACGTAACTCGGAGAGTTGTTTCTAATATAACAATTTGGGGTTTTTGAGCTCAATTTGTAACATTGACTAGCCACTATAGAATATGTAGTTCCAGTTTGTTTTTATTTGTAAGGCTTGAGCATTGTTTGATCTCGCCATGGCTGTTATAAAGGAAAATCTAGTTTGATCATTGTTGTAACTCTATCTAATGATGTTTTCTGATGATAATGCAATTTTCTTTCTTTTATTATTCTCAATCAATTGCTGAAACATGCAACTCAAAACTTCGTTACGATGTATAGAATTGGTGAAGTATACCTAAGCTAGGGGAGGTTCTTTCAAAAAATATTGTTACTGTTGAATTAATTAATGATTATATGAAATATGCAGCTATGTGTGCTACTGTAAAACATAACAGATCACATAGCCTACAAGTTCATGCTATCTTCAGCAAAAGAACATAAAGCCCCGAAGGACAAATTTGTGTTGCCTTGATGAAGACACCGAATTGCAAAATAGATAAATTGTTAGGTTTTGAAATGTAAATCATGAATGCAAATTACGAAAACTAGAGTTCATTCTTGGATGTTACAAGTATTTTTAATGATCTTTCCTTCATGATTAATACATTCAATTATATTATTGGGTTATTTTTTTCATCATACAATCCATACAGAAAGTTGAATACAGAAAGAAATACACAACTCAATTTCAGAATTCAATGTTTTATTCATAAGAAATTTCAAATGTTCCCACACAAGTTGTGGGATGTAACTAAAAGTAAAGTACAACTACTGAAATAAGAGGTACACATGAATGAAAGAGAAAATAGAGGAGTATGAGTGAACCCATCATTGCCTTTGGGTCTTCTCCTTTCATTGATGCACCTCCATCTTCAGATTTGTTCCATCCCCATCTTCACTACTGAAAATATTGTACCTGAAAAGAAGAAAGGAGGAAAATTATCAGTTAAGAGCTCAGGGTTAATCCATATTCCTATATTGTCCTAATTCATGCATATGAATCTCTTAACAACAGGAGATATAGATTACTTGAGGATCAAACTGCATACATGATTTACTCACTCAAAAAGAAGGAGAGAAAAGAAAAAAGAAAAACCATGGACATAAGAGAGGTTAAAAATTCTAGATATTTTATAACTATTTTCTTAAGTGTGCAGGTACAAGTTATAGCCAAAGAAGAAATAAATCGAGTCTTTTAGTCCTCACTACAGATAAAGATTACAGATTTCAATGACTTATATCCTTTGGTACACGAAGCAAATAATTCACAAGTACATACTAGTATGAAAGAAGAATGCAACTCAAACTTCAAAGTAGCTATCCTAGAAATAGGAGAAGTTATAGTGTAAAAACAAAAAGAGACCTGGAAAGACAAAATACATGTTACAGATTACAACTAAAGGAGAAGAATCAATTTTCAAGAGGCTAAAGTTAACTAGAAAAATAGGATTACAAATTGAAATAATGAGAAAGAATTCTGGAAAATTTTGACAGGGCTTTGCCATGTAAAATGGACATTTTAAAATTTTCCAACATGCATATCAAAGTTGTAATAAAAAGGAAATGCAATATTTAAATAGAAAAAAATGAACTGCACTTTCAGTCATCAACATGAAGTACTTTGGAGCATTCATTATAGCTTAACAATTGAATAACATGAAGTTTCAAGATAATCTAACAAATTTCAGCCATTTTAAATTACAGTTTTCAAATGAAGCGAGTATGAGTGCACAGAAATGCTACCATCAAAGAAGTACAATATTCAAGCAAAAATAAATAAGACTACAGTATTTTGACAGAGCATCTGAATCAAGGCTCATGCCTTCTAGTGGCATTACAAGAGTGAGAAACTATTTACAACTTCTAGAAGGCCACATACAAGGTACAAAGATCTCATGAAATCAAGAACAGTCAAAGTACTAATGCTTGTAATTTCTAGAATGTAAACAAACAAGCTGCTGAACATAGAAAAGAGCTCTCAGAAAGGGGCGATTGATACCAACTATAAAACATAAGGTACATAAATGAGCATTTCATAGTGCAGCTAAATCAATATCAAGATAACCACTTCCAACAACTGCTAAATGATGTATGACAAGTACAGAAATAAATCAAGATGCTACATCACTTCTACAAAGTACAAGTGTAACTACAGTTACATAATATCTTCACCAGGAACGTAAACAAATGTTTGTAACTCACATAGAAAAATCTACGAGAGTGTTAGAAGTGTCATTCTTGCACGGGTCTATATCTATCCAGAGAGAAGTTTTTCAGAAATAATGAAATGGAAGATGATTCATATTTCCTAAAGAATATTACAAATAAAATGCAAAGCTGAATATAGAAGTTAAGGTCCTAAGAACCAAGTAAATTCATCTTAAACAAGCCCTTGATTGTTGATGGATGAAGCACCTTGCAAGAGGTTTTACTTATTTTTGGTGGAGGGACAGCCACAACAATCCAATACAATCTCAATGGCTTCATAATACTCTAGAAGAGCTCGATGAGAACACCAAACTGAGTGATGTAAATGAGGTTAACATTAAAAATTATAAGTTCTTACATAGAATGTCTATAACTTGCAAAAGGAGAATTTAGAAATCATATCTGAAGTAAAGGAAAAATTCATATCGAACAGAGCTCTAGAATTGAGGAATTACAAAATAGAAAACCAGAGATCCACATCTCTTCCACAAGATTCAAACTCAGTGATTACATGGCTGAATAGAAGGAAGTATAGAGCTCTAAAAGAAACTATGTGAAGTGGTTTTCAACGTTTCCAAAAACATTATAATCTTCAAAAATAGATTACAGAATCAAAAGGAAGGTTTCACATACAAGAACTCATAAGCAAAAGGAAAGACACCCATGTCCAGGTTATCCAAGTTAAGCTTTTGAAATTAAAACTTGAGATCATATAGGTACAGATAAAGGAAATCAAAGCCAAAAAAGAAGAACCCAGAACAAATTTCAACTTGAAATCCCCAAAGGAACCAGGATAACACTTAAAATGCAAAGAAAGAGTGAAGTATCAATATATTGAAGTCAAAATGACAATGATGAAGCAGTTTCAAAGCTCAGAAATCAAAACTTACCATCCTTCATCAAAACAATGATCTCATTTGAAGAAAATCTAAGCTCCAAGAGGTCGACCATGGTGGCTAATAGACCACACAGAGAGTTTGAGACAAAGAAACCTTATAGATTTCCTCATAACATAGATATCTCGTGAAGAAAGCCAAGTAATATAGCTCGAAAGGGATAGTAATGATGTCCACAAACTTCACTGAGTTCTACCAACTCAAAAAAATACATCACAGTCAAAAAATCGAGCTCTAAGTTGAAGATACGAGAAAATATCCACAACCACTTTTCTTAGAAAACTCGAATAGAGCAAAACAACAAAGATACAGATTCACTCAAACTCAGAGAACCATTTATGCAGAGGGGCCAAGCTCAAAGAGTTCACAACAATGGTGCTACCAAAATTTTTGCCAGGGCTTCACCCACAGACTAAAAATCCAAATGAAATGATCATTAGGGTCGAGTTAACCTTTACCATGAAAACTCAAGAGGCAAGTCAACATAACTCAACCACGATTAAAAGCATCAACAATCAGAAATAAAACCGTGCCAGATCAATGTCTCTAGATTGATCCCTAAATTTGAAGCAAACCACCATGATCAGGAAGCCACCTGCCACATTAATTATGGGGTTAAAACCCTAATCACGGGTGGAAGGAGACGAAAAAGGAAAGAGATCAATTCCCAAAAATTTATCACAAATTTCAAAGAAAACTCGACCTCAATTAACCATGTCACATACAAAACACATGGAGGGGTGACTCATCGTCACAAGGGGCCAACCCTTGTTATGTTAAAATTATTTGAAATTTTTACTTATCAACCTTAGTCACTTAAAATAATGCAAAACCGACCATACATGCCAACAATGATCACCAAAAAGGTAAAATTAAACCTTAGTCTCTTTGAAAATGCAAAAGCCCGACAAGAAAATTACAAGGCGATGAAATTTGAAGAGATGGCAGACTATAGTATGTTATATGTGTATTCAAAGGTGGCCAAGTATATTATAATGGATTTTCACAAAGTACCCCCGTATATATCTAAAAACCATGGTAATATGCTAAGTCCACAAGAGTGGCCAAACCGAATAAAGACAAGTGCACACATCAAAAGTGGCCCCACATACTATAGAAGACAAGAGTTGAGCATGTGCACATGGACAAGTGGTCCCCACAGTGGGGTGAATAATTTTTTCTAATAATTGGAGATCAAAACTATTTATTTTCTTACACGTGAGTATTTTTGCATGCCTTCATAAAAGGACAGAATAGACAAGAAGACAAATTCACATGCACAAGGAAGGAGACTTGCTCATCAAGTAAGATTTATTATTAGAAAATTATTCACCCATTCTTTTCTTAAAAATAGAATACAGTCAACTTCAGTTTGACTGAGATGTAACCGATGGCTGTTAATGCCTCTTTATATTTACATGTTTTATTCCTTTATTTATTAATAAATGAAGGATAAAAATAGGATGCATGAGCGAGTATAATTGTAGCCTATTTTTGGGAAGGGTAAGAAAAAATTTGCTATATATTGTGTGCCTTGGCAAAAGCACAAGTGGCAATTGAAGTTAGTTTTAACTAGCAGAGGGAGGACTTTTTAGATATAGGAGTGCTAAAGTAATTTTCTCGCCGGTTTTGCCCTTTGAATGTGAAGAATTTTATGCCTTTCCATTTATTTGCAGTCTTGTGTATGTTTCCATTAATCTTGTGAATTTTGAATTTCTGATTAATCATCTTACCCTATTACAAATTCAATAATTTATGCATGATATTAATGTGTATGTGTAACTTAGCAAAGATTATTTTGATTTTATCCCTCAATATATCAAAGTGTTTACCCTTAATTATCTTCAATAAATTGTTGGCATGTGTATCAGAAATTCATTCCATATCAATTGTGCATGTACTTAGTCAAAGACCTCATACAAGTTTGGTGTATCACCTAAGTTTTAATTTCATTATTTACATTCATCTTTTACCCTTAAACACCGAACATCGCTTTAGGATATATCAATAAGGAACCGGCCTTAATACCGAATAATCCCCTCAAAATAGGTATACCCACAAACCTGAGGTGTTTCCATTGTATCTACGAAAGAGAAATAAAATTTGCAAGCTTAGAACACCTACAACCATCTCTCTACAGGGTGCACTTTTGAGAGATAACAATTTTCAAATAAGTGTTTAAAGAAAAATGTATACTACTTCTTTATTTCTAAAACTTGTATAAGTATTACGATTTGATAATAGCTCAATCATATGCTTTCAAAGCGTTTCTTCAATCTAAAAATATACTTTGACTTGAATCATGCTATTTTTAGCTGAAGTTTTGGTATTTCCCTATGGAAATATTTTCTTGAATGCCTTGAGCTCTGTAATTATATGCACTTGGAAATGTGAAATCAGCATCAATCTTTCTTTTATTTTGAAAATTTGTACTTGATGGATCCTTGGATACTTCAATGGACTGTAGTTGTAATCAACTTAAAATATTTTATTTCTTTTTATTTGATACATGAATTATTTCCCATACCTACAGTTGATCATTGTAACTCAACATCTGTACTTTGATACTTGTGAATTTTTTTCTTCTAGAGAGAGTTGTATTGTCATTTTATAAAATTTGTTTCACCTCCTCTTGATTAGAAGTTTGAAAAGTATCTTGTCTTGATTCTGGAATTCTTTTTACATCTTTCAAAATAGTATGGCATATTGTAAACCCTTAAAATTCTATGTTGAACTCATTTGAAATACTATTGTAGTTGACACTTATGATGTAAGGTTGAGAGTTTGACTTCAAACTCAAATTTTGTTTCCTTCTTTATCAATATGACACTCAAAAAATATTATTTACAATTCATTTATATTGTAGTAATTCATGATTGTTCCATTTTCTAAATAACAAATTTTAAGAAAACTTAAGAATTTTCTAGACTGCATACATCATATTTCTCATTAAGCCCTATTGTTCTTATATTATTGTCCTTCGTAACTTGACATAGCTATTGAAAATATGTATCTTGTGTATGTGATTCATTGGTACCTATACTTTGCACTTTAACTTGTC
This sequence comes from Taxus wallichiana var. yunnanensis, assembly GCA_018340775.1. Lineage (NCBI taxonomy): Eukaryota > Viridiplantae > Streptophyta > Pinopsida > Cupressales > Taxaceae > Taxus > Taxus wallichiana. The sequence continues at coordinate 430,292,520 of CM031242.1, read as the reverse complement.
TCTATCTCATCTTCAAATTACATGATATATCTAAACTGAAAACTTTCAACTCATTAAAGTGTGACACTTGAGAACAACTATTCCTCACATAATTTCATGCCAATATCAATTGGAGAAAGCACATTTTCTTCTTCTCGAAATCTCGAAATTGCTCATAGGGACTCTAGATATGAAATGTTACTTGTTGCAAATTTGACTGTAAATGCTCGATTTGATGAAAAATCTATATTTTCAAATGAAATAGTTGTATTCAGAACTCTGTTTCTTCACTTTTAAGCTCTATTCTATACCATGTATTGTGTTTAAGATTATTTCTTCTCGCAAAACTGTGAACTTCACATAAATCTCTTTTATGTTTAAGTTAAGTATAGTAGATTGACTTGATTCTAATTAAAACTAAATAAGGAACTCCTACTCTTGATAGTTAATCATCAATTCCTTTGCCATTTATTTATATCTACCACTTCAAGTACTTTTGAACATTATGGAAATAAAAGCTCCTTCCAAAATGTAATATGATTAGTAACATGATTTTCCTTTAATGAATGAATGTGAGCTCTAAGACTGTACTTGTATTGATGGAAATTTCTTCCTCTTAGAGTGGAAGCTTTTCTACTCAAAAATTCTTTATTGAACTATGTGCCTTAGATTCTGTTTATAATTTCAATGCAATCCACATTTGTTAGTACATAATTTGAATCACAAATTGTGTTCTTTTCCACTACAACTTGTACTTTCACACTTTAAGAAAAAATTTAGAAAATAATTAGGATTTTTGGCCTCTCTTATGTTCCATAGTGATTTTCTTTCTCTTTCCTTTTCTTGTCATGATTCTGGGAATCATATATGCTATTGTAAGATACTACTTGTTACTAGATGTGCCTTATGACTCTGATATTAGGAAATTCATTTGCATGAAGTGAGATGGTACATGAGTACATATTAAACCCTGAGATCTTGACCGACGTCTTTCCTTTCATTTTTCAAGTACTTTGTAGCTTATGGATGACAAAGATGGAAGATGGAGATCGAAAATAAAACAAAGCGAGACTAGGAGAAAACCCAAGGAAATGATGGGTTTCTTGTTAGATAATAAGGGATAAAATATGTGGAACAATCCCTCATAGAATCACAATAGTAGAAACTAATATGCATAAAATATTACAGATCTCAAATAAAATTGCATAATAAAATAACACAACACAAAGAGACTGTATTTAACGTGGTTCACCCAATTTGGGCTACGTCTACCAAGAATCACTTGCTTAGATTTTATTACAAGCCACCACTCTCTCAATACAATACCCAAATCTGTTTGGAGCTATGCTCAACAAACTCTATAGAATTCACACCCGAATTCAAAACACATCTGCAATGTTACATTATACCTACCATATGCATAAAACCATATAAGTAGAAAAATGCTTAAGCATTTTTACAAAACTGTGGGTATCAAAACCATGGGCCAAAACCATCCCATAAACCTATGGGTCAAAAATCCCACCCATATGAGAAAAGCACGTTTCCCGATATATCGGGCATGTTTTAAGGTCAAACAACTATGGAAAGTATACATTACTCTTAGTGTACAATCTTCAACACTTTATCACATGAAAACAGGCTCCACAACCTAACATTTCCTCTATACTCTTTTAATTTTAGCTTTATGCATATGAACTTCCTACTTCGGTAGTTATGAGTTACATCCCACGGCTTGTGTGGGAAACATTGAATTTCTTCATGAATAAATGAAATTAATTTTTATAACTGAGTTGTATACTTATTTTTGCATTCATCTTTTATGATGGATATTGATTTTATAATGAAATAAACAACTCAATCACATAATTAATAGTATTTAAACATGCATAAATAATGAGTTTTGATGTACCTGTAACTTAATAATGAACTCTTCTCAATTCCATGTAACTTTGTAGTGCCCACTTCCCTTCGACACTTTTGATATTGATCATGATACTGCTGACTATATTATGGACATTATTATAGTTTTGATTTAGTATGGTGTTAGATGTCATATCATGGATTATTGTTGACTCCGATTCATATATGATGCATGATGATTGTTAGAGACATTTTATATAGATGTTGACATGTTGTTGGACATGGTTATATATATATGGATGTTGTTAGGACATGTGATATTTGGATATATTGAGTAGACCGAGAAAATTGAATTTAAAATTGATGATTATATAGTTGCTTTGATGAAATTGTAAGTGATATTGTTGATTGTCTGGATGTTGTTGTGATTCATATATATATATATATATATATATATATATATTGATGATTTTGAAATTATATTATATTCATTTGGATGTTCTGATATGGCCACGAGGCTGAAAGGTATTTGTATTGTGCAGGTTAAAAATATCACAACAAACATCGGGGATTGAGACCAACCACATTAGAATTCTAGATGAATTCAACAAGGTCACCATGGCAACTTGTATTATTCATGTGTATGTGTGTGTGTCTGATTATTAGGGATTCCTATGGGGGATTACCTTTAAATGTGACCAAGGGTTATGTGGATTTATTTTTTTGAAATTCGAATTTCTCCTTGGAGGCTGATTTTGAGGCTTGTGGGACAAGTTAAACTTGTCCCATATCTCTTAAATTTACATGCCAACCTTACCTATGGTTGGAGGGTTTAAATCTAGCCTTCATTATGCATTTTTATATGTCAATTTGTATGCTTTAATTGAACTTTCTTACATGTTATTAATGTCAGTCCTTATGGGATGTGGGCTTGATTTGAGTGTGTAAGTAAAAATGTCATTTATTCACCTACTTAATTATTGTGCCTTGGAGATTGAAGTTGACTTATGAGTTAGAGTTGAGGATGTGTGATGTGGCATCCCACATGGATCCACCTCATCCTCTTCTCTTTCCTCTTCTATATATATTCAAATTCCTTGGATTGTTTTAGGGGGTTACTTCACCTTGTATTGCTTCATTTTGGGCGACTTCTTTTGGTTTTGGGAGCTCTTGTAATTTTTGGAGAAAGTTAGAGATTTTTGAATGCTTTTAGATTATTGATCTTGAACTGTTTATAATTGGAAAGCTTGTTGTTTGGAACTTTGGAAAAACTCCATCATGGAGAGGTAGGAGCTTGGCTCTTTAAAATTCTCTTCTCTTATGTATGCATATGTAATCTGTTGTGAATGTTTTGATATTGCTTGTTGGTTGGTTGGGTAGATGGCCTAGGTATGGTGTAGGAGAAGACTATGGGGATTTTTGTGGGGAGGCATAAGTTTTTTTGGGGAGGTATAAGTGTGGAGGGAGTTGGGATTTGGGTTCCACCTTGTAAAAGAAATAGCTTGCATTTCTTTACTTGTTATGGGGTGCCATAAGAGGTTGGGAGGCATAAGGAAATGTGAGGAATAAGGGGTACTTGGGGGAGGCATAAGGGCATGTCAGGGATTTGAAATGATATATATTTTGGTAGTTTGTTCTTAGGTGGTGATACCCATTTCCCCTTTGGGAGGAATAAGCAACATCCCCATAGTTTCTTGCTCCTTTGGCTTGCATGATGAAGCTTGAGTTTTGTTTGTTGTTTTGTTTTGTGGTGGCAAACTGCAGTTTTGTTTTGGACTGTGTTTTGAATGAGAAATCTGTCTTTGTGTTGTGGAAGCCTATTGTTGCCATGAGTTGAAAAAAACATTTCTTATTGCAATGTGGTTGGGGCTCAGGGCCAATGAAGAAGGATGGATTCTCCCTTTTCATTGGATGTCTCTCGTTGGTGGAGATCATTGCATTTCCCTATTCTATTGTGACCAAATTAGAGAATGATGGAAATTCACATTGTTGTTCGGAACCGAGAAAGAAGACAGTTTAACAGCTTCTTGCTGAGATCATTTCTTAATGTAACCTTTTCCCACTTGAAGTGGATGATCTTGTATATTATTTGTGATGGAAAGATGATCTATATGGGCTATGAAAGTTGTAAATTGAATTGTGAAAGAGATATACTATGTTTTTCTAATTTTGAAAGAATGTGAAAGAAATCATATTTTGTATATTGTAATTGAGGAATGAAAGAAGAAATTGTAAAGGTATCTCTTTGAATCAATAAAGGATTGTATTACTTTACTCAAATGGCATTATTGGGTATTAAAATCTGATTGTTGAATGTATTTTGAAATTTTGTTGGAAGGATGAAAAAATGAATACATATGGAGAAATGTCATAATACTTTGTTTTTTTAAATAAATGTTTTAGAAATCAGAATTGTAATTTGGCATTTGAATACTTTGCTTGAGTCAACTTAGTATGTTAGATTGGGTTGGAATGAATTCATAGTTTAAAGTTGGCAAATGAAAATAAATCTATTCAAATTTGAGCTCTGTTAGATAACTTTCATACTGGCAATTATTAATCAAAAATTGAACAGAATGACCCTACAACATCAAAAAGACAAAATGAAATATCAAATTTTATTTGTAAGGTCAAAATGACCCCAAACATACCAAAATACTTATGAAAATTTTATAGAACCTTTCAAATCGGGAAAAGGCAAAATTGCAGACTTCTTGCTGTATAAAATTGATAAATTTTGAATGCAAATCAATCAAGAAAACTTAACCTTGCAATCTATCCTAAAATCTTCCAAGTAAAATCCTCCATGCCTGTTTGGCAAATGGAAAAAGAATTAATGACAAATTTGAACAAAATTGATAAGTTAAAAATACCAGTTCACTTTCTAAGTGACAGAAATACATTTTCTCAAAATTGACCCTTTAAAATTTATCAAAATCAAATTCCTAAGGTTTTTGTGCAAAGAGGATGTCGAGATATTTCCAGAAATTCCTTGTTTGCCAAAAACTAAGTTCCCAATCAAAAGTTATGGCCTTCTGAAGTTTTTACTTCATTTCGGGCTCAAAATAATCTAACTGTCAAATTTAATTATTAAAATATTCTTGGGTGGACCCATGGGCTAAAACTTTCCTTTTACGATTTTTTTCAAAAGGTAAAAATTCATGAATTTTCCCGCTTCTCCACCAACCCATAAGCCTTTTTGACTAAAAATGATCTAAGTCCAAAAAGTTAATTTGGCAATTTTTCCTCCACGGCCCCGCCGCCTCGTAGCCAATCATTGATCAACACGTGGCTTCATTGGGCATCGTGAAGGCTCGAATCAATTTTAACCTTAAGCACTTTCAAAACTAAATTTGGAAAAATTGTAAGTTTTCCCCGCAGCCCCACCAGCCCACAACTAATCGTGCACTACCATGTAGCTCTTTCAAAAGAATTGTTTTGGCAAGATTTCTTAATTTCTTTCGCCAACCCGTAGTCAATGGTTTTCGACATGTGGCACCTCATGGCATTTGTAGAGGTGTGGGTTGTTTTAAACCCTTAATGCTCTTCTTGCGAAAATTCTAAATTTCCTAAGTTTCCCGGCCTGAATCTGTTTTCCCGAGTGAATCGGGCGTGACACATAGCACCCTTGGCGTCGGCAGAGGCGCAGATCATTTTTGATCCCTTAGCACTTATTCAAAAAAAAAGGATAAAAGCCTAAAAAATTCCGATTGCCTCAATTTTTTCCAAAATTTGGAATACTTGACACATGTTCCCTTATGGACTCGCAGGGAGCGCGGAGGTAAATTGCGCCTTTTGTCCCAAAAGGGAAAAAGCGCTAAATGTCTTCCCCTGCTCCGTTGGCCCACGTCTAGGAAAATTTTTCTTTCCGCTCTCCACTTTTCCACTTTTTTCCTCCGGTTGAATTTTATCTCCGAATTCCACAGTGAGTTGTGGAAAATTTTCCTCCACAGCCCGCAAGCCCGCTCTTGGGAAACTTTTCACCCTAATTCGGTTGATCCATAACTTGAGAAATATGAGGAGTTATGAGGACTTCTTTATATCACTGGAAAAGTGAGGGAATTCCCTATCTAATGGGAATATTTTTAGGAATTTTTAATTGCGTTAATCATGGGAAATAGCAAATTTAATCTTTAACCAAGTTCTGGGAGTGGGTAAGTAAGAATTTAATCGAATGATTTTAAATATGTATTCTTTTCCCCCAGTGTAATTAAACCTTGCTCTTGTCTTAGATCTTGTGGAATTAAATACCTTGGGTATTTAATTGTTTTGGTCCCTTAACCCTAAAATTTTAATCAAGGAATATTTATCTAAAATGTCAATGTAGTCAATGATTAAATTAATCCCTAAGGAGATTTGAGCTAGTTGTGGACTTATTACACTTGTTGCTTTATAATGTGGAAATTATTAATTATTATACTTGGGAAAAGTTATTAGCCGAATTTAATTGTCCTTGAGACTTTGGTCGTTAACACTTTTAAAAAAAAATTCCATAATTTTGTAACTAAACCTAGGTTGTTCATGGGTCTCAAGTGGGAGATTTTAGCGGGAGTTACATAACCGCAACTCTATTTGTTGTTCCTGAATATGACATTTCATCTAAACTATTATTCCCGCCTTCATCAAGGCAATGCATTAGTCCTTTGAGGATTATGTGTTTCCTTTCTAAATGCGGACATGGAATGACAGTCTATGTGAGGTGTTACATTCTGGAACAACCCACATAGATGTAGATTACATGTTGTTAATCAAATTTTGCAACTAAAAACACAATAAAATTGTATGATTTTCCCTAGTTAGGTCCATTTTATCAATGTCTTCCATTTTAAACAAAATTTCAAGTCGCCTATTTTTGTACGAGTGTAAAAATATCAACATTTATTTACATGCGAAAAATACATGGGCATCATCCCTCACTAAAATCGATTGTTTAGCTACCTTGTATTACATTCTATTAACCCTAATACCGGTCGGTTGCATTATGTTCTTGTTGTGGGATGGTATCATTTCTAACTATGTCGATGAAAGCTTCCTCACAATATTTAATATCTAATTACCTTAATTTCTACCCCACCACCTCACCTAGACACCTCATCCAACCACCTCACCCTAGACCTATTCTTGGCATGTTTCCATAACCAACAATAACTAAGTCTTACTTGCCTTAATGAGCTAAGATTTGGTCTAACCCTAAAATCAATCCCTAAAATCTCTCTAACCACATTCCCACTCATTAGAAGGGAAGTTTCCATTCTAATCCATGAGAATAAACTAATTGGGCCCAAGAAATTAGAAAGATCTACCCATTTTAGTAAACCTAGGGAATCCCACCTTAACCGATGCCAATCACCCCTAAACCGACATCGGTCAACCCGAAACCATCGTTGGTTACCATTTATTCACCCAAACAACCTTTTTTTGGGTTGGCACATTCTAAGAGCAAGAAAAGGAGATCAGAGCTGCATGCAAGTAAAACTAACATCCTTTCACGTATCCAGACATCCAGAGCCATCACCAGACAAATATTGAAGCATTGCACTCACTAATCATTCTAGGAATCACTGCTATGATATCCAACACTATTCTTCTGATCAATAACCACCTCCATTCAGCCATCAAAATCTACATCACAATAAGTACATCTCTACCAACGCATTGTCTATTTCAACATAGTTAACTTTTGTCATTCCTATCATTAGTTTATACTTTGCATGTTCATTCCTCCATTGCTTAATAGCTTGTAATCCCACCATTTCCCTTACCCACACCACCAAATCACCATTCTAACCTAATATCCATTTTCTGAGTGTACTTGAGATCTCCATAGACCTTCTCATCCACTCTCCCAACCTTATTTGACCTCAGATCAGCCCCTTCATTTGATCTATTTGAGTTTCTTTTACCTCGACCATACCGACGCGTCAATTATCCACAACCATCATCGGTTCTACCTAAACCGGCATCGGTCATACCCGACCGATGTCGGTCTCTGTGTTTTATACCTTGACCAAGAACAAACCCAACAATCATCCTACCAATTGACCTAAATAACCTAGAATCAGACCCTGACTAGTCCCAGTACCTTGACAGACACCTCATCTCTCAGATCCAACTATAGCCTAGCCTATTGTGATTGGATTTTCTTATTGTACTTGAATGAAATACCTAAATCATATCAACTACAATAGGAATTTACTTTATTTCTCACATTAATTTTTTTAAACAATGGATTGACAACCATCTAGGAAGTATCACACTTCCTGGAACTAGCATACGCTAGGTAGTCCACTTGTCATATATCATTTAACTATCCTTTTGTGGTCTTGTTTTCTATTACAGTAGTTCCTCCTAGCCAAAAGGAAGCTCTCACATTCAGCTATGGATCAAGAAGTTCAAAATGCATGCAACAACCATCAATTGACCAACATTTAATAGGTATTCCTCCTTGGCCCTTACCCTTATCTGTTTTGTCATTTTGAAAGGTAAAGAAAATGGTGAAACATTTTGGCACGCCTGTGGGACCCATCAAGGGGTTCTTTTGCATTTATTCATTCCTAGGTGAAAGTTGTGTGTTTGTTTCCCTTCAAAAAATCTTCCACATTAATTTTCTTCTTTGGAATCATTCTCCTTCTTTCTATTGTCTAAAAAAAATCATATTTTTGGTGCTTTAAAAAGAACACATCTTCCTTTCTTTTGCATTGCATTAGTGAAAGAGCATCCCTCTTCCTATTCATCACTTGCTACATCAATATCACACTTTGATTTGGGTTTAAAACACTTGCATTGCATTCTGATTTGTTGCATTATTAGCTCACATTAAAACTGAGGGCAACCTATATGCTGGAAGTCATGCCCAACTGATGGTTGACACAAAGAATCGTAGAAAGCACATTTTCTCTCTCTCTCTCTCTCTCTCTCTGTGTGTCTTACCAAACTTGCACAAAATCAAAATATACACATCTTTCTTAAACAACATCTTACCCGGAACATCTTTCAGTGATCACATGATCCGATTGGTAGGTACTCCCTAGCTCATTGCCTCTGTCGAGTCATCATCTCAAAGGATGGCCCACCCCCACCATAACATACCTGAAACCTCTCCTTTTAGATATCCTTCTTCGTAGGATGCCTTCCTAACCAAAAATTCTGTTCTAAATACACATAGTCAGTCCTAAATAGCATAAGCTAAACAAACATAAGAAAATCACTATTAGGATCATGTTTTTTCTTAGCATTCTTCTTGACTTGTGTTTTGAGGTGTGAGACTACGAATCTCCATTTTTCTTCTTCCTTACACACTCCACCATCATAGTTGGAGTATTCTGACTTTTTTTGAGTGTGTCAGGGCCCATCTCCTCATTCTCATGTTTCTGAGTTTGATTCTTCACTTAATTTAATTCACAAAACCAATTTTCTTCATTTCTTTCTAATTTCACAGTCACCGATGTCGGTCCAGTGACCATCACCGGTTCACATCTGACCTGTCGTCGGTTAAACCCTAACCAATGTCGGCTTCTGGCTTTCTAGTTACTTTACCTAGAATAGCCTTCATCACTCTTTTTTGTTCTATTTCTAGCCCTCAGGGCATCATCATATTTCTCCCCTATTGATACCTACTTTGTCATACATAGTTTTCACAAGTACACATCCAACATTCCTATTTCATTCTTTGAGACTGTTTTCTTCCACAATGACCGTATCGGTTTCAAAACCATCATCGGTTTTCCCTCAACCATCACCGGTCAACCTGACCATCATCAGTTTTCCTCAACCATCACCGGTCAACTTGACCATCATCGGTTTCTTGTGTTTGATTTTCAAAATCTAGACATTGACCAAATTCACCTCCTGACCCCATTATTCTCTATGTTTCTACTATTTTCTGTCATCTATAGAATACAATCTTACTAGTCAACACTTGTTCACATGGTGTTGACTCACAACTAGACTAACGCCCTCATATTCCATGCTAGTCATCAACCACTCCCACCTAGTCCCTCACCGCCTTCCATCCTATCACCCATGGATCCAACCTTACCTACCACCATTGTACAGTGGTGATGAAGAGTTTACACGACTCCTTGATCAGAATCCCATGGCCTTACAGTTCTACCTTTCCCACTCTTCCACCCGAGACTCCTCAAGTCAGTTGATATATGACATGCCTGTATCCATCTCTCCTACCCTTATTCCTACTTCTGCATCAGCCCCTAATAATGTGGCATTACCCTCACCTACTTCACCCCCTGGTAGTTTCACAGCTAGGCCCCATACCCGCCATGACCGCTGCATCTATAGTTTCACTCGCACCTATCATATCTATTGTCCCCTCATCACCACCTACTACCATAGCCCACAATCACCCATTGTCTCACAAATACCCATTAGCAACACAACCACCCCATGGTGTCAGTGACCCCTACTCCATTCCAGAATCTCATCCTCTCCATCCCACAAACACTACCCCCAATCGCTACCAGAGTCACGATGACCATCCCACCTACATACACCTACTATCAACAACCCCTATCTCATCTGTCACCCATTCTAGATATGTGCCTTCTATGTCGGTTCCTTATTCTCAACCTCCCTATCAGGTTCAATATCCACCCCCTTATGCCACAAGAGGTGTCCCTCCATCACAACCTACCAATGACCTCATCAAGTTGATGATGGAAAAGATGCAGACACTAGAAGCATCGGTTTCTGGCTCACGTAATTCCCTCACCTATGATGAAATTTGTAATGAGCCTATTCACCCATCCATTCCTATTCGACCATACCCCATACATTGGGAAATGCCAAAATTCAACCACTTCAATAAAAAAGAAGATCCACAACAACATTTTTGGTCCTTTAAACATGGGTGTTACCTGATTTCCCATGATGACGCTTTACTTTTGAGGACTTTCCCAATGTCCCTGATAGACCTACATTGGACTGGTATAATGGATACCAAGACACTCCATTTACTCATTTAATCAAGTAGCCCAAGCCTTCCTAGATCACTTCTCCATCAACATTGTTAAGAAGGTTACCATGACTGATCTTTATTCCACACGACAATATGACGATGAGTCTATCACTGACTTCGTCACTCACTAGCGCAACCTCATTAACTAGCTCACATTCCAATTACCTCAAACTGAGCTTATAGAACTATTTACTCGGGCATGTGCTAGACACATCTCACCAACCCTATAGGTGCAAAATTTTCACACTTTCGATGAGGCATTCACCATGGCACGAAATTGGAAATTCATGCTATCGAAGAAAAGAAGATTCAACTTCATAACAAGAACATCACGTTCAAATCAAATGATACTTCTTCATCTTCAAAACCCCAAAACAACTATTCAAATCCCAAAGGGTTTGCTAATGCCATAGTTCTCAAAGCCGGTCCCCTCATCAATCAAACCCAGCCAAACCCCCTTCTAATCTCTCTCCTATCCAAGCTTTCCAGTTTAGACAAGAACAATGAAAGTACACTTCCATAGGAGAATCTTATTCTTCCATTTTGGAAAAGCTTGTTAAGGATGGTGCCATTACCCTTCCACCTATAAAACCACATACTAGTTTTGATCCTGAGTGACCCATGCCTCATGGGTATAAGGAACATGAATTTTGTAACTATCATCATGTCAAAGGTCACAACGATAATAACTGCATCACCTTCAAGAATATCATCCAAGAAATGTTAGACAATGGAGATCTAGTCTTGATAGCCCAAATGCACCCACTAACCAAAACCTACATATCTTCAAGAAGCCATTCCCTAATCATGCCCCATCTTCCAACCAAGTTGGTGATACCTCAAACAATGATAACAATGTCCATGAGGTCCAGGTCCATGCTATTTTCAATGACATACCAGTTGCTTCCCAATTGCCTCATGTTCCTTCCATAGATGAAATCTTAGCCCGCTCCCCTACCTACACCAAAATCTATTTCATCTACTCCTCTACCCATAGAGGAACCCCTTCATTTTCCCCTTCACCCATGGAAGAGCCTATAATCAACACACACCTTTGACCCCTCAAAATTCCGAGCAATTGTCAGCACACCTCTCCTACTCATAGAAGATGTAGGTCCACCACCTACACCAACACAAGGAGAGTCCACTTTGGCTGGCCCATCCTCTCCTCTACCCATGGAGGATACTATAGAAGTACCACTACCTATAGATGACCATTCACCATCAGACCTTCAAGATCCCGTTGATCTGCTTTTGGCTCTCTTACCCACATAGAGTCCGAGGCTAGCCATTTCCCGTATCTCAAACACATTTTACGGGATTGCCACTCGATCCATGTCATCCCCCACTTATAATAAGTACCATTCTCATGCTTGGCCGATCACCTGACTATGTCGATAGAGCCTTACTTTGGGGATGCACCTTCTACTTCCTGTTTCAACACAAATGCAGCTTGTCACTCACTGACACCTCCACTATCTATCCAAAAGTGTTTCGAGTGACCAAACCAAACACAACCACAACTATTGCAATACCTTCCATGACACCACTCATGGCCCAACTCACACCTCTTCCCATAGCCCAACATACATCTACACCCAAACCCATGCCTATATCATCTCCCTTACCTAAACCTATCACTACCTTAGGGGTCATACCAATAGCTAGCCTTACTCACCCACCCATCAAATTAGATTTAGCTACATCTTCCAAAACTAACACCAAACTTAACCCGACCCCTAAAAAGAAGATCCAATCTCCTAGATCTCATACCCCAACCTCACCTACCATGCCCTTATCACCTTCACCCCTTCCGTCCATCCTAGGACCTCACCCTCGACCCTGGCCAAGAAACCCCATCCACCGGTAAACCAAGAACGTAACAACCCATTTCCCCATCACAACCTCTAATATACCCAAGTGACCCACACAACCTCCACCCTCACCCGTAACCTTCTTACCACCCATACCTCCAATACCATCAATAACTTCTTCACTACCCATGACACTTCCTTCTCTTTCACTCATGCCTCCTACCCAACCCACACCACCTACCTCCACAACACCTCGGTTACCCCCATGGGTAACCCACCCTCTTCCACCATCTTCTTTTCCTCCACATCTCATACACCCATATATCACCTTTACCCAAAAAGATGCAACCTAAAGCTAAAAATCCGCTACCCTCCAATAAGGTAGTTAAACCAACCAAACCTTCCATTTCCAGTTCATCTACCATGCCCCTACCCAAGAAGATATGACCAACACCTAAGACCACACCACACACCAAACTAGTAGCCCAACCTACTCCCCTCTTGTAAAGACTCTTCCTCCACAATCAGCCGCACTTATACCCAAACCCACATTCACCTCCCATTGTGATCCATTAGCAGGGTCCTACGCCAAAATCCTAACCAATCTCCTCAAAACTTTTGTCATCACATTACCACCTCTTAGACCTTACGACCCACTCAAACCCAAACCAAAAGGGTTTGACAAAACAAAAATTTGTGCCTACCATCATGTGTCAGACACGATGTAGAGAACTATAAGGCTTTAAAACCACTCTTGTCCAATTATGTCCTCCTGAAGAAAACTTTGATGATGATGATGATCTTCTTGATGAGGACCCCATTTCACCTTCACCAATTTCCACAGATCTTCCCCCATTACCTACTCAATGACCAAATCTCCACCCCCACAACTCTTTGATCCATCCCCAGATTCAAAATTAACATGGTTCACATAAGAGAGTTGGCCAAACCACCACCCAAATGCCAATGCACCCTACTCATCTCACAAGGCTCGTATCCACCACTAGGGTTTTGTCCCTCTTGCCACTATACCTTCCATGACACACCCTCTTCATCCACCTCCCTCAATTAACATGATCAACATTGCCACCCGTGCTCAGAAAGACAAGGGCAAGGAGAAAGCAAGTGGCCCATCAACCAACCCTGTACCCAATATACCATCCACACCCACACCCAAAGTCATCATTCGAGGTCCTAGCATATCCCATTTCCAATGGGGTCACACATCGCACAATGCTAAAACAACTACACCAATCCCCCTCAAAATGTCTTTATATGACCTCATCCAAACCTCGAGAGTCACATCATCAAGCCCTCATGGAGGTCCTTCAATCTATCAAAGTCTTACCAAATGACCCCACACCCGTAGCCTCCATCATTACCCCTCACCACGTAGCCTCTCTCACTAGGTCTTCACCTTCCTCTACACCTCCACCCACTCACCAAGTGGCCACCCTCAGCTTTTTTAGATGAAGAGATCACTCCCTTCCAGTCCATGACCCCGACCCCACTCTTTTCATCTCCATCTTTATCGATAATATATGCATATACACATGTTATGATCGATGGTGGTGCTAGTATTAACATCATCTCCTCCCATGCATATGACCAAATGCAAATACCTTCCCAATTACATGCATGGTAACCCCATTATGTTACATTCCTTCAATGATGCCATGACCTCTACACTAGGTACCATTGTTCTCCATGTCCGCGTAGGTCCCCGCACCATCCCAAAAAAACTTTTCTATGTCCTAAAAGGGAGTTCCAGTATAACTTGCTTGCTTGGCTGACCTTGGATCCATGTTATGGGTTGTGTCCCTTCAACGTTACATCGATGCCTCAAATTTGAACACGAGGGACATAATTACACCATCCCTACTGACCCCTCACCTTTCAAGACCTGTAACATGCTATATCGACCCAATGATGTGCTTGTACCGGTCAAGGCATCCACCACCACAAACCACTTCACCTTCACCCATGAGCCCATCCACCAAAATTACCACTACTTCTACATCTAACCTCACTATCCCTACTACAGCTATAGCCTCTACCACTGCACCCCTGTTTCCCCTTCATCTAGTGAGCCATCTATACCCACTACCCACATACCAACTACTGATCCCTTAGAAGGTGTTTTTCAATGCCTCACTCTGGGAATACCACCTATACAATATCGATACCTTCCTCACCCCACAAGAGTATGGGAATCTATGTCAACACCCCAGTTATGACATTCACATCGGTGACATTTTCCCTTATGGCCCTCCCCACCTTCACACCAACCTAACATATGGGGGACTTGATATGGCCACCTATAAACCCAAACCTCCATCCCAAACCCAACCATTTTCATCCGACCTACACTCCCTCACTAACCACCATTTCACTCACACTTTCCTCCACTCACCGGCACGTGGAAAGGATTTGGCTTTGGTTTTTATGAACAAGGCTACCACACTGTCATCTCTCTATACCTCTCATAAACACAATGACCATAGTGGCATTGGTTTTGATGCTCCATCCTCTAAGAAGGTTCACATCGACCTTATCCAGATGAGAAATCTTCCCCCTCTCATTCACCCACATTACCATCTTCACCCACGAGTCCATAGATCCTGAATCTATACCTCCTAACTTTTTTTTTTTCATAAACACCATTTCCCTAGGACCACTGACCTATCAACGTGATGGTGAGGCTCCCTCTTCTCTCCCATTCCTATATCCTAACATGATCGATGATGATACACCTTCAATTAACATCATTTAATGTCAGGATGATGAGTCCATCCTCACCTACCTTGGTGTAGAAGACTCTTATATTCACCGGTCATTACCCTCTGAGACACAAACCATGTTGAATGAATCAACCATCAAATCAACATTAATACTCAGATGACCCACACATTCTAAAGATCGGCCAATCCTTAGACGCTACTAACAAGAAGCCTTCACCTCTTTCCTTCGGACCATAGCAAATGCATTTTCTTGGTCCTATGCCGATATGCCCGTATCGACCCAAAATCATGGTTCACAATATCGTAACCATTCCTAATGCCAAACCCATCAAACAAAAGCTGCGGAAAATGCATCCTCGCATTGCTCTTCTAGTCAAAGAAGAGCTTCAATGCCTTCTCTCGGTTTCCTTCATTCTACCCATTGATTATCCCCAATGGATTTCTAACATCGTTCCTATCACAAAAGTGACAGGGGACTCTACATTTGCATGGATTTCCATGACCTCAACCTCACCTGTCCCAAAGATGATTTCCCACTACTAGGCATTGACCAATTAGTTGATCTCACTACTGGCCATGAAATGTTATCACTCATGGATGGTTTCTCGAGCTACAATCAAATATTACTAGCTCCCAAGGATCAACACAAGACTACCTTCATCACCCCTTGGGGGACTTTCTACTATCGAGTCATGCCCTTTGGCCTCAAAAATTCCGGTGCTACATATCAATGAGCCATGACTTACATCTTCCATGACATCATGCATCACATATTGAGGATTACGTAGATGATCTTCTTTCCAAATCCAAGCATCGAACCAAACACCTACCCATTCTTAAAGTCATCTTTGACCACCTCATCAAATATTGTGTTCATCTTCAACCAAAAAAAGTGTGTCTTTACGGTACTTTCTAGAAACTCCTAGGTTTCATCATTTCTTTGTGTGGCATAGAAGTCAATCCTACTAAAGTCAAGGCTATCCTTGAAATTCTACCACCCACTAATCTCCATCAACTTCACAGCCTATAGGAAAGTTGCAATCAATTCATCATTTTATCTCCCAGCTTTTCCGACCACTATCAACCATTCCATCATCTTCTCAAGAAAGACATTTCATTCAAATGGGATGATGAATGCCATAAAGCCTTCAAAGCCTTGAAATAATACCTCCTTCAACCACCAATGCTCATTCCTCCTAAGGATGACCAGCCCTTCTACCTATATATTTCTGCCACTAACCATTCTCTAGGTGCCATGCTCACTCATCATGATGACCAACACCGAGAGAAAGTGGTTTATTACATAAGTCATACCCTTCTTGACTACGAAAACTAGATATACCCATGCCAAAAAAATTTTCCTAGCCTTAGTTTTCATCACCACCAAACTCCGCCATTACCTACTCAACCACAAAACCTTCATCATTACTAATATTGACCCATTACACTACATGTATGCCAAACCTTATCAAAATCAATGTGCCACACGTTGGCTTATGCTTCTAGCTGACCTCAACCTCGAATTCATCCATCAAAATTCCATCAAGGGCCAAACTATCACTGACCAATTGGCCGACGCACCTATTTCCGGGATCAACCCTCTAACTTTGACTTTCCAGATGAGTCTATACTACCCTTTCCTGATGAACCCGCTTACCAAATGACACTCTTCTTCGATGGCTCCAAGTGTCAGCATGGGGTGGGGCTGGTGTTATCCTCATTCCACTTGATGGTGAACCTATGCCTTTGTCTTTCAAACTCGATTTTGATTGTACAAACAATATTTCTGAATACGAAGCACTCGTATTGGGTCTTCAGTGCTTATGCCTTAGATGTTAAGTCAATCAACATCTTTGGTGATTCTCAGTTGGTCATAAACCAAGTCAATGGTATATACCAATTTAATGAGATACTTCAAAAGTATAAGCATCACGTGGACATACTTTTGACCACCTTTGATCATTACACACTTCAAACCACCCCATGTTCTACCAATAAATTTGTAGATACCATGGCCTGCTTGGCTTCTCAGATACCCACTTCACCCCCGACTCTAAAATCTTTGTCACTATACAAAGGCTACAATCACCCTCTTATTTACCTCATGAAGTCTACTCTATCGAACCCCTTACCCCTGACCCACGTGACCTTTGGTATAAGCAATATGCAGACTATCTTTCCCTTTCCATTTTACCCACCGATCTCACTCATAATGGACAACGTGCCTTTCTTAAAAGTGTCTCCCATTATGTCATCATGGGTGGTCTTCTATACAAATGTGGTTTCATAACATTCTCTTACGATGCCTTACAAGTTCTGAAATTCCCTACACCATTAAGGAAGTCCATGATGGAATTTGTGGAGGTCACTTTAGTGGTCTCACTATCGCAAACATTCTTCTTCACCTAGGCTATTACTGGCCAACCCTAAACCATGACTGTTGTGATTATGTCAAACATGCATGAAATGCCAAACATGCTAATCTCCATCACACCCCTAGTCATGCCTTATAGGTCATGTGAGACCTTTGGCCTTTTTCTCAATGGGGTTTGGATCTTGTCGGTGAGATCAACCCCCATTCTTCACAACGCCACCAATGGATCATAACCACTACTAAATATTACACTAAATGGGTAGAATCCATTCCCCTCATTTCCACCAAAGCCGAGAAAATATGTGAATTCATCAACCATCACATCATCTGTCACTTTGGTGTCCCTCACCGCATTATCATGGATAATGGAAAACAATTCAAAAACAAAACCCTACGCAAACTATGTGATGCTTTTGGCATCCAACTTAGTTTCTCATCACCTTATTACCCACAAACCAATGGTCAAGCCAAATCAACCAATAAAACCTTGAACAAAATTCTTATGAAGGTAGTCAACGATACTGGGAAGGATTGGCATACGCACATTCCTTTCACCTTGTGGGCTTATCACACTAGTATTCACACTTCGACTACGCTACCACCCCTTTTCTCTCGGTCTACGGTACTAAGGTTGTCTTACCTCTCAAAGTTCCAGATTCCATCCTCCGCATCTCACTACAAGACATGCTCAACGATGATGAATTTCACCAGATCATTTGGCATAACTTGAATTATTAGATGAACATCATCTCAACGCTCTTGACCATCTCCAAATCTACCAAAAATGTATCAAACATGCCTATGAAAAATGTGTTCACGAATGAACCTTTCAGGTCGTGACCTCATCCTGAAGGAAAATCAACATGTAACCAAAGAGGAGAAAAGTAAATGGGGAAAATTTTCTCCTAATTGGCTTGACCCTATATCATTACCCATGCCTATGGATCAGGTGCTTATCATTTGTCTTCACTCGAAGGTAAACCCAACCTGAGCCCCTTAATGCCTTGCATCTTCAACCATTTTATTGTTGATATCAAGTCCTATATCACTTTCTATCAATTGATCACTCATCCCTTGAGCGTTGTTCACCTTCCATAATTACCCATTTTGAGGATCCATGACTAAACAAGAATCATGTGATTACCCATCACCTTTTAGCCTTGTCTTCAATATGAGTACCACGGCTCTACTCATAGCATGATTCTCATGGATACTTTTCATCTTCTTCAAGATGGAATCCCATGGTCATTCATCACTCAAAACCACCTCTTTCATAGTTAATCTTTGTGTACTATGATCTTGTCTTCTAAAACAAGAACCTAATCATCCTCTATAGTCTTGTCCATGACTTAAACATCTAAAAACAAAAAGGGATACAACTCCTTGAGTCAAACTTCCAAAAAAAGATGACTCCCTCAAAAGGGACATCTCTTCTTTATATTCTACCACTATCAATAGACTACTCCCTTGAAGGACAACTATATACAGTCATTACAAAAATATAATAACTATTCAGAAGCTTCCCACATCGATCAGCTTCACGAAGACCTCAAGGAGATAATATACCCATCCCATATAGACTTCCCACATCGATCAATCTATTAAAAAAAAAAAAATAAAGAAAAAGATGAAATTTTCATCATGGACTTGCCTATTTTGGATTCTATTGGGTTTCTTGTTCCAAAATACACGTCATCGTACACTAAGTTACGCTAAACCTCCCATTCTCACCTCCTTTCCTTTTTTTTCCTAAATTCCTCGTTACTCAAGGGACTTTCACAAATGCGACATTTCATGATCATGTGACTTTTCTTCACCCTTAGAATAGTCCATTATGCAAGGCCTAGGGTCTTATGTTCATAAGCCCATCTGGGGTATGGTAGACTCATTAGGGTTCTTATCAATTAAGTAGCTCTTTTACCACCTCTTACCATTCACCTTCCTCATTACTTATTGATTATCCTATACAGACTAGATCCTCGACACATGTATTTAAAAATCACTCAACCATGCCTACAACCTAAACTCAATCATGCCTATGACCTACATCACCCATGCCTAGCACCTATCACCCATTCCACTATTTCACCCTAATCTTCCCTAGCTTATGGGAGAACTACATCGGCCTGAGGTCCCTTTTCACCAGGACTATGTAGGCAACACTCCAGGGCATGGGGCCCTTGGAGGTTAGCTCACCACTCTCTACCCTAACCAATTCCTCTCGCCCCTTTCCTATTCACATTCTACCCTAGTTAGTTTCCTTTTATATCAATAATTGGAAATTAAACCACACAAACAACAATTTCTTAACATCTTTACCATCATCACTCATACATTCATTTCATCTTGTCTACCATTTCTTT
Organism: Taxus wallichiana var. yunnanensis; assembly: GCA_018340775.1. NCBI lineage: Eukaryota > Viridiplantae > Streptophyta > Pinopsida > Cupressales > Taxaceae > Taxus > Taxus wallichiana. The sequence continues at coordinate 430,272,412 of CM031242.1, read as the reverse complement.
ACCATTATCATACATTTTCCTACAAAACATCTTAACATGATCCACATCATCATTAATTACACAAATTAATGAATTAGAAACTCAACCATACCTAAACCAACCTAACTCAATCATGCCTAAACCAACCTAACTCAATCCATACCTACAACCTAAACTCAATCATGCCTAAGTCAACCTGACTCCATCCATGCCTAAGTCAACCTCAATCCATGCCTATGACTGACTCCATCATCATGCCTAAACTGACCTGACTCCACCATGCCTACACAACCTTGACTCTAACATGCCTAATCCACCTTATTTCCACCTATATATATAATAATGAAAATTAAAACATGTACACCATTCATACTATAAACACCATCATCTATAAATCGAAAAGTCTATATAAAAATACATGTGAACATATATCCCAAAAATAATCACAATCATCTCAAATCTCTTATATACATCCTCATCTCTTCGACACATGCAGGCTATATATCATCAAAATATCAAAAATCTCATCACATCATCCTCACTATCATATATGCCATATGGCTATATCATCCATATCATATATACTCAAATATCACATATGGCTATCATGATCCTCCCCTCTTCCCCATATCCTCCATATCCATATATAACATCTCACCACCCATCATCGGTCATGGCCTATATCTACCACCTCTCACCCCTCTTCATCTCCCAATCAAAATGACTTCCTCCTCACCTAACTGGCCTCCTATCTCGAGGCTCGATGGCCCCATGTAACTCTCCTCTCATTGTGGGTGCACGACCTCGTCCTCTCACTCGAGGCCTGTTTTTCTCTATACTCCCCATAGGATAGAAAATATATCCATGTGGCCATCAAAATATCCTATAATATTGGACCTCACCTAAAGCATCTCTCAACATGCCATCTCACTCTCAAAGTCGATCCTCCTCTCCATCTAATATCTCAAATCGGGACCTCCTCACCTCCACCTATCAAAGAGGACCTTGTCCCTATCCATGTGCATGCCCATCTACCTCATGGATCCTCTACCAACCGATCTCTCCACCTCAAGTAAGATATCATCCTCATCCTTTCTCCCAAAAAACCATCACACCATCTCGTTCATGCCACCTCATCATTTTCCCATAAATCCAAAACCTGCAAAATGAATCATATTATATGGATTTTTTTTTTTATATACCCATGTCTACTAGATGTCAATACCATGTAGCATCACATCGGTCCCTATGCTCTAGCAGCACCATGGTCGCATACCCAAACCGACATCATTTACCATCATACTACTATGCAGTGACCACATGTTACCTATGCATTATCGTATTATCTTGTGCCACATCACTTCTACACTCTTACCCCCTTTCCCCTTTTCCAACCCAACAAACCAACCAAACTAGCCACCATTTGACCTTACCCACCCTTATCATGCAACCTACCTCCAAGCCTACATTACCTATACCTATCTTTAATTGCATTTACGGACTTGTTATTTTACCCATACCTCAGCCCTACCCATGTCGTGACCTCACTACCTAGACCAAACATTGTTAATGACCTATGACCTCATGTGCTCATTATACCTTGTGACACTATTACCTGTGTTGTTTGACCTAATGACCTTACCTTTTCCTATTATCATGACCATTTATCCTAACCCAACCTTTGGTGTACCGAAACATACCTAAACGTTCTGCACCTACTCCTGCAAAGTGCTTCCACACCATATCCTATACCTTGGATACCGGAATCACCTCAACCTTGTTTGGATAAACCTATCACCTTAGATGATGTAGAGTTGCATGCTCTTCAACCTAGTACCGTGCCATAGTTTATACATGTGCGTGCATTTTGATGTTTTCTACCTTTGACCTTGGCCCATTACCTTGATTACCCATTGGACCTTTACCCCATTACCCCCATTGTCCACCTTCCTCTTCATCACATTCACCTTTTATCAAACCACTCACCGATTCTGTCTTCTACCTCATCAGTTCCTAGTTTGAGGGGGATCACCTTCACCCACACATGGGGCAACCACATCTTATTTTTTGTCAGCATCACTTACCAATACAAGCTATGCAACAAAAAGGGGAAAAATGTAGACACCAAAATTGGGTCACACTCCCTTGGTCCTTTGTCAAATAACCAACTCAATCATACTCATCTAACCATGGCCCCTTCCACCCCACATCACCTTTAATTTAATTAATTAATTAAATTAATATATATCCTCACAATATTTAATATCTAATTACCTTAATTTCTACCCCACCACCTCACCACCACCTCACCTAGACACCTCATCCAGCCACCTCACCCTAGACCTATTCTTGGCATGTTTCCATAACCAACAATAACTAAGTCTTACTTGCCTTAATGAGCTAAGATTTGGTCTAACCCTAAAATCAATCCCTAAAATCTCTCTAACCACATTCCCACTCATTAGAAGGGAAGTTTCCATTCTAATCCATGAGAATAAACTAACTAGGGCCCAAAAAATTAGAAAGATCTACCCATTTTAGTAAACCTAGGGAATCCCACCTTAACGAACACTAGTCACCCCTAAACCGACATGCGGTCAACCTGGAACCATCGTCGGTTACCATTTATTCACCCAAACAACCTTGTTTTTGGGTTGCACATTCTGAGAGCAAGAAAAGGAGATCAGAGCTGCATGTAAGTGAAAACCAAGCATCCTTTCACGTATCCAGACATCCAGAGCCATCACCAGATAGATATTGAAGCATTACACCACGCAAATCATTCTGGGAATCACTGCTACATGATATCCAACACTATTCTTCTGATCAATAACCACCTCCATTCAGCCATCAAAATCTACATCACAATAAGTACATCTCTACCAACATTTTCTATTTCAACATAGTTAACTTTTTCATTCCTATCATTAGTTTATACTTTGCATGTTCATTCCTCCATTGCTTAATAGCTTGTAATCCCACCATTTCCCTTACCCACACCACCAAATCACCATTCTGACCTAATATCCATTTCTAAGTGTACTTGAGATCTCCACAGACCTTCTCATCCACTCTCCCAACCTTATTTGACCTCAGATCAGCCCCTACCATTTGATCTATTTGAGTTTCTTTTACCTCGACCATACCGACACCGGTTATCCACAACCATCGTTAGTTCTACCTAAATCGGCATCGGTCACCCGACCGACATTCGGTCTCTGTGTTTTATACCTTGACCAAGAACAAACCCAACAATCATCCTACCAATTGACCTAAATAACCCAATAATCAGACCTTGACTAGTCCCAGTACCTATACCTCATCTTTCAAATCCAACTATAGCCTAGCCTATTGTGATTGGATTTTCTTATTGTACTTGAATGAAATACCTAAATCATATCAACTACAGTAGGAATTTACTTGTTTCTCACATTAATTTGTTTTAAATAGTGGATTGACAACCATCTAGGTATCACACTTCTCCTAGAACTAGCATATGCTAGGCAGTCCACTATCATATATCATTTAACTATCCTCTTTTGTGGTCTTGTTTTCTATTATTAGAGACAGTTCCTCCTAGCCAAAAGGAAGCTCTCACATTCAGCTATGGATCAAGAAGTCGATAGTACGTGTCGGTAGCATCTCGCACTACCACAAGTTGTTATCACTTCATTTCCTTCTCATCGACCCAACTTGTTATTTTGTACATATTATTGGCTAGTAGCATCCAACATGCTACGGTTGGCGAAGAGATACTTTGATGCTACCTATGGTGCCCACATCTCTGTTACTTACACAACTTTCCCCACTCACTTGTTCTTTGGGTCGGCCTACCTATAATGTATTGTAAATTTTTATTTTTTTGTTCATCAAGAACCCTCTCGAGTTGCTCAAGTTCTAGATTTACAAGTTGTCTAATTTTTCAGGGGGTGCAAAATTGGGATAATAGTTTGGCAACCTCCAAGAGACATATGCCTACTAGATGATAAAGACCAGTTTCCTTGAAGCATCCATTGGCTATGGAGTCTAGCCTAACCTTGAAGAAAATGATATTTTCTTGTGAAAATGTGCCTCCTGAATCTTGAAATTGTCTTGTGGAGCTTTGAATAAAACTTGGAAGTTTCTCCCACTATTTGATTCCACCTTAAACCCATTGTGCAACAATAGTAAAAATTGCAAAAACTATGTACAACATGGAAAATCATACATGTTCCAAGTGGAAACATGTAGAGTGTGCACAAACACTTCTTTTATTGAAAACAAACTTACCTACTATACTCTAACCATAGGCAATGGAAGTTAAACAAAACCTACAACAGGTTGTGAGAAATAACATCCTTTCCTCACAAAATATGGCCATGAGATCTGTTTGGAAACAAAATCACATGGTGGGAATGAAATCATGCCTTGCACTCCCAATTTCATCAAAGTATCATCAATTAAAATGTTGAATACCTCCTCAAGTTATTCTACATTTTTTAGAGGTGATTGTTACTGAGTTGACCTTTGACACACTGAATCTCTTCTTCATGCCTTGAAGTGAGCATGACCATTTGTAACTACTTATTTTTCTCTAAGCTAGCTAAATTCCGAATTGGACATGGGGCCTTTGGAACCAACTGAATGATTCTCTTAATTTTCCCATCTCATTTTCATGTAACCCTATGAATGGAGTTACAAGGAGCACTTTTATACATTTCCTCATCATTGAGCATGTTTGCAAGCTAATTTAAACTTTGTTTTACTTCTAAAAACAATTGTGTCTCTTCCATGATAACCTCTTATTTTGCAATGGTGTCATCATTTTTTCCTTCTTTTCCCCATCATCCATCATGAAGTTTTCAAGATTAAACTCATCTTTTGTTCTTCATGAGGAATTATTTTTAAGAAGCTCTTCTCGGATGTTCTCCTCCATGGTAGGTTCATCAACAAAATAAAATTCAACAAAAGAAGTCAAGAAGCTTTAAATAATACCATCTTCATCAAATTCCTCTGAATTTAATTTATTCTCATCCATAGATGATTCTTGTGAAGATAAATCAGCATTCTCCAAGAATATGATGCCATCATGCACACTATATTCAGAACATAGAGACCATTCATCATCGTCTTCTTATGCTTCTCGTTTTCAAATTCGCCTCCACTTTTTGTTCTTCAATCCTAACATCTGTTGAAGGCTTGACCAATTGTGTGTCATTTGATTTATTTCAATTTTGAGGCCTAATCCTTCAAAAAAAAATTAATTTCTTCTTTATTGGTTTCTTCAACTTGCTTCCCTCCTTGATTGATTTTTTTCTTCCCAAAATGGGTTTGGGTATGTGAGAGGAGGGATGGGTTGGGTCTCAAATTGAGTTTGCAATGAATGTAATGAAGGAAAGGGTATGGTCTTTTCTTGTGGAGGAGAGGAGATGAAAGGAGAATCCTTGAGGAAGCTAGGGATTTCAACCATCACTAAGGTGGTTGATGAGGAGGGGGCATTTGATACTGATAAGGAAGGAAAGTGGGAACATCCCATTAACAAGGTGCCTCAACACTATACTAACCAGCCTCTAATACTTACAAAGATGAAATAAAATCAACCATTCGAGTGAAATACTCACTCATTACCTCAATATTTTGTTGTGGGATAAACCAGCTAGGTATAGGACCTACCCATTAATAGGGTTTCCTAAAACCAAGTTGTCTAGCTTGAAATATTTGTAGTTTCCCCTTAACAATTTGCAAGATTTTCTCCATTCTTTAAATTTTTCCTTCAAAATATTCTTTAGGTGTAGGATGGCCTCCAAAATTTTCATACTCATAGGAACATGCATGCTCCATCCGATATTCATCATAAATATAATTTGAAGGTGTGTAGAAACTACTTAAGGAAGGATTTTACAAGGTTGGAGGTGGGAATGAATGGAACTTGTTGTTGCAAATGGTAATTCCAAGAAGGAAATGAAGTCACGATTACATAAAATCATGGGAGGAGAAAGTGAAATGACTAAATGGAAGGAAATGGTCTACTAGATGAGAAAATGGGTTGTTTAGACCAATGGAGTCACCAGATATGCTTGATAATTCCTCTAAATGTTGCAATCTCACCAAGATCACATCATATTTGGTGAAATGAAATGTACACCAAATGTTGTAATGGAACACCTAGAAAATATGAACCTTTCAATATTGGTCCCATCAGGCATTTCAAAATTTTATCAAAAAAAAGTACCACCCTAGGATTTACACATTATAGATCCCCAATTTTTGCTAACATGGGACCATCTCTCAAGATGTGGGACTTGCTACTTGAGATGGACCTCTAGAGAAGGTCGGATTCCTATACCTAGAATCCTAATGCTAAAACTACTCCTAAAGAGGTAAATGCAACTAAGTAATCTTAAACTAACCATTCCAAGGGACCAGAGGGAGAGAGAGAGAGAGAGAGAGATGCGAGAGAGAGAGAAATATGAGGGAAAGGGAAATCATAAGCTAAAAGGGGGCGGTGATAGCACCAGAAAAGGGGTGAATCACTCTCCACAAGGGGAAGGAAAGAGAGAAAACATGGGAGAGATGGTAGACATAAATGTCACACATTCGAGAACTAAACAGACTCACTCACACATGTATTTACAACACAACAAAACTGGAAACTACAAGTAAGGAAAAATGCACAACGTACCAAAAAAAATAGAAATACAAAACTACAATTATAACTAGCTAGGGTAGACAAACGTGCCACAAAATATATTTTAATTTACTTAAAATATGCATAATTCTATTACAAATCATGCAACAAAGCGAAAGGCAATAAAATACATTGTAGAGACCAAATTCGAGGTTTGGAACTCATGGGAAGTCAATCACCATTTTGGCATGGTGTTGTTACAAAAAAGAGCTCTCCCTCACAAATGAGCGAGTTTTACATTATATACAAACATAGATGCCACCAACCGACTGCTTACATTAATTCTCTAAATATAGGTATGGGCCACCTTACAAATGTGTTTCCCAATGGTACTTTGCCAGCAAAAAAGATATGGGTGGTCATCCCTCATTAAAACCGGTTGTTGAGTTTCCATGTACTTCATTCTTTTAAGCCTGGTATCGGTCGGTTGCATTATGTTCCGGTTGTGGCTAGTATAATTTCTCACTATGTCATTTGTAGCTTCTTTTTTCCTTCTTTCCTATTGTTGTTCGGTAGCATTATTCTTATGCTACCGGATGGTAGCATCCATATTCCCACTAACACCACCTTTTGTCCGCTTTACATTCTCGAATCAACATCGCATAATTTTTGTCCTTGTTGTTATCGGCGGTAGCATTCCTTTCACTTTCATTCGGTATCACTCAAACTTGCTACCATATGCATAACATCTTTGTACTATTTTCATCTATTGTCACATCGTTGCTTGCTCATCACCCAACCTCTTATCTATCCTAATCAATGCTAAAACTATTCTTAAAGAAGGAAATGCATTCTAAACTGACTTGTATCGGAGAGTCAAAGATGCGGGATGTACTAAAATGCTAGAAAAAGGGGTACCATCCTCTCACACAGTGGTAGCATATTAACTTTCTTCCAATCAAGGTAGCATCGAACATGATATCGGTAATAACATCCTTTGATGCTATGGGCGGGGAACTCATGGGAAGTCTCACCATTTTGGCATGTTGTTGTTACAAAAAGATCTCTCTCTGCGACCACATGCAACTTCTTCCAAGACATTATGTTCGCTCACTTGTTCTTTGGGTCGGCCTTCCCGCAATGTACTCTATGAAACCGATTTTTCTTTTTGTTCATCAAGACCCTTCTCAAGCTTTCTCCTGTCCAAATTTTCAATTTGTCTAATTTTGTAAGGGGTACAAAATTGGGACAACATAATTAAATTGTAGCTTTCATCTACAAGTTTTATGTTATAACTTAAGTTATAGTAAATGTTGAAATTGCCACAAATATAACATTTATTACATGTAGAAAATGTAAATTTTAGAATATCTACAATATGGACATATATAGACTAACCATGATTTTGAGAAATAGGAAAATTTGACAAAAACCAAAAAAATTTTTTGGGAAAGTTACAAACTTGAAACATTGTAGAAAATATACAATAATAAAATCCATAATTCAATTAAAAATTACATGAATTGTAGACTAAAAACAGTCTAATAAAAATTTATGAACTACAAAGACATGTTAAAATGTGGGTGATAGACAATTTCAATGCCACAATTTAATTGTTTGAAATACCTTGTAACCACAAAAGTATAGTAGAAAATTGTGGCAAAAAGGATAGTTTCTTGCAATGAATATTATTTCTTTGAAAATTTCCTATTAAGTGGTTACAAATGGAGTCAATCATGATACACCAATGTCTTAGAGCTTTCTTTTTTGGGGGGAGGGGGAAGGGAGGGGGTGAACATCTCCAAAGTCCACCTTATATTAGTCAAGATATTATGGTATTTCAATTTACTTTTCAAAGTAAAAAAAAAACATTTTCTAATTAAGGGTTAAATGTATTAGAATAGATTATTATAGTTGTAATAATGTAACACATTGTTACATAGTTTGGTTGTTAAGTCTATTTATTGTTGTTTGTAGATATGGTTGAAGCTTATTTGAGATTTCCATTTAAATCTTGTTATGCCTACTTTCCTAGATTATAGGTGTTGTGATAGCTATTTATATGACTACCTTAAATAATATGGTTATGACTTGTGCTTTCTCTAATAAATCTAATAAAATAGACATCAAAATTGTAAGTGAAATCAACTTGTGATAGTTAAGTGGGCATCAAATTTAAGATTATTATATATTGTTGATCCAAAGAAAATACAAAATCCCACTACCACCCCTCATTACCATTCTTTGATGCATAATGACATAACAATGCTTGAACCATTTTTGATGTCAACATAATAAGAGTTAAAATGTGGTCATCCACGTTGAAACTCTTTGGTTGAAGTTTTGACATCATAAGTGATCAAATTTTGATGTATCAATTTATGCACATCGCAATCTCAATGTCAATTTATGCATGTCAAAATTTTAACATTTATTTATGATACATGTTCAAAATTTTGATTATTATTTTTTTATTCCTACATTTTAAATTACTAATGCATATGTACCAATATTTAGAAATTTTGAATTGAACAATTATTATCACATAATAATTTTGAGAGATATATATTATGTGGTCATCAAATTACAACCTTTGTGGATAAAAAACCTTTATCTTATAAAACCATGATAAGTATTGAAAATTTGGACGCACTCCCAATATTCAGAAAATTGAAAACATTGGAGTATTTGGGAAGCAAGTTTCATTTTGCAAAAAAAAACAACTAGATTACGTATAAAAATATAAGTGAAGAACGTTTAAGAGTAGTGAATATTATTATAGAAATGAACTACATATTCTTAATGAAATTCTACCGTTAAATACTTCGACATAGAATCATTTTGCTAACATTTTGTTACGTAGTCAAAACATGCTCATGTAATAATGTAACCAAGTTATAACTCACTCACATTATGATGTATAAAACTTTCTCAAACATTTTTTTATCACTTTTTGGTTCCACATTTCCATGCACATACACTCACATCATATCAAATGTCTTTATAACATCTTTATAAATAGTTCTAATCGAGGTAGGTCCTAACCACACACACTGATATTTGAATTTGAGAGATTGGATTACTTTATTCGCCAACATGATATCTTGCAACATATTTATGGTTCTCTATACCCATTAATTTTAATAGCAATTGAATGAGTTTATTTAATATATGATATAACCCTATTGTGGATGGATCATTTCTTTGCATACACAGAGAAAGCTGAAGAAAGTCAGTTGTAGCAAGAAGTTGGAAAAACACTTCTAACAAATCTAGAAGCATAAAAATGCAAACAACGTGCAATAGTGGGAAACGACTTGGTTTAAATTTTTCCATTGTAGTAGCATTCATCATCACAATTATTATTAACATGGATTTATAGATTTAATTTTAAAGTACCATTAAGTTGTATCATGTATTTGGGCTTCACAAAAATATAGAATACTTTTTTCAACTCTGCATATGGCATGCCTATAAAAATCAATGATTACACTATGAACACAAGGAGTTATAATAGATATGGAAATATTATAACATGCATTCTCAATTTTTTTCATGCAAAATACATAAGATTGTGGTAGGTTTCTCAAATCTGATTTTTGTAGGAAAACAATGTTTTATGTACATTGTTGGCATTTGAAAACATAGTCATAAACCAAAGAGTTTTTTAATGGTGAACTAGGTGTATGATACTTGGTCAAAAAAACTCGACGATTAGAATTTTTCAAATAAAACTACTAATTTCATTAATTCATAGCTTGACATGCACACCACCTTCATTAATAAATGTGTTTTTATACATGATTTATTGTTAATTAATGCAAAAATCTACTTGTGATATCCGAATAAGGGGAGCTATATAAACAAGATTGTGTTTTTGGCCATCACATAAGATGTTTTTATCATTTATTTAAGTATGTACACTTAGGCATGATGATATATTGTATCATGTATGTTCCACTATAGGAATTGGTTGTAGCAAGAAAAATTATTCATTGGGAATTGATACCTTAAATGACGTGGTATAAGGGTGCCACTCCAAACTATAAACTAATTATGCCATCAAATTTAGGACATTCTCAAGCATATATGGTCATATTTCATGACTTAACTCTTATCCAATCATTCTATATAAATCTAGCAATGTTTTCCTTATTTTGTGCATATGTAATGAAACATCCTCAAAAATAACAAAACAAAGAATCTAATAGTCGTGCATGATGAGTATTAGAGTATACACTTCATATTAATCTAATAATCATACATTCATTTATTACATTCTATAACATGTTTAAATTAATTGGAGTGTTTTGTTCCTTAGTTCTCTTCGTGGTACATGGATCAATAGTATTAGAGCATACACTTCATATTAATCACTTTAGTATTAAAATTCTATCTAAATCCTTCTTTGAATTTTATATGCCCACTCACATGAAATCTGAGTACATGAAGCTTGGTCTCAAAACTCATGATCCATCATACCTTCACAATCTCAACCGATGGTAGAAAAAATAACTTTAAAGATGCCAATTTTAGAAATGTTCCAAAATTTTATAGATGATGCTTTGTAGAGGCAACGAGACAATTTGGAGTAACATTATATAAAGGAGAAAATGAGAATCATTGATCAATTCTCTCAACTTCTAGAATGAGTTCAAGCATCTCTATTAGAATTTCCTATATTGTTGAATCAACCTTTTCATGGTGTACAAGTGAATATGGACATCCTTTATTTTATGGAAAAATATATGTATATACAAGATAGTTGGCTTAACATTTTTGTTCATTTTACGTGGTTAATCATTTTTTAGAAAGAAACGATAACATTTTCCCTTTTGAGAGTTTCCTTGTCTATAAATAAATGGTTGGACAACTACTAGATACTTCTCATAAGGATGAAAAAAATAGGATCTATAGATACCTTGAATGGTTTTGTATAAGCCTTGAAAGAGACCTCTTACCCTAAATTGGAAACTACGATGACCAACACTTCATCATTGTCACGATCAATTTATTCAAGAATAAATTAACTTTTTCATACTTGTTTCTCAATTGAATGTTCAAGAAAAAAAGTGAATTATTACTTCGGACTATAGGTAGGCCTCACATCCAATCAGATGTGGATTTCCTCAATAAATATTACTAGCAATTGCACAAGAGTTGCAAATTACTACATCGGTGAGGAGTTCAATTTTATAAATTTTACGGTGAGGTGCATGTTATATTAATTTGTTTTAGGGATTAGTAAGGGGAGTACAATTAAATTTAGTATTTTTGGATTATTTTGATGCAAAATTGTTTGAGTGGAAAGTTTTTTTGAATACATACAAGGTTGATATTCGTCTATGAATTTGTGGGGAATTTGAGAGATGAGGGGTACACGTTGCTTCATCCTCTCATGTCTAAATTAGAAAGAGCATTTCTAAATTAGAAAAGGAATGAATGAGAAAAAATAATCCAACCATGGACATTAGACAATACGAAAAGACCAACACATTTTTTGTTGTGCCTAGATATGTCGCCATCATTCTTTAGTCATGGCACACTTGATAGAAATGCATGCAAAATGTGTAATACATCTAGAGCCTCCTAGATTATATATACACCATTTCTTACACAATTTATGTATTTTTGCTCATTGTCTTAACTTATCACAACTTTGTGAAATACTACTTGTTAAGTGTTGGATTTCACTTTCCCCTTTGCCATTTTGATTATTGGAACATTTTACCAACTTGCCTCATTTGACATACCCATTTTAACGAGTGGACTTGTTATAGCCCCTCCATTAAAGCTATTTTTTAATAAATTTTGTATAGGTGAGCATTGACCATCCCTTTATAAAAAGGAACTACAAAAAATATTATATTTTTCATTCACACACAATTAATGATATATGAGGAACATATAATAATTGGATACTTTATTTTGGAAAAACTATTCTCTACAAAATTGTTTAATTATAGTTTTTTTCTTTTTTCTTCTCTCAAATGCATTATAAAATCATTATTTTACTTTAAAAATTATAATTTTCTTTGTTCTCCTTCTTTATTTATTTTGCTCAATGTAAATGTTCTACCTATATGTACCTATATATCAAACAAAATATAGAGAGTGGGGAATGATGTAACGCCAATTTAAAACAGGACCAGGTTAGGTTAGGAGGCCATATTACAGCTGAACAACCTGAACTATATTATAACAATTAACTGCCTTCTGGTATTTTTGGCCGTATTTGAAGGATAACTGCACAAGTCTGCACATTTTGATTTTGCTTTAGGTAAATCGTACGTAGCCGACATTTGTTTATGCTTTTTAATTTTGAACATCAAATTTTGCCAAGAATACTATTGTTTTTTTGATTCAGGATTCAGATCAGCTCATCAGAATTAGCATTGTTACGTACTCGTACTTGTATTATGTATATATTAGAATTTAGTACCTGCAAATAGTATTTGTATGATCGAGAAAGAATATTTATTTTTACGGAGAATATTTCATGAAATTTGAATGATTCATCACGAATCATGATCATTTGGAAATTTAGTGCCTGCAAACAGTAATTGTATAATCAAGAAAGAATATTTAATTTTACGGAGAAGATTTCATAAATCAGAATGATTCATTACAATTGTTTGGAATAGGTACTACACTACAGTCTACTACTCATTCCTCAATATTTGGCCGTATTTCTAGGAATCGAGATCGAAAAGACAGCTTTGATATTATTATATTCTGTTTTTCATGCGCAAATCTCAACTTACTTCTACACGCTCAAAAATTTCGTGCATTTATGCCCAAGTTTTAAATGTTCCTCCAATATCTCTATACAATGCCATAACAATTTAGCTACGAGTCTTTGAATTTATTTTTTTCAATGAAATAAATGTTTATGTTTCTAATGTTGAGAAATTGTCGTAAATATAAATATAAATTTGGTTTTTTTTTTTTATTGGTTTTTGTTTTTTTAATGAAATGACTAATTTTAAGCTTCATTCATGTTTAAAAAATTATAAATTATAAATTTGAATATTTTAACGCTGACATGTGTACTAACATTTATTATGAAAATCATGCAAAAAGAATGATATGACATAATATCAGCAAGTTGGTTTCAAATCTAAATTCACCCACTAAATTATTTATTATTTGCAATTATTTTATCATTATCACTTAAATGTGGAAGACAATTAAATCTTTCAATTTATCTTGTGTCCCTCCTCCCTCCTATGTCACTTTTGTTGCATGTAGAGTTTGTAATCTATAGACTCTCAAGACAAAACCGACAGGAAAAAAGTTACCTTGAACTTCCCAACAAGCTAACATTCACTAAAGCCTCCAACAACAACACACATGGAAAGTTATTTATCTACCAGCGTGTCCTTCTATCATGTCGAGCCCACCCCAACACACTACAAGAAAAAAAATTCATTTCCGAGTTCCGACTCATTTTCCCACTTTCTTCTCAAGTTTCTAACATTCCCCCACGTCTGATGCTCATATTAAACACCATAAACATTGTCTCCATTCTATTTCTCTCTTCTCATAAATAATGAATGATAGAACAAATTACTAATATTATATTATCATACATAGCGAAAGAAGCTCAGTATAGCTGACAGAACTATACGCTCATAGCAGCGAAGGTGTAGACTGCACCAAAGTGGGGTACCATAAAATATTGTTTTGTGTTTTAATGAGCTTATTTTTTAAGTGTAGCAATTTTTTTAACGATTCAATTCATGGGTGGGAGTTTATTCTATCTTGTTTTCTCGGCCCCTTTTTTGACATGGGTTTATAGCTTGGGACTTGCTTTATTTGGCCGCAATGTTGTGGTATGGGAGTTTTCTTGCAGCAATGTTGGTGGCGATGTTGTTTATTACGTGGAAGGGAGGTATTTCATGCGACCATACAGAAAGGGTTTTAGCCGGGGCAAAGTCTAGAAGAGTATGGAAGACTTTGAGATGTTACATTTTCCTTTCTAGTCTTAGCTACATTTTTCTATAATGTGCAATTTTATTTATTTAAGATAGACAAGGAGTTAATATCAAATATTAGATAAAAGATTACAACAGAGATTATCACCGCTCTAGACGGTATGGAATACAATTTTTTAATCCAGCTAGTAGTTGTTTAGATAGAACTAGGAACATAGTATAAATTACGAATTAGAGTATCAAAAGTTTAGGAAGGTCCAGTTGATTGATTATGGTATTGTACAAACAAGTGTATGTCTCTATTATCGTTGCTTTGAACTTGTAAGGGTTAATATCCATGTGAGCAAGAGCCTCAACTGTTAAAATTTGTTGCTAGTTAATAGTGACCGCTAGCAACAAATTACAACAAATGTATCCCTCGATGGAGTCAACACCTCTCAGTTAATAGTGTAGACACCTAAAATTGGTATCTCTACCCTTAATTGCCCGTGTGTGCATATTTATTTAATTTATCTCCTCCATTTAATTAAATGTCCATTTATCTCATCCTAATTAATTTTTATTAATTAATTAATAACCATTATTTAACTTGCCCTAATCATGCCCTAGTGGACCTTCCATTTAGATGCTTTCATTCTAAATCCGCATCCCTTTGCTTTTCTATCTTTTATCCTGTCTATTTTATGCCCTAACAACCCATGATTTATCCCCAAGCAATCTAATCCAGCACACATGCTTTAAAACACCATTCCAACTCTTAAAAACATGAAATCATGTAAAAACACAAAAGCTATCCCATTGGTGAAAATTTCCCGGGTCAATGGCGACTCAACCTAGTCGTCGCCGACACTATAAAACTAGCTACTTTCTTTCCATTTAGGAATCGGATGCATGCAAATTCGGAGCTTTCTCGTGACTTGTGAACCCTCTCTTATGCCTGAGCATTCCTGAAATAGTTACAAACCTCTTGGACCTCCTTCAGACATGTTTGCATCACTCATGATTATCATTCATGATATTTATCATCTTCTTTGTGTCGGTTATGCGATATTTACCATATTTTCATCATTTATCTTGTGTCTAATATTTTGTAGGTTTGGATCAATTTTTGCAACACCCAAAGCTTCCTCAACGACATCCTTTTCCAACTTCTTTGTTTGTAGGTCTCCCATTTCATCATTTTGACCTCGACCTTACCCAACCTTGCCACGGTGGTCGTTAATTCAACTTGATCACCGTTGACCGTGGTCCCGCTTAACAATCAATCCTCCCTTACTATCATTCTTTACCATTTCCACGGGTTTATGCTTCTTCATATCCCTTATACGGGTTGACTCCGATACACAACCCTTTGTTGTATCTAAATTTGATGCGCCAAAATTAGTAGGAACGTGACAAGGTCATAACTTGAGCTTTGGGTGTCCATTTGAGTCCTTTTTTGTTTGAAACCACATGTTTTGATGAGAAAAACATACCTGTTAACCCGCCCTACCGATTGGAGCAAGTTTTGGCACATTTTCTGGCCCTAAATCTGCCATCTTAAGGTCAAAAATTAGGATTTGAGTTGTAGTTTAGTTTTTTCCTATTTTTGGGCATTAGTTAATTTTAGTCTATTAGATGCATTATGAATTAGAAAGTTGGCAATTCCTCTAATTTAGGAATGTAGAAGATGTGTGGCAATTTCGTGCCCTCACGAATAAGCATGCGAATTTACTAAGAATAGCGAGGTTCTAGTAAATTGCTAAAATTAGTAATTTCTGCCACCTAGAATAGATTTAGTCAAAGTTAGTTAGAGTTTGCTTAGAAACTCAAGTTGGGAGTTGTTTTCCTATTTAGGAAATATTATAATTCATTATTCAATAACGAGTAAGGAGATATATTTTATTTTGGAGTTTATATTATTTACAATATATCGAGTTTGTTTAGAATTTGGTTACATTATCTAGTATCGAGCAAGGTTCAAGTATTAAAAAAAGGTAGGAAGAGGAAGAGGAGGCAATATTGCCCAGATGAATAGAAATATGTAAGATCTACATAGGAAATTTGTTGCTCTTCTTTGTAATGATAACCGAGAGAGGAAATCAAGGTGGATATGACACGAGATGAAGAAGAAGTTTGTGAAGAGGAGGAAACGCAAGTGCCACCATTAGCTTTTGAAGAAAGGATGCTTCGAGCATTAGAAGGAAAGAATGATGGGATAAGAGTTGATGTTTCAGAGTATGGTGGTAGTCTAAAACTAGAGGAGTTGATAGGACGGTTGACTAGAATGGGGAATTTTTTTGAGTGGAAGGCTATGTCAAAAAAGAAGGTAAAATTTACATGCATGAAATTGAAAGGTCATGTTATGTTATGGTGGGATCACCTACAAAAAGAGCGGTCAAGAAAGGGGAAAGAAATAATTAGGATGTGAAGTAAGATGGAGAAGAAGTTGAAAGATAAATTTCTCCCTATGGATTATGCACAAACCCTTTAGAGGAGGTTTCAGAATCTTAGACACAACTTAGAAACAGTGCGAGAATACACAGATGAGTTTTACAAGTTGTCCATTCGTGTAGAGCATGAGGAAAATGAGGAACAAAAGGCTGTAAGGTATGTAAATGGATTAAAATTTTCTATTCAAGAAGAGATAAATATGCATAGGATTAAGAGCATAGAGGATGCCTATCAATTAGCCTTAAAGGTTGAGGAAAAACAAAGTCATCAAATTTTAGGAGATCACTTGGAATGAATAGGGGGACTTCATCTTCCTTTTGGGGATGAGTTGGTTTCAGCCAAGGTAGGGGAGAATCACCTCGTGAAGTGGAAAAGCAAGAAGATACAAGAACGATTCCCAAAATAAACAAAGAGGCAGAGGATTTTCTAGGGGCAAAGGATATGTTAAGAATAGAGGATGGGAGGCTCCATGAAGACCATTTGTTTGTTACAGATGTGGTGAAGAGGGGCATCAAGCTTTTGAATGCCTGCATTCTTATACACATGACAAGAGGCAAGGAGATGCTCCAAGAGTAAATCTTGTTAAAGCTGAAAAAGTAGAAGACGAATAGGACTTAGAAAGTCCACCGGATGTTGGAGAAAATATGATGATCAAGAGGATACTGATTGCTCCATGAAAGGATATCAAGGGGGATGCATGGTTACGTATAAATATTTTCGAACAAGATGCACTTCAGGAGGAAACAGATGTAATGTTATTATTGATGGTGGTAGTTGTGATAACATGTTTTTAAATGAGATGGTCAAGAAATTGGGTGTGCATTGTGAGAAGAATCCTAACCCTTAATGTATTGCATGGTTTAAGAAGGGTAACAAATTTATTGTTAATAAGAGATGTTTAATAAGTTTTTCTATTGGGAAAAGTTACAAGGATGAGATTTGGTGTGATGTTATTCCTATGGATGTATGTCATATGTTGTTAGGAAGACCAAGGCAATTTGATAGAAAAGTTATTCATGATGGGAGAAAGAATACTTATACTTTCTAGAAGGATGGCACCAAAATAGTTTTTCTACCTCTTAAGGAAGAGGAGAAGGCTGAAAATATGCTTTCTGCAAAGGAATTTGTGAAGGAGGCAAAGGCAACCGGTTTTTGTTATGCACTAGTCACAAATAAGGATGAACCTACAAGTGCACAAATACCAATATAAACAACATAATTAATAGAATAATTTTCTGATGTTATTCTTGATGAGCTACCAGACGGATTACCACCCAAAAGAGATATTCAACACCATATTGATTTGATTCCATGGTCTTCACTCCCAAATCAAGCGGCTTATAGGATGAGCCCAACATTGTATGCAAAGTTGAATAGGCAAGTGGAAGATCTTGTGAGAAAGGGGGTCGTAAGGGAGAGTATGAGTCTCGTGTATAACCCACTTTACTAACACAAAAGAAGGATGGAACATGGATAATGTGCACAGATAGTAGAGAAATCAATAAAATTACAATCAAGTATAGGTTCCCAATACTTCACCTTGATGATATGATGGATGTGCTTGTTGGATCTAGGTATTTAACCAAGATTGATCTTCAAGTGGTTACCATCAGATTCGGATCAGAGAAGGAGATGAGTGGAAAACAACATTCAAGACAGGAAATGGATTATATGAGTGGTTGGTGATGCCATTCGGGTTATCCAATGCACCTAGTAATTTTATAAGACTAATGAACACCGTGTTGCGAGAGTATAATGGTAAGTTTGTTGTGGTTTATTTTGATGATATTTTGATCTTTAGTAAACTAAAGAATAACATTTGAGGCATCTAAGTGTGATATCTGAAGTGTTAAGGAAAGAGAAACTCTATGCAAATTTGAAGAATTACACGTTTATGCAAGAGAGTTTGATATTCTTGGGATTTATTATTTCATCGGATGGGGTGCGGATGGACTCAAAAATATAAAGGCAATTATTGAATGTCCTACACCATGAAGTATAACAGAGGTAAGAAGATTTCTTGGTCTAGCAACATTTTACAAAAAGTTTATTAAAATTTCAGCGATTGTAGCACCTATAACAGTTGCACAAAAGGAAGGGAGTTTCTGTGGACAAAGGTAGCTAAGGATAGTTTTCAATTCTTGAAGAAGAAGGTGACAGAGGCACCCATTTTGGCACTACAAGATTTTGATAAAGTGTTTGAGGTTGATTGTGACGCCTCACATGTGGGTATTGGTGTTGTTCTAAATCAAGGTGGAAAGCTAGTAGCTTTCATTAGTGAGAAATTGAATGAGGTAAGAAAGAAATACTCTACTTATGATGTGGAATGTTATGCAATTGTACAAGCATTATGGCATTGGAGTCATTACTTAGTGCCTAAGGAGTTTGTGTTATTTAAGGACCACATAGCCACTGAAGTATGTGAATACACAAAAGAAGTTGAATAGTAGGCATGCAAAGTGGGTATCATTTTTACGAGGTTATACTTTTTCTTATAACATAAATCGGAGACAAAATCACGTTGCATATGCATTGAGTAGGTGTGTAAATTCGTTTACCACTATGGAAAATGAGGTGGTGGGTTTGGAAGCAACAAAGGGTTTATATTCTTCTAATTCTGATTTCATAGATATTGTTGAAAGTTTAATTCGTCCATTGTCAGAAAATGTAGGATACATCCAAGATGAGTACATTTTATAGGATGACTACCTATTCAAGGGATGCCAACTATGTATTCCATTTGGGTCTATGAGAGAGAATATAGTGAAAGAGTTACATAGTGGAGGATTGGCTGGGCATTTTGGTAAAGATAAGACGATAGCCTTGGTAGCAGAGAAATACTATTGTCCAAATATGAAAAGAGATGTTGTAAGATATGTGGAGAGGTGTCAAATTTGCCAAGTCTCAAAAGGCCATGCACAGAATACATGGTTGTATATGTTGTTGCCTATTCCTAAAGGGTCGTGGAAAGATCTGAGAATGGATTTTGTTTTGGGATTACCAAAAACACAACGAGGTAATGACTCAATTTTTGTGGTTGTTGATAGGTTTTATAAGATGGTTCATTTTATTGCCTACAAGAAAACAAGTGATGTGACATGCATAGCAGATTTGTTTTTAGAGAAGTTGTTTGTTTGCACGGTGTTCCAAAAATCATTACTTCAGATAGGGACACAAGGTTCTTAAGTCACTTCTAGTGGACTTTATCGAAGAAATTGGAAACTAAACTATAGTTCAAAGCACTACCTATGATCCTCGGGATCGATGGGAAAATAGAGGTGGTAAATTAGGTTTTGGGAAACCTATTAAGGTGCATCATTGGGGAAAAGCCGAAACAAGGGGACTTAGCATTACCGCAAGCTGATTTTGCATATAACAATTCCATAAATAGATCCACATGAAAGTATCCATTTTCAATTGTGTATAGGAGTAATCCAAATGGGGTGTTAGATTTGATACAACTACCAGTTGATGGAAAATTCGGTGATGATGCAGAAGTATTTGCCAAACATATACAACAATTACAGGAAGAAGTGCGGAAGAAGTTGCAGAATAGTAATGATAAGTATAAGGAAATAACAGATGTGCACAGACAGAGAAATGTATTTACAGTTGGTGAATTGGTTATGGTATACCTACGAAGGAAAGGTTTCAAAAGAAACCTATAACAAGCTGAAGTACAAGAAGATTGGTCCTTGTAAAATCGTGAAAAAAATGATAATGCTTATGAGGTAGAATTGCCAAGGAATTTTGATATTTCTCCAGTGTTTAATGTTTCAAATTTGTATTATTTTCATGGGGATGGTGCAAAAGGGGATTTTATTGATGAAGTAGTAGATTGGAGACAACAAGTTCCGGTGAAGAAGAAAGAAGAAGTGGATCGGATTCTAGATAAGAAAACAATGGACTCGCGACATGGGAAATACAACAAATATTTGGTACATTAGAAGCGAATGGAACAAGAGGATGATACTTGGGTCATAGAGTGGGAGATTAAGAAGTTGGATACAAATAAATGGAAGCATTTTGAAGAAGAAAACTTGCAGGAGCTACGTTTTTTCAAGTAGGGGAGAAAGATGTGCCAAAATTAGCAGGAACTTGTCAAGGTCATAACTTTAGCTCCGGGTGTCCGTTTGAGTCCTTTTTTAATTTGAAACCACATGTTTCAATGAGGCGACTGCACTAGTCAACCCTCCATATCGATTGGAGCATGTTTTGGCATAATTTTGGGCCCTAAATCCGCCATCTTGAGGCCGAAAAATTAGGATTTAAGTTGTAGTTCAATTTTTCCTATTTTTGGGCATTAGTTAATTTTAGTCTCTATTAGTTGCATTATGAGTTAGAAAGTTGTAAATTCCTCTAATTTAGGAATGTAGAAGATGCATGGCAATTTATGTTCCCTCATGAATAAGCACGTGAACTTACTAAGAATAGCAGGTTCTAGTAAACTACTCAAAATAGTAATTTTAAGCCACCTAGAGTAGATTTAATAAAAGTTAGAGTTTTCTTGAAACTCGAGTTGGGAGTTATTTTACTATTTATGAAACATTGTAATTCATTATTCAATAATGAAGAAGGATATCTATTTTCTTTTGGAGTTCATATTATTTGTAGTATATTGTGTTTGTTTAGAATTTGGCTACATTAATATTGTATCCAGATCTTGCATGGTTTGCATATTCACCTCAAATTCCAGATCCTCACTCCCGGTCATCATCAACCCAGCTCTACACGATTTGGGTTGTTGTCAACCCAAACTAGGTAATCTTTTATTTACAGTTACTTTAATCAAATCAGATTTTAGATCAATTCCAGTTATTTCTCATATTAAGTAGTACTTCTATTTCTGCACGTAATTTCACTATCAATCTTTCTTTAAAATGGGGGTTGACATCCACCAAGGAAGTTAACTCTTCTTGGGACCACTTTGTCAGGAAACCCCCACATATATCATCTAATTAGTCTTTTTCTTAGCGTCTTTGAGTTGCAAGCCATCATCTTGTAGCAATAGGGATCCATCATCACTTTGCACTTGCATCCATTCATCCCATCTCGAGGTACCATAAACCCTCCACATTCTGATTTTTCTAGTTTATTTAGTACTAGATCATTAAATTAGAAAGAAATGAAAAATTAGAAAATAAAATAGTGACCACTATCTTTCTCTAAGCATTTCAACAAATGTATCCCTCGATGGAGTCAACACCTATGATACACTTTCCCAAGCAATCGAATCTGTTGCTTAGATAATCGGAAAGGAAAATATGTGATTCCTTTTCTTTATTAGGTATATATCCAAAGAGGGTGTTTTACATAGACATGTTTGTGGGTGTGGTGCAACTTAAAGGATCCGTCGCAATGTCATTTGAGGGCACTTAGGACCCAAAAACTTAGAGATTTGGTGTCCATAGGGGTCTCAAAATTGACATAAATAAGAAGCTTAGCGCTTCTATCGCCAACATTCTTGAGTCCAAGCTCTATGTGCCCAAGTCCCGATTTTACATTAAATTTTATGATGTCAAGGTTGGTTTTAACATTCTCTTTTTCTATTTTTATGCATTTCAATGTTTCATATTATGAATCCCTTTGCATTTGTTAGGGATGGGACATGCTCATTCATGCACAAAAATTTTTCAGTGCTTGCATGGTATGCATCAATAGTATTAAGAGGTTGTTTCAGATTTCATCTCCTGTCTTCTATTTGAAGGGGCCAAAACTGAAACAACATCACGATCATAGGCAATAAATCTATTTCATGGCTGATTGATTAGCACCCATCTACCCCCTTTTTATTTCACAAGAATTATATGTTTTTCCCATTTCAGGGTTCTTTTCTGGTATTGTTTTTGTTACGAGGTGTTTTACGACCGTCTTACTCAATTCCTTCAAATTTCAGGTTTCGATATATTTTTATTTGTGGTTTATAATTTTTCACTTGATTGGTCCCAACTCAAGAGCTTGTCTTGTGCACAAGAAACTAAAGGCTTGTCTTGTTATTGGCAGGGGTCCAATTTTGGATGGAATGGAAGCACTTTCTTATGCGGGAAAATCTTTCATTGCAAGCTACATATGGAATTTAAACAAAACTACATATGATATTGTGTTCTAGTTTATTTTAGAGTTTGTTGTTTTGGCTCCCTAGTTTTCTGATCATTTGTCTTACCTACCACCCACATGCATTTGGTCATCCCCATTTTCTTGAACATGATTTAAAACATACATAGAATTGTGCTATGATGTATGCAAATGCTTATTTACTTGAATCATATGTTTCTTACAAGTAACATTGGTGCACAAAACTAATTACATAGGTTTGGAATGGACTCTTCTCACTCTAACCACAAGGTAGAATTGTCCTAATGTCTCCAAAATACACTTTTTCTAGAGGGTTTTATGTAGTGGTGATAACACAAATTCTTTCACTATTTGATATGCCATTTTTCAAAGGGTATTGGATGTCGGATCAATTAACATATATGTA
Source organism: Taxus wallichiana var. yunnanensis (assembly GCA_018340775.1). NCBI lineage: Eukaryota > Viridiplantae > Streptophyta > Pinopsida > Cupressales > Taxaceae > Taxus > Taxus wallichiana. The sequence goes on along the minus strand of CM031242.1, from coordinate 430,248,975 downwards.
TACATGGGAATTTTCTTGAATGATGCTAAGAAGTTAAAATGCTTGACGACCTCATAAAGTTTCTTCTAGAAAAAAATTGACTCCTTGATCCTTAAGCACCATATCCAAGTGTTGGATGAAGAAGAATAAGTTCTTTCTTGGTTGGGAAAGTAGCCTAAAATATTATTTAATGATGTTGTGTTTATTTTTATGTAAATAGTGTTACTAAGGGGCATTTTATTTCCTTTAAAATAAGTGAATTTATGTTTCCTGGGAAGTTTTGATACTCACACGCGTTAATATGATTTTATAAGGCTAGGCCTACCCAAAAAATATATTTGAAAATTGGTACCCCTTGGGATCAAGCTACAAATGTACGAAAAATAGTGTTCCTTGACTATAGGCTTTTATGACAAATATGTAGTTATTTTCTAAAGAATGTATTTCAATGTAAGGGATAATGAGTTGAGGCCGGAGAATACCATCCAACTTAGAACTACTCATCTAATATTGAAAGAGAATGATAGTGGATGGGTTTAAAATGGTTGAGGAAAAACATGTGGATATATACTTTCCTAGCTTGTGAAATTATTTTCAATGTTTATACATCAATACATCTAATAATGTTCTAAGTGTATTTTTCCTATCTCTAGAGCCTGTTGCACAATTTATAGAAAGTTTCTTACATGAAAAGAAACTTGTCCAGCCCATTTCTATGGGTTGTTGTAGTTGGAGAATTGGTGAGAATAAAGTATTTAGTTTTTATTGAAACACTTTATTGAAAATTTCAAGGTCATGTTTTTGCACTAAATAAAGATTTTCCACACAAATCATAGCTTTACATGTTTGAAGATTACAATTCAAAACTATTGGATTATATGTTTTAGATGACAATAAACTTTGTTAAAATTTAAGATGAAGTTATTGAAGAGGTTAAGAAAAAGGATAATAAAAGTGCCATTTCTATGGGTTGTTGTAGTTGGTGAATTGGTGAGAATAAAGTATTTATTTTTATTGAAACACTTCATTGAAAATTTCAAGGTCATGTTTTCTGCACTAAATAAAGATTTTCCACACAATCATAGCTTTACATGTTTGAGGATTGCAATTCGGACTTTGGATTATATGTTACAGGATATGACAATAAACCTGCAAAAATTTAAAACAAAGTGGTTGAAGAAGCTATGAAAAAGGATAATAAAAGTGCCAACAAAATTGTTATAGCTAGTATACCAAATAAAACGATGGGATATTCATAATTCCATAATTAAAAAAGTCACCGTTATTTAATTGATGTAACACATGAAGAAGTAACAAATACATACACACACACACACACACACACACACACACACACACACACACACACACACACACACACACACACACACACACACACACACACACACGTAGACATATTTATAAATATGTAAAATAAGCCAACATCCCAAACTCAAGGATCTAATAGAGGTGCTCCTAAAGAGGATGAATTTTTGTTTTTAAGATTGGCCATAAGAAAGAACATAATCGCATAATCAACATGTTCTACATAAGCTAATCTCCTTAAGTATTTTATATTATTTTCTAAATAAATAGAAGATAACCATAAACAACACAACCCATACGACTGAAAATTCAACACCTATGTAGAATCTATGTATATCATTGTGGCTTTAAACTATGTATAAAAATTTATAATCTTTCAAGTAGCTTAACTACATTCCATATAAATTCCAAAGTACTTCTATATTTGTTATGGGTAAGATTTTAGACTAGCATATCATGAAATGGAGCATGAGTAGGAAAAATGTTGTAAAGGTGTTATTTACTTACCTAGATTAATAAACAATCATATTATGGAATTGAAATGCAAATTCAAATATGGTAAATAATTGTAACTCATTCTAAAAAATATATCTCTATCCTAAACAATTCAATTTTAAACATTTTTTTACAACACTAGACATGGAGAACCATCATGTAACATGTGTAAGCTATAGAATGGAGGAGAGACTTTTTGTTCATTTAATTAAGACAATACATGATAGAAAAATATGGATTTCAATATGGGAATGAGAATAATGGTATCTAAGTACCCTAACGGTGCACACCAAGTATTCAATCTTTCTCCAAAATCTCTAAGGAGGAAAAGAGTATCCTATCTTCCTTTGGACACACAAGGTCCAAGAGAACTATTTTGATCTAAGTAAATGACATCTATCAAAAGATAGTTTAAAAATTAAACACTTGGCTCCACATGAGAATCTACGTTGAATCAAACACATATCCTTTCAAATGTGAATTGTTTTACTTGTAGTGTTCATAAGGTTCCAAAAAAGTCATTATAGAGCTCTCTTAGATAAATTTCCTTCTATCAACGAAACTATTAGTCAATTTAGAACTGCACCAAGAGATGTGGAGGTTCTATCTCATAAAAAATTAAACCAAGAAAAAGAGGATGTCAAAAAGGAACAGAGAGATCAAGGCCACGTGTAGTAAGGAGCCGAGAAGTACAAATGGGTATTCTTCATTTGATCTTTCCATGAGGCATTTAGAAAAAACTGAAACTTGAGGGAAACCAAAATTCTACGACATTAAAAATTTGATGAAGTTGTGCACCAAAAATAATTAAATAGTATGCTCAAATGAGGACAAGTTCTGAGATAATAATTTTATATATTCTTAACTTCCAATCTTATGAGCTAACTTTGATAGGATTCCCACTATCCCACCATGTTAGGTTTTGTGTAATGAGATAATTACAAAAATGTTGTGTCAGTGCATTACAATAAATAAAGGTTCTCTTGAAAATCAGTAAAATGAAAAGTATGGTAGGATTGAAAATATGAGTATAATGAAAACTTGGGTAGATGTACATAATTTTCTCTGCTTCTAATGTTTTAAAATATGAAAATGGGTATTCTAAAAATTGTAAAATTAAAAGTAAATTAGATTTGAGGAAATGAGTACTATGAAAGATTGGGGTAAATGCAGACAAATTTGCTGATTATAATGTAATAAATACACAAGGGGCATTTTGAAAAACAAAATACAAAATTGCTATAACATGATTCTTTTTTCTTGAATGATGCTTGAGAAATTAAAATTCTTGATGGCATCATAACCATGATATTTTGGTACCATAACCAAGTGTTGGATGAATAATAATAAGTTCTTTCTCGATAGGGAAAGTAGCATGAAATCTTCTTGAATGATTTGGTTTTATTTCTTGTTTCAATAGTGTTACTTAGCACCCATATTTTATTTCATTTAAAATAAGTGAATTGATGTTTCTTGGTAAATTTTGAGATTAACACACGTAAAAATGATTTTATAAGACTAGACACTGGCTATGAAATACATTTTAAATTTTCCACCCCTTGGGATTAAGCTACAAATGTATTGAAAATAGTGTACCTTGACTGCAAACTTCTCGGAAAAACATGTAGTTGTTTAAAGAATTTTTTTAGTGTAAGGGATAATGAATTGAGGCTGGAGAATCCTATCCAACTTAAATTCACTTGTATAATCTTGAAAGAGAACGATAGTGGATTATTGAAAACTAGTTTAGGAAAACAATTGCATATATGTTTTCCTAGTTTTCAATATTATTATCAATATTCATACATCAATGCATCTAATAATGAATTTTTCCTTTCTATGGAGCCCTACTGCGCAATTTTTAGAAAGTGTCTTACTTGAAAATAAACTTGTCCACCTCAATTCTATGGGTTGTTGTACTTGGAGAATTAACAAAATTAAGTTTTTAGATTCTATTGAAACATTTTATTGAAAATTTTGGTGGCATTTTTGCGCTAAAACATAGTTTCCATAAAAAACATAGCTTCACATGCTTGAAGAATACAATTCAGGACTATTAGTCTATTTCTTTGATTACAATAAACCCGCAAAAATTGAAAAAAGTTGTCAACAAGGTTATGAAAATGAATGTCGTTATTGCCAAGATGGGTCAGGGTGTTAATCCTGATTTTGAGAGTAGAAATGTTTGTTAATTTTTATTCCCTTTACTAGATGTATGATAAGTTAGATCGCATCCATCAAATGGATAAACACAATAGTGAAAGTGGATATAAGAAAAAGGATAATAAAAGATCCAACAAAATTGTTATAGCTAGTGTAGTAGATAAAATTATGGGATATTAGTAATTCCATAAGAAGAAATTTTCCATACATAAATATATTTTAAATATGTAGAATAAATCGACATCCCAAATATAACGATCTAAAAGAGGTGACCCTAAAAGAGGATGATTTAACTAATATAAAGATTGGCCATAAGAAAGAACATAATCGCATAATCAACATTTCAACCCTATTCTACATAAGCTAAGCTCCTTCGTTGTTTTATTTTATTCTATAAATAAATAAAATGTAACCGTAAATGACACAACCCATACGAATAAAAATTCATCACCTATGTAGAAACTATGTATATCCGTATGGATTCAAACTATGTAGAAACATTTATAATCTTTCAATAACTTAAATACAATCCATAAATATTCCAAAGTGCTTCTATATTTGGGTGATATTTTAGACCATAATTCATGAAATGGAGCATGAGCATGAAAATTATTGTAAAGTCACAATTTAGCTACCCAAATTAATGAACAATTACCCTATGGAATAGAAATGCAAATTCGAGATATGGAAAACAACTTTAGATCATCTTTAAAAATTCTCTCTATCCTAAACAATTATAGTTTAATCATTTTTTAGCAACACTAGGCAAGGAGAATCATTATGTAAAATGTGGAAGCTATAGAATGGAGGAGAGACTTGCCCTCATCTAATTAAGAAAATATATGACAAAAACTATGTATTTCAATATGGGAATGAGAATAATGGTATCTAAGCACCTTGTAGGTGCACAATAATTATCTAATGTTTCATCAAAATCTCTAAGAAAGAACAAAATAACATATCCTTTTTTAGACACACAAGGTCCAAGAGAACTGTTATCTCTCAAAAGTGCACCCCAGTGAGAGATGGTTGCAGGTGTTCTAAGCTTGCGAAATCAATCTCTATCTTTCGTAGATACAATGGAAACACCTCAGGTCTATGGGTATACCTATTTTGAGGTGAGTCTCTAGTATCAAGGCTTTGGTTCCTTATTGATGTATCCTAAACTAATTTCTAGGGTTTAAGGGTAAAAGATGACTGTAAAGTAATTAAAACTAAGGTGATACACCAAATTTGTATGAGGGATTTGAATGAGTATATGCACAATTAATATGTGAAAGGATTCTTGATGCACGAACCAATAGTTTTATGTAGAATGTTAAGGGCAAAACACTTCGAGGTATTGAGGGAAAGTATCACAACAATATTGCCAAGATAAACATGCACATTAATATCATGCAAAAATTACTAAATTTTGCAAGGTAAGATAATTAACCAGGGAATTTACATTCACAAGATTAATGGAAACATACACAAGACTGCAAATGATTGGAAAGGTAGAAAATAATTCACATTCAGAAGGAAAAAATGGCAAAAATTACTTCAGTACTCCTATATCAAAAAGTCCTCCTTTGTGCTTTGCCAAAGCACACAATATATAGATAAATAATTATCACCCCTTCCTAAAAATAGTCTAAGGCTTGTACTTTCCCATGCATCCTATTTTTATCCTTTATTTAATAATAGATAAAGGAATAAAAATAGAACATGTAATTACAAATAGGCATTAATAGCCTTGATTACATTACAGTCAAACTGAAGTTGACTGTTCTATTTTTAAGAAAAAAAGGTGAATAATTTGCTAATAATAAATATTTCTTGGTGAGCAAGTCTCCTTCCTTGTGCATGTGAATTCATCTTCTTGTCTATTATTTCCTCTTGTGAAGCATGCAAAAATCAACTCTCTGTTTGTGAGTAAAATAATTGCAATATTTGCAAAAATAAACATCAATACATCCATTTGGTGGGGACCACCTCCATGCTCAGATTCTGATGTTGACATTCCTTATCTAAGTGGTCACATGGGTGACATTCTATAGATCATCTTCAACCTCCTTGAAGTGGGGACCACCTTTGCACTCTACTTGTTTGGCCACCTTTGTGGACTTAGCAAACTAAAAGGTCGACCATCTTGACATTGCACATGCCATACTATAGTCTTACCACCTTTTGATTAATACTTGCATGTATATACTTGTCGGCCTTTTGCACATTGGATAATGTATATTTTAAAAATTTTCACCTTTTTAGTGATCATTGTTGGCATGATTTGGTCGGCACTTTGTATGTTGGAGCATACACTATAGTTTGGACTTTGGTCAATATTGCAATGATCAATTTGATTGACACGTGGGCTGGCCCTTCTGCATAATGAGTCGACCCTTAGCATGTTGGTAAGTGATATTTTAAACCCAACCCTAATTAGGGTTTCCTATGGGCTTGCCACGTATATGTATTTTCAACTTTGGTTGAGTTAGGCTCTTTGATAGATGTCGTCGATTTTTGTCCTTGATGTTTTCTAATTGTTGATCTTTGACTATGATTAGGGTTTTACCCCTATAATTAATTTGGTTGGTGGCTTCTTACCATGGTTTTTTTCTTTGAATGTGGAGCTTGATCTTCGGCCTTTTATCTTTTCCTTGTTGAATGTTGATCGTTGATTTCTAACTCTGTATAAGTTAGGTTAAACTGGCTGAGGTGGGTGAGTTTAAAATGCTCGAGCTCCATCATTTTGGTCATCTCTTGGCTTGCTCACGAGAGAGCAGCAAAGCCCTAGAAAAAAAAATTGACATCATTGATTGATCTTTGAAACTCGGTTCTGTGTTTCTTCTTTTGATGGCCGCCATGGTTTGAAATCTTTGAGTTCCATTCTGTATCATCTTTTTGTATTTACGAGATTTATTCAAAAAGGTCGCCACTTCAGGTGAGTTAGAGCTCGGTCTTGGAGGTTTTTCTCACTGTACATTTCACTATTTTCTGAGCTCTGTGAGTTGTCTCTTGGCCTCCATTGTTGTTTTCTTTTGAGCTCGGGACCATGTAGCTATCACATTGTTTGGTAGGGAAGGTAAGTCTTGACTTCCTTGGATATTACTGTTACTTCTTCGTCACCACTTTTTCCTTCGAGAAATACTAATAATCCATTCTTTCTCTACATTTTCTATGGTTTTGTGGTTCGGCCTTGGTCATTTCGAGTTGAAAATCATTCTAAGCTTGATCTTTTCCTCTAAACTTGATGATTCTTTAAGGGTTTTGATAGAGCCAATTTGGTCGGTGAGTTCTTTTCTTACTCCATTTCCTTGCTACCCATTAATGGGTCTTCATTTATTTTCCAGAATTTGTGCTTTCTGAGACGTGGGTACTCGTAGATATGAGTTTTTAAGAAATTCTTCAACTATGTGTAGATACATCTGTAAAGTTGTAAAACATTGGTTTTCATCATGCACTATAATTACATTCTGGTTTCCTTTGTCTACCGCCATTGGTCATGGATCTGACTGGAGTGAGGGAAACTTTCAAACAATGTAGATTCAGATTTTCCCCTTGAGCTCTGATTTTTCTGTCCGACTTGGGGTTTCTGTTTCCTGTGTATATTTAGAGCCAAAATATACTTTGTGCTTCGAAAATTGAAAACTCCTTTCTGTCTTGAATATTCAAACTCGAAGTAATTGATGATGTTCATAGCAAAGTAGAGGTGTGGGAATTTGTTGTATCATGCTTCAGTGTGAGTTGAGACTGTTATTTGGCATTGTAAATGTTGATATCTAAATATCCACATTTGGTGGATTTTCCTGAGTGCTTTACTTCTGTTTTATTGAGAAACTTTGAGCTCGAGATCCTGCGTATATTTTATAATGCTTATGGAAACTCTGATTCCTACATTTCTTATTGGTTCTACAACATGGAGTTCTTAGGATGCTCAGACATTTAATTTCCTGCGACTTTGATGCTTCTATACTACATTTTGAAGCACTTAGTTGATGCTTTGATATTCCATTTACTTGTGTATTAAAACATGAAGCACTTGCTTTAGTTAAATTGAAAGCTTGTAGCCTGAAATGATCAATTAGACACTTGTATGCTTATCATTTTTTCAACTGTAAATCATGAAGCTTCATAGTATGCTTTCCTAAAATTGTTACTTGTATTGTATACATCATTTCTATTGCTGCAACCTGATTTTTAGTGCTTCGTATTCAAACTGTACCTTGAGCTTTTTGCTATGCACTGTATGATTCATTTGTACTTGATCATTTGATCCTGGAACCTACAGTATTAGTGCTTGAATGTTCTTAACTTACTGTGATGAACCTGAGGTTAATTTTCTCTTGATCTATTTCCTTGCATAAATAGTTTTACTTCTTTGATATGGTAGCATCTCTATGATTCATACTTGCTTTATTAAAAACTAAAATTCATAGAAGGGATGTACTTGTAAGATTACTTCAAATTTCATGTTATTCAGTTGTTAAGCTATAATGAATGCTCCAAGTACTTCAATCTAATGACTGAAAGTGTAGTCCATTTCTTTTCTGCATTATATATTATATTTCCTTTTATTACAACTCTGATATGCATGTTGGAAAAGTCGTAAATGTCCATTTTACATGGCGAAGCCTCGTCCAAATTTTCCTAGAATTCTTTGAATATCTCTTTTAGCTATAATAAATCCTTCAAGTTAACTTCACTTCTTGAAAACTGATTTCTTCTTTGGTTGCAAATTGAAAAGTATACTTCTATTTTCCAGTCTCTTTTGATTTAAATTCCAGATCTGTACTGTAACTTCTCCCATTTGTAGGTCAGTTACTGAAACATGAGTTACATTCTTCCTTCTTTCCAGCATGTACTTATGACTTATCTATTTTTTCTTGCTACAACCTGCACCTGCACACTTAAGAAAATAGTTAGAAAAATATCTAGGCTTTTTGGCCTCTCTTATGTCCATGGTTTTTCTTTTCTTTTCTTCTCTTTCCTTCTTTCTAAGTGAGTAAAGCATGTATGCAGTTGATCTTCAAGTAGACTATATCTCCTATTGTTAAGAGATTCATATGCATGAATTAGGATAATATAGGAATATGAACTGATCCCTAAGCAGAATCGGTAGTTTTCTCTTTTCTTCTTTTTAGTACAAAGGTGACTTCCACAACGAAGATGAAGAAGGAAAAAAATATAGAATGGAGATGCTTCGACCAAAGAAGAAAACCCCAAGGCAATGATGGGTTCACTCATACTCCTTTACTTTCTCTTTCATGCATGTGTACCTATTATTTCAGTAACTATACTTTAATTTTCAGTTACATCCCATGGCTTGTGTGGGAACATTTGAAAATTCCTTACGAATAAAACATTGAATTCTGAAAATGAGTTGTATATTTCTTTCTACATTTAAACTTTCTATATGGATTGTATGATGAACTAAACAACTCAGTAATATAATTGAATGTCTTAAATATTAAGGAAGGAACCTTAAGAAAACGTGTAACATCCAGTAATGAACTCTGATTTCTGCAATCTGCACTTATGTTTGTTGTTCCAAAACTTAGCATTTCACCTATTCTGTAATTGAATGTCTTCATCAAGACAACACAGTTGTCCTTCTAGGGCCTTGTGTTATTTTGCTAAAGATTGTCATGAAATTGCATACTATGTGATTTGTTACATTTTTAACAGCACACATGGCTACAGATTTCATGTAATCATTTAACTAAATCAGCAGTAACAACATTATCTAAAAATATCTCCCTTAGCTTAGGTATACTTCACCAATGCCTTCCATCGTAACGAAGTTTCAAGTTGCCCATTTTTACACAAGTGCAAAAATTGTCAACAAGAACTATTTTGATCTAAATAACAGACATCTAGAGAAAGATAGTTTAAACGATAAACCCTTAGCTCTGCATGAGAATCTAGGTTGAAGAAAAAACATATCCTTTCAAATGTGAATATTTTTACTAGAAAGGTTCTTAAAGTTCAAAACATCTCAATATAGAGCTCTCTTAGAGAACTTACCCTCCATTAGCAAAACTAGCCGAGAATTCAACACTACATCGAGAGATGTTGAGATTTAATCTTATAAAACTTAGACCAAGAAAAAGAGGATGTTAAGAAGGAACAGAGATCACGGCAACAAAATCAGGAGCTAAGCAATACAAATGGGTATTCTTCATTTTTATCTTTTCATGAGGCACCAACCCAAAATTGAAAACTTAAGGGAAACCCAAATTCTATGACATTACAAATTTAATGAAGTTATACACCAAAAAAATTAAAGAGTATGTTCAAATGAGGATAAGTTACGAGATAATAAATTTACAAATTCTTAACTTCTAATATTATGAGATAACTTTGATAGGCTTACCACTTTCCCATCATGTTATGTTTCATTTAGTGAGATGAAAAAAACAATTTTTGTGTCCAATGTATTAAAATAAAAAAGGGATCTCTTGAAAGGCTGCAAGATGAAAAGTATAGGAGGGTTGCCTTTATCCACCTAATAATGACTCTCTCTTAGCATCACACTTTTTTAGAGAGATACAAGCCTACAAGTTCAAGGTGAGTGCTCTAACCATTTCTTGTTATATTTTAAAGATAAGTTCAATTTCATCTTTATTGTGTTATGTTAGTGTAGTATTGTGCATGTTTGGATGTTAGTTAGTATAATATTCTTACCCATATTAGCTCCTTGGCTATCACCACTTTCATTTCACTTATATCATGTATGTTTTTTTATCCATACCTCTCCACACCCAACCACTGATATCTCAGTAGGGTTCCTTCTTCTATCTTGATCACATGTCTTGGAAACCCTAGATTTACTAAGTCTAGAGATTACTACCCTCTAGATATGCAACCCTAGAAACCAAAGTAGCCCCTTTAATTCTACCCCTAGTATGTCGGTGCATGTGTGTTTCCTACTTGTTGCCTTGATACCCTTGTCAAATGGATGATTTAGGAGTGAACGATATTAAGACACATTCTTGGCCCACATACAGGTATTGCACAAAGACTTAAAATTTCACGCACTAGAATACTCTATCAAGTAATTATTTCACTTATCTATGCACTTCCTCATTTTCCTCTGGGGTCATTTTGTATGGTGCCTTGTTTGGTAAACTTGATTCAAATGTCGGTTCTATATGATGGTTGCTATTGTACACTTTGGTGGTATTTTTTTGACAATTCCTTTATTATAATATCCACAAACTCAATTAACACCTTACGTACTTCTAAGAGTATTTCTTTCTTTGTGAAATATATGTCCACTTCTTTAGAGACTAGTGCTTAACATTCCTTTTCTTCCTCAACTCCTCGCAAGAATTTCTTTCATGATACAAGCATGAATCTCACGCTAACTACATTATTCACTTCTTCTTTATCCTCATCCTTTAATGGTTATAAGTTAAACTTGCGCCTATCCTTTTAGATGAGAATAATATTTGTGCACCCATCATGGATATCCTTCCTATCATATTGCCAAGGCCTTCCTAGCAGTAATGACAAATATCCATTAACATCACATCACACAAAACTTTGTTATAAATATTCCCAATCTGGAATTTGACAAGACTTTTCTCATTCACTAGGACCTGATGTCCCTTTTATAACCATGATACTCCATAGGGGTTAGGATGTGCAATCTTCTTCATCCAAAAATTATCCACCATCTCGTTGGAAACAAGGTTGTATATACTTTCACCATTGACAATTAATTTTCAACATTTTATCCCTTACTTGCACATGTTCCTAAACAAGTTCTTACTTTGGGCAAGCTCATCTTATTTATGTGATGTCTTTAATAATACCATCCTTATCATTAGGGCCTCTCCATGATTTGGTATCTTGGAGTGTTCCAAAAATCCTATTGCTTCTACATCTCCATGTGCCATATGTGTGCTATCTTCTATGTGTCTACTCATGACTTCACATAGTGCATTTTGACATTTGAATACACAATGCCCTACAGTTCCACACTTAAAACATTTTCTAGAGAATCCTCTTCCCCGTCCTTGACTAAATATCACATTTCCTCTTGAAGAACATGGCATTCCATTATATTTCATACTATTTTGGGATGGCATTTACACACCTCTATACTCATCTTCTTAGGGTCTATTATATCCCCATCTACTTCCTCCTCTACCACACACATTGCAGGTTCCTCTTTTAGCTACGTTCTAACTTTTACATGTCAATTTTTCTTCCACCTTCAATGTTATTTTCCAAGCTTCCTCCATTGTTTGAATGCATAACTCACTAAGATCTTCTTGAATTCTAAATCTCAAGCAATTAACATATTGCACAACTTTCTCCTGGTCAAATTCTACATGTCTAGATCTTATCATGATCTTGTGGAATTATTTAGTGTAGTCTTTAACCGACATTTCCTTTTGTCTTAGGTTTTGCAACTTCTTAAATAAACTCATTTGGTAGTCAAATGATAAGAAATTACTCCTCATTTTCATGACTGTTTAATCTCATCATGCTATCTTGTCTTTACCTCTTCTTTGTTGTTCACTTTGCACATCTTTCAACTACAATGTCACATATTCCTTCATCTTAGTTTATGGCACTCTAACACACTGCAAATCAATTATATCCTCAAACTCAAAATATTCCTCCATACTTATCAACCATTTTATGAATTCCTTTGGGTCTAATATTCTGGAGAATGATGGGACATCCATCCTCGATCCATGACCACTTTTGGAAATTTCTTGAAGAAATAGTGCTTCTCATGCGCTTATGGCTTCAAAATCTTCTTGTAAATCCTCAAAAATGATACGTTATATGTGTCTCTTCTTATTGCTTCACCTTCATCACCTCTTTGTGCATGTGGGGCTAAAAATACTATTTAGTTATCTTCCTCAACAACTTCAAGTATAGTTCTCACACCCCTTAGCTCTGTCATTATGTAGACACAAAATTATGTACTTGGGTACATTATTTAGGTCCATAAACATATACTAGAATTCATATAACTCATAAGCAAGAAAACTAGTAATTGATGACTATCTTTGGCCTTTTGTCTTTACTTTTGTTGTATATATGGTCATGCACACCCTAAAACTCAATCGATACTTTACCTATTTATATTTTATGACTTTGGACACCACCACCCAGCCAGGACACCAACTCCTAGGAGCCCTTGTCCCTTCTCGGATGCACATGACCTCCTTTCACCTTACTCACTTTTTGGGCCTTCTTTTATCTTTTGGAAATCTTATTATATTATAGGCCAACCTTCCAATTGTTAATTACGAAATTCAAACAAGGCAATCATATAAATACAAAGTTATGTGACCAAAACAAAGGACCAAGCTCTAAGGATAATTAATATCACCTAAGACACTTCAAAGCATCTATTTGGCATTCAATCAATGGAAAAGGTACTACATATACACTACACACATTGCATAGGGAGGTAAAGTTCATTTTTGAAAGAGCATGTGCAGATCTAACACAAACAATCTTCATTATTAATATGTTGTTATTACCATGGCTATTATATAGCCATGGAGGTAGGAAAACTACCTCCTACAAAATAGGAAACAAATAACCCGTTTTATCAATTTAGGGCTGAAACAAATTGCCAACATATTATATTGTCATAAATATAAAAACAATATAATATCTAAATACTAATTATTACATTAACTAATTACATTAGAAATTGGTAACATAATTATTCACATTAAAATATTAATAATGTGAACACTACTATTGTTTTCCTAACATTCACCCCCATAGTGTGAATATTATTAATCTCTACTTCACCCCATTAATGTGAACACGATGAAGAATCATATTTAAAAGAAGGTGAACTACCTCCCAAAAGCACTTCTTAGATCAGGTAAAAAATCCATAGATTATCTCTTTACCCTCGTAAAGGTGTATTGTCATACCGAATTATACAAGAATTCTCACTTCCTCTTTAGGTCCATGTGGTAGTTTCCCTTCCTCCTAGGCACCTGAATTATGAATCTCCAAGATTCACAAGCTTAGCACTAGTTGGATAATCATCCCTTAAGTCTACCTCGAAATATTCTACTTCTCCCAAAAGTGAGTTTTTCAAAACATGAATCTTCCTCAAAATTTTGGAAAGGGGTTTATTCAACAAACCAAAGACACTAAAAAAATAGAACTCTAAAAACACACAAAATCTGAAAAAATTGCCACCAAATCATTTGTGTGGCCCCATCGTTGGTGACTGACAAGAGGTCATTGATTGACCTCCAACCTCCATTGCCTCCATCCTACAATTTTCTACTACTAGCTCAACAAATTTGGCTTTGAGAATCAATGATTTCCAGGATGTTGGATTCCATCAAAATGCATTTGTAAGGCAATTTTTATTTTATTTTTACAATTTTTAACAAATTTGAAATTGACTATACAATGACAATAATTTTTGACTCTATACAATACAATTACTCTTTTAATGATAAGAATTTTGACGACACTTACAAGTAACGACGATAACTAAATTTTTTGTCAAAAATAGAAATACTTAAATAACAAATCCAACTAAAATTGGATTGAAAAAGCTAAACAAAATTATACTCGAAATAATAAAGTTTATGAACTATGACTATTAATAGGACTTTTAATTTAATAATGAAACTTATTCATTCTATTTCAAAAACACTCTAGGTAACACAATTATGAGTATTGTGAAACATTAAGCTTTTATGGTGATAGGAAAAAAATCGTATACTTAACAATGGTAAAGACTACAGGGTAGACAATCTTGTTTCAAATCCTACGAACATGCATACATTTTTAAAGTGATATTGGAAGATCGCGAGACATCAAATATGACACAATGATGAACAACCACATGCACAATTTTAAGGTTCATATACTGTGCATGCACAAACATTTGAATCTCACACTACTGAGATATAAAACCCACGTGACAATATTGAAGATAAAATACGTTATAGAGATTGTAAATAATAAATTACACTAGAAGGTTTGAAGACAATGTGCGTAGATCACACAAGGCATAATATAAAATGTTGTTAATCTAGTTTTAGCGTCTTCAACAGATCTCGACGGCCTCAGTTGGATATGCCCACGACTAAACATGTACAACCACTAGAAAAATGGATAGAGGCACAAGTATCGTTTTAAAAATGTGTCTTTTAATGTAACATAATGGTGGAGGAGCTCAAGGTTGTACGAATGAACATGTTGACAATTTTCACGCTCGTGCAAAAATGGGCAACTCGAAACTTTGTTTTCGATGGAAGGCATTGATGAAATGGACCTAACTAGGGGAAGTCATATAATTTTCATTGTGTTTTCAGTTACAACAATTGATTAACAACATGCAATCTGCAACTATGTGTGTTGTTACATAATGTAACACCTCACATAGGCTACCATTCCATGTTTGTCTTTAATAAGGAAACACAAAATCCCTGAAGGAACAATGCATTACCTTGATGAAGGTGGGAATCATATATTATGTGAGGTCAAGTTTTCAAAGTTTAGATGAGGTCATATTGATCATGCGAGACTCCATGCCCATTAGTAAGCTACATGAAGTTGGTCATATTCCATTTAGCAAGAATGCAAATGGCCCCGTGAGTCGCCAAATTGTTATCCAATTTCACCACTTTGGTGAAATTGGACAACATGGTAGGATTGTATTGAGAAACCCTCATAGTTAGCTCAAGTCCTACATGAAAATTTCAGTATTGAGGGAAAAATCAAGGTCTTCAGGAGGGTTGAAACTCACAAGAGGAATTTTTCCTCTTCTTGGTCTTAACAGAGTTGAAAGTTTCACCAATGAAGGGAATAGAGGATCAGGGGTATACCAATAGAAGAAAAATTCAAACATGTCCCCGGCATTTTCCCACAATTACATATATCCATAATTGCATAAAATGTTTAGGAGAGTGTGGATTTGAGCGCAGTAGTTCCCAACCATAGATTCAGCCCATCGAGCCCATAACTGGAGTTGATAAAAGGACCCCCTTGTGAGCTAGTTGTGGAGGGAGTTAGTCTTGAACTCAATAAGTTTTTTCTACTCCTCGAGCTAATACCATGTATTACCACCAAGCTCTTCCATCATTGCAAACCGAGTTGATTGATAAGTAGGGAAAGCTAGTGACGGGTGAAGTGTTGAGTTATGGTATTGAAGGGGCGAGTTGTAAGAATTAACTCCAATGAGCTATAAAATCCTTGGGTAAGTTATTCTTTGAAACCGAGTTGTTTTGTGAAGTGATTTGTATTGTGGGTGGATGATCATTTTTGACTATTCACAAAGTCAACAAGAGGAGGAGGTTCATGAATTGGAGGGAAAATTGGTTTCAAATATTTGAAAGCAATGAGCCATGTGCGCTGGTTCAATGATACTGAGATTCGAATAATGATGTCGAGTTACTCATTAATCAAGAGCGAGTCCTTCTTTAATAATGGTCAAGATCTCTTGTTCGAGGCACAAGAACCAGCCTAATCTAGATTAAGTGACTTTACATATGAAATATGGAGTCCTCCCGAGAGTGAAGTAATAAGGATGACTGACTTGGATAAAGCTCAATAATACCAAGGTGCGAGATATCGAGCTCGTGGGAATGGAAAGATCTTCTTCAAATGCACCAAGTCACTATTTAAGGAATCAACATCATGTTATGATGAGCGTAAAGCAAATGGGGAGCAAGTTAGATTTATAATGAAAAAATCACTAGGATAGGAAATGTAGGGGATGAGGTATTTGTAATGGAAGACGTGGCGAAAAACTCAACTCGATGAAGCAAGATGGAGATCAAGGTGGAGGAACTAGTGACTTCGCAAGTCAATTCCAATCTAGGGACCGAGTTAATAGGAAAAGGAAGTAGAAATGCGGAGGGCACCACATAGCCCCGAGAGCATCTTCATGAGACCAAGGAAGGAGGAAAACCCTAGGGGAGCATGGTGCTTCCATGTGGAGCATGTTGTACTAAACATGTTGCAATGTCAAACATGGTGCCAAGTTGGAACAATAGCTCCTTAGTACGATACGAGGGAGGTTTAAAATGGCGCCGAGTTAATCTTGTGGAGATCGAGGTGATGGAGGAGCTCTTCATTCAAGAAAGATCTTGGTGCCTAGATAGAATGGAGACTTGGTGATGTTGGTCGTCACAACATGGCCACAAGTAATTTTGTGGGCATGACGGCCAAGGAAAATATACAGGTTTTAGTGCCAACATATAGACCGAGCTAGAGATATATAGTCAAGTCGGTAGAAGAGTTCATTTTTAAGTTACAATTATATTAAATATAATTATTTCTTCATGTTTAAGTATTATTAATCATGTGATTGAGTTGTTTATTTCATTATACAATCAATAGCCATCATAAAATTTGAATGCAAAAGAAGTATACAACTCACTTACAAAAATTAATGTTATTTATTCATGAAGAAATTTAAGTTTTCCTACACAAGTCATGAGATGTAACTTATAACTACTGAAATAAAAGATAAATTTGCATAAAGATAAGAGAAAAGGAATGAAGAAGGAACCCATCATTTCCTTGAGGTTTCCTCTTGGTCTTTGTTGTTCCACTTTCTAAGCTCCTTCATCTTCATCTTCTCCATGACATCCACTGCAATAGTGTACCTGAAAGAATAACAAGAAAATTATCACTTTTGAGCTCAGGGTTAAATCTACATGCCTATGCTATTATCTTCAGAAAATGAATCTCCTAAGATCAAGAGGCATAAGGTACATCAAGGCTAATACAGAAATAAAAGGTGATATCTTACATAAACACATATGATTTTATGAGTCAAGACAGACAAGACAAGAGAAAAGAAATGAAATAGTAACTATGGAAATAAGAGAGGCCAAAAAGCCTAATGTTTTCTAATGGGTTTATCTCAATGTGTAGGTATAGGTAAGAAAAAATAAATAGATACCAATTATTGTAATTTAAGATACAATTTATTTCCAAGAAGTTAAATATTGATCATACAAAAGGCAGTCATTGCATTCTTTGAAATAGTCAAATTAGAAAGTACTACGAGTCTACATGATGAATCAAGTAATACACATAAGCATGATGATCGGGTATAAGAGATACAACTATCTTAAGAAAAATTGACGAGTCTCTAGTTTTGAATGAGTAGATCAAAATCTTGATTAGATGAGAAGTTGTAATACATTACACAATATAAGAGTGGAAAGAAGATCAAAAACATTGTAGCTCTAGAAAATAGATTGAAGTTCTAACTATACATTTTCAATATGTCATGAATGTAAGAACAAGAAAACAACTTCTTGATACAATTGTTTTAAAAAATTCATAGGAAGGTTACAAGTACATTTCGTAGTATTGTTGTTAAGGAGCATGTTTCAAATTAAAGATGAGATCATAAAGGAATGAAGCACATATGAATATATATCTTTCCAAATATCAAAGAAGAAAGGATGAACATCCACTGTTACATTCACAGATTGATTTCATATTTTCAATCTTGCATCATTCTAGTATCAAGCAAGTGCAATACAATGTTATAAAAGATGTTACAGAGTGCAACATGTTAAAGAACACCACGGATTCAAGTCCAGATATAGGTAGTTACAGGTACAATGATCCCAACATTCATAACAATGCACATTTTCAGACATCTAGTTATATACACACAGATTGATTTCATATTTTCAAAGATCACATTTTTAGTAGATAGTAGAAATGCACTCATTTTGAGTCAATACAAGAAAAATCAAGCCATGTTCCAATCAAAGATGGGATGCATATTTTAGAATGAAATTTCACAACAAAAGTGATGGATGTCATATCATAAAGCAACATCAAAGAAATGAGGTAAATATTTTTAGCCTAAGGCTATAAAAAAAGAAGCTTACAATTCACTCACAAAAAGAGTACAATTTAAATTTGTAAAGTACCAATTTTGAGATCAATTTACAATTTTAGATAGCACAATATACAAATGATACAAGAACAGTCTTACAACTCACAATGTGTAGAAAAAATATCAAAGTATAGGATGGTCTAAATTGCCATTTTAGAATGACCATCTTCAACAATCAACAACTTTCAAAGAAAAAAGCATTTCCAACATCAATAATGACCAAAAAGAGCCCAAATCCCTCGGGATGTTCATCAAGATTATTAAAGATCAATGTTATTAAGTTTTAAGAATGCAACAAATCATTCCAAAGAAAATTTATATTTGTATGTGGTCACTAGTCAAACAATATTCCAACAATATAGAATAGCATTAAGTTTTGTTTCTTATCATACGTAGTTATAGGATATGCAATAAAGTCAAAGGATAAAATTTCCAGACTTGAATATATTTGAGCATTACATGAAGTAGTATTGAAATAAACTAGCACTAAAGAAGTGAAATACAATGCTATTCACATGGTACAAGGAGCAGATTTTGTAGAAACAAGTATAAGTGAAATCATGTTATGAGAAATTAAGTGATATGATTATAGAAAATACTATAGAACTGATGAATTAAAGATGCTATAGCTTAGTAATGCAAGCTCTAAGATTTCAAAAATGGTAATTTCTGGTGAAAAGAAATATTCATATCAAAATCTAGCTCATGGTGTTATAGTTATACATTTGGGGAATTAATCATATCTCACCATGACGGTCTCCCGATTAAAATACCCAAATCGAGCACAAAAGTAGAAGTCCATATATAACAGATCCAAGCTCAAAATTTGTAAGGCTACCATGGTAGAACAAATTGACCCAAATTTGAGAGCATTACAAAAATCAGAGATAACAAATCAAAGTTTGGGGAGCTAGTAGTGCCCAATAGACTAAGGCAAAAATACAAAGAACACCAAATCATGAAGCTCAATACTACCAAGTCAATATGACTCAACCCATGAGTTGAGAAAAGAGTTCAATTGATTATAAAAATGAAGCATTAGATTTTTGATGGCATTAATGACAAGTTCTCCATGAAAGTAACAACTCAAGCTACATCTAGCAGAAATATGAGAGGATATCTTGTTCATGAGCCATTAAAATATGAAAACCCAAATGTTTGAAGCTATCAAAACGTGCTCAAATCGATCTCCAAGTATAAGATGAGTTACTTATAGTACAACCTAACTCGGAAAATAAACATGGTAACTAGTTCTAGGTAAAAAGTAAAAAAGGAGACCATTAAACAAATGAGAATCACATAGAGTGTCAAACCAAAACAGATTGGAGAACAAAGTATGGCTTGGTGAGTTCCCAATGACACAAAATAAGAATGAGCTATTTGTATATGCAAAACCCAATTTTGATCAAAGGCAACGTTCAGATTCATAACATGAAAAATAGAAGCTTTAAATAAAACTATAAACGCGACGACAAAACAAAACTCAAAACCTAGAATTAATGGAAACTCCAAAATATAGGAAAGCCACACGAGTTCAAACCACTAAAAGTGAACCAATATGGGCCTAAGTTTCTAAAACTTACGAGATAAAGTGAAACAAATCATGGAGAAAAGTGATCCAATAGCTTAAAGCACAGAGTAATGGAGGTTGTGAAAAATAAATCAAACTTCTATCTTGAAATGGTAAAGCATTTAGATACAGCTCATTACACCAAAAGAAAAATAGGCCATGAAATATGGTATGGCCAGGTGTCTCAGCACAAGGCCAAAAATGTGGCATCGGGAAGAAAAGGTGCTTGAGAAGACATAGATGGATCATATTTCAAAGCTAAAAATGAAAGATATAAATGAATATAGAGTCCTTTCTTCCCTCTTGAAATCACAGAGAGAAAATATTTGGATAAAAGTCAAAATAAGAACTCACTAGCTGAAGTTGAGTGCTCAAAACCATCGAGACATAGTGATAAACGGTCGTGAATCGACACCCATAGAGTTTTTTGAGCTCATAGTTATAGATGCCATGCACAAGAACATTGGAGAATGGAAAAGAATAAATATATCGGTTTAAAAATAAGCTAAAGTATCAAGAAGAAATTCTTACGATACTCAAAAAACCCACAAATCTCACCCATTCACAAAGTTTTTAATGTCACAAAGAGCTCGAATAGAGTGAATAGTAGAAATTAACAAATTTTTGAACCCTCAAAAACTCACAACAATAAGAAAAACTAAAGCTTCGAGCTCATGTGGAGGAATAATGGCAACACGAAATTAATAACGCAAAGCTCAAACCCATAGAATGTCGGCCACTAATCTTGCTCGAAGCTCAAAAGTAGAAAAATGGTAGAAAAACGCAAATATTTAGAGCCTTAGAAATCCAATTTGTAGAGATATTCAAGCTCAAGAACATAATCATTGGCGGTCTAGGAAAATGTTTATAGGGCTTCGTCAAACTTTGGGCTTTCAAGTGTAAATGAAAAAATGATAGGCTTAGTCAGCCTTTGTCGATCTAACTCTCCATGGGTTTGGAGTAACGACCCAGATCAAATGATACAAATATCGACGGTCAAAGATCAAACCATAGCTCAAATACCATAACTACAACTAACGACAAGGATTTAGCAAGTACCGGATCAATGACTCACGATTAACCCACTATCATCAATGCCAACTCAACTACCATTGCCAACTAGCTCATACATGAAGATAAAGAATCAATGTTGAAGATAAAGCAAAGATAGAGATCAACGATCAAAATCAACCACAATGATCGATGGATAAGATCAAAATCAAAGAAAACCCCACATGTAACCTAATTCTTTTCGAGTTAAATAATAAACGACCCATATCAAATAGGTACAAAAATCAATTGCAAGGTCGAGGCATCTGTTTTCCAATGGAAACCAAATATTGTACTATGGTCACCGATAAAGCAATGATGGGGTGAGTCATTGTATGGAGGGGGTTGATTTTCCATTTAATCATTGAAGCATTAATTATAATCGGTAATCGATTATTCAAAAGTTTGAATGATTATACCCAAACCATGGTCTAAACCACATAATGATCAAAAAGGTGGTCGGTTAGAATGATAAGGGTCCCCTTGACCTTAATTAAACCAATATATGATTAATGTGGGCCAAAAGGGGCCAAATTATTAGTACCATATATGCCATGAGTTCATTCAAAAGGAATCCTATGATAATATGCAACATGCAAAGTCAAGATCACCAATCATTCACCCAAATGTCATTACCTTCAAATATAATGTATGCCAAATTCAAATTCAAAGAAGGATGATTATCTTAAAAGTTTCAAGATACCTTAAAACTGCCAAATAAACCTTGTATTACACATGGACAGGTGGTCCCTATAGGAAGAGAATGATTGCCTTATTTTTTAAAAGGAAGATACCTTATTCTTGCATGTACACAAATGTCAACATAAGAGGTATAAATTATTAAAGTGAAGTCCTAATTACCTTATTTTTAAAAAATAGGGGTATTATTCTCTTGCACATGCCTACAAGTGGTCCCCACAATGGGGTGAATAATTTTGCTAAGTGTTGGAGATCAAAGGTATTATTTTTCTTACAGAGAATGTAATTTTTGCATGCCTTCACAAGAGGACAAAACAGGTAGGTAAAGACAGAATACCATTCAAGAAGGAAAAGATCATGCACTTGCATTGGAGAAAACTTACATAGCAAGCAAGTGGCTAATATTAGCCAAAATATTCACCCAAGTATATTGATTGTATTAAAAATAGAGCAGTCAACTACACTTTGACTAAGTGTATTTATGTAACTAAGACTATTAATGCCTCATAGTAATCGGTATGTCTATTTTTATCCCTTTATTTATTCATGATAAAGGGGTAAAATTAACATGCATGGATGAGTACATACCGTAGTCTATTTTTAGGATCGGTTGGGTGGATTATTTTTGCTATATATTATGTGCAATTTCAAGGCACAAAGATGAATTTTTGGACATAGGAGTGCTAAAACATAGTTTTTGTTAGTTTTGCCTTTAATGAGAATCGCTTTTGGCCTTTCTAATTATTTGCAGTGGTGTGTATCTTTCCATTAATTTTTGTGAATGTTAATTCCCTAATTAATCATCTTACCTTGCTAAAAATCTGGTATTTTCTTGCATAGTCTTAGTGTGCATGTTTAGCTTGTTGTGTTGTTGTGATTTATCCCTCAATACATAAGTGTTTTACCTTAATATTCTGCTAAAACCCATTGGTTCGTGCATCTAAAAGTTGTTTTAAATTTTATCGTGCTTATACTCAATCAAATCCCTCAACAAAATTGGTGTATTACCCATTTCAATTTACCTCACTACTTTGCCTTGTGTGTATCTAAATGTTATTGTTGTAGATTTACCTCCCTACTTTGCCTTATGTTTATCAAGAGATTTTACAACAAAGATAGGAGGTTATCTTTCTTCAGATTGGTCATTTTTATTCTTCACTACAAGGTATGGAACTAAAGTTACTATTAATTCAGATCCTTTGGCTAGATTTCATATTGAGCCTCATGCTTCAAATGTTGTAACAAATTATGCAGCCATATATTAATTTGATTTTGACGTCACAACACATATTTCTATGTTAGAGGGTGTTTTTAATCTGTTTATGGATGAAAAAACTCAAGAAGAACATGCTTATGATCCTTTTAAGGAAGCAAAATAATATTTATTTGGTGTTTATTGTTTGCATGAAGAAAATGCACCAATTCCCTTGTTGTCCAAAATAGAAAAAACAACAGAAGGCCTATGGAAGCTTCATTTTGATGGAGAAAAGCACAAAAAGACAAGGTGCAGGTTTGATGCTCACTTCCCCTACAAATGAAAGGTATTTTTCAACTTTAAGTCTGCAATTCTCATGTACTTGTAACGTAGTTAAGTATGAAGCATTATTTAATGGCTTACAATGATGGCTGGAAAAAGATGTATCAACATGTAGCAAGTTTTTGGTGATTCAGAGTTAGTAATTAATCAAGTAAAAACTTTAATGTGTGTAAGAATTCATTACTTAAATCTTACAAACATAGATTTTCAAACTTAATGGAGGATTTTGATGCTATTAATATGCAATTTGTTACAAAAACTAAAAATAAACATGAAGACAAACATGCAACATATGCTAAGGTGCATATCATCAAAAAACAAAATACAACCACACATAAAACTGATTATCAGACCTTTAGTACCTGATAATGAAGAAAATTGGTAAGTTTTCAAAGATGATGAGCAAATTTACATATTTATATAGCAAGAAGTTGAATTTTCTGCAGTAAATAAAAAAACTACAGCATTTATATGGTGACCAAATTGTTTAATTGAATACAAACAAGCTGCCCCAAGGACTGGTCACATTAGAAGATATTTTTAGTTCTAATGATCAATTAAGAAAGGATAAAGGAAATATCTTGACTCACACAGATAACTACGAAGAGATCTTAGTTGATGATGAAAAGAAATTATTTATCGGAAAGGTATGTTCCTTAGCTGAAAAACAATCTTTTATTAATTTATGTAAAGAGTTCAAAGATGTTTTTGCTTGGAAATACCAAGATCTGAGAGGTTTTGATCCCAGTTTAGCTCAACATACCATAGAGTTACATCCAAATTCCAAGTCAGTTAGGCAGAAAGAAAGGCCTATAAATCCTAAGATTGAACCCTTGATGAGAAAAGAGTTATCCAAACTAATTGAATTAGGTATTATATTTCCAGTTAAACATTTAAGTTGGGTAGTTAATCTTGTTCCTGTTCGAAAAAGAATGGAGAAATCATGGCTATGTGTGGATTTTAGAGATCTTAACAAAGCTTCATTAAAAGATCATTATCCGTTGCCCAACATGGATCATATTTTAAGAATATTTTCAAGTTCAGACAGGTTGTCCCTTTTGGACAAATATAGCGGATACAATCAAATCCTTGTGTGTGAAGAAGACAACTACAAAAATATTTCACCACAAAGTGGGGTACTTATGCTTACAAAAGAATGCCTTTTGGAATTTCTAATGTCATTGTAACATTTCAACGTGCAATGGACATGGATTTTCATAGCCTATTAAATAAATTCATACTAGTTTATTTGGAAGATATCACTATATTTTCCAAGAATTATAATGATCATATTATGCATCTAAGGTAAAATTTTCAGCTTTGTAGGTAGTTTGGAATATCATTGAATCCCAAAAAGTCTATATTTTTAGTCCATCAAGGTAAATTACTTGGACATATTGTTTCTAGACAAGGTTTAGCTATTGATCCTTTCGAATTGAAGCAATTTCATAGCTATCCTTGCCTCATCATAAGAAATCACTACAAAGTTTTCTTGGAAAAATCAACTTTGTTAGAAGATTTGTTCCAGATTTTGTAGCATTAGTCAAGCCATTAACAACCATGTTAAAGAAATATAAAACTTTCTCTTAGACCAATGAAGGAAGAAAAGGATTTGAAGCTATCAAGACAACTATTTCACAAGCTCTTACTCTAGCAAATCCAAATTTTGATAAGGATTTTACAATGTATGCACTTGCGGAGATGAAACCATTTCAACTATATTAACTTAGGTTAATGATGAAAATATTGAGAGTCAATTTCTTTCTTTGGGTAAAGCTTACATGACTACGAGATAAGGTACACTTTTCTTGAAAAAAAGTACTTTATGTAGCTAGAGGATTAAATAATTTCAAGTACATGCTTTCAAATAATAAGATACATGTCTTAGTCTCTCATCCAAGTGTTAAAGTGTTCTTGTTGAACAAAGAACTGAATGAGAAGAGAGCAAGTTGGATTACAAAGGTAATGGAATATGATGTTGACATTCGTATTGCAAAAATAGTTCAAGGAAAAGGATTGTGTGAACATCTAATTGCAGATATGAAAAAAAAGGTTGCAGAACAAGAAAATTCACTACAGCATCTGAAATCACATATCAACAGTCAAAAATCTTATTACAAGCAGAAAATCAATAACCATAACTCAATCCAGAAGTTCGAGGATCAATATGGATGATTGATTTGATTAATTACTATAACACGGTACTTATCCGGAAGGTTTGGACAAGAATAAACAAAGATATTTCAGGTTACAAGTGGTACCTTATATTTCCATTGATGACATGTTGTTCAAAAGAGATATAAATGGAATTTTACTATAATGTATTGATTATGATAGAGTGCAATAACTATTATTTGAGTTTCATGAAGGACCTACAAGAGGCCACTTTTCAGCACATACTACAACCTTAAAATTTATGAAAGTTGGTTACTATTGGCCCAACATATTCAAGGACTGTTTCAAATGGATTAGAAAGTGTAAGAAGTGTGCATTTTTTGTTAGAAAGGAGCATTTAGCTTCGCTACCCATGCAGTCTATTTGAGTGGATCAACCATTCATGCAATGGATTCTTGACTTCATTGGCATGATAAATCAACCTTCATCATAAGGGCACAAGTGGATCTTGACTGCTATGGATTATTTCACACGTTGTAATGAATCAGTAGATTTGAAAGAAGCTAATGAGATTTCGATCTTATAATTTTATGAAGGTATAATTTGTAGATTTAGTGTTCTAACAACCATCATTTCAGATAATGCCTTAGCATTTCTTGGTGTAAAGGTAACAAATTGGGTTGTCAAGCATGGTATTTATTTGAGTACTTTGTATTTATATTACCCACAAGGTAATGGATTAGCTGAAAGTACTAACAAAAATATTTTGAATATCATAAGAATAACACTCAAGGAAAACCAAATAGATTGGTATCTAATGTTAAATTCAACACTTTGTGTTGATAGAGTGACTCCTAAAAGATCAGTTGGCAATTCACCATACAATCTTGTTTATGGATGAGAGGCAAGAATGCCCATATCAGTTGAGTTTTTACATTGGATTTTTACATTAGATGGAACTACTTGAGAATGAACCAATGCAAGTTCATTATGCAAAATTAATGGAGCTACAAGAGCTAAGAGATCAAGCTCATCTGAATATGGAAAAGAATCAAAGAGATCAAGAGAACATTTGATAAAAAGGCTAAACTTAGAGTCTTCAATGAAGGAGACATTGTGCTTAAATGGGATTTTGATCATGCAAAGCCAGGAAACCACCGAAGTTTAATACCATCTGGAGTGGTCCTTACATGATTTCAGATTGTAAAGAGCACAATGTATTTTAGCTTTCAAGGCTGAATGGAGAAGAACTTCCCATTCGAGTGAATGGTATGTTTCTTAAAAATTGTTATTGAAAATCCTAAAGTGTTTGGTTAGAGTAGGATTTCCCTTTCAATAAGTGTAGTTCATGCACATTGCAATGTTTTTCAATTCAATAAGTGCACTCATGCACGTGATCTAGTTTACCAGATGCTTTCCCAACTTTTTTTTTTTCAAAAGGTTCAGTTTTCAGAAAAGGTATATTTTGGTTATATGCTTCAACTCCATGCTCAAAGGAAAAGAGCAAGGTACTGGTCTACAAGCTAGCAGGAAACTTTTCCCACAGGATCACCAAAAATTTTGATAATTTTTGCACTCATGCAAAAATGGGCAACTCAAAAAAAATTCAATGGAAGACATTGATGGAATGGACCTAACTAGGGGAAGTCATACAATTTTAATTATTTTTTAAGTTACGAAATTGATTAAAAACATTAAATCTACAACTATGTGTGTTGTTACAGAATGTAACACCTCACATAGGATGCCATTCCATGTTCGTCTTCAACAAGAAAACACAAAATCCTTGAAGGACCAATGCATTACCTTGATGAAGGAGGGAATCACAATTTATGTGAGATGTTAAACTCAATAACAACAAACAAGGTTGCATTTTTCATGCAGAAGAGTTCATTTTTAAGTTACAAGTACATTAAATCTCATTATTTCTTCATGTTTACTCTTCATTCAAGAAAGATATCGTCATTCATGAAAGAGCTCGGTGCCTAGATGGAATCCACAAATAATTTGGCGGGTATGACGGCTAAGGAAAATACACGTGTTTAGTGCCAACATATAGACCGAGCTAGGAGATATACGGTCAAGTTGGTAGAAGAGTTCATTTTTAAGTTACAGTACATTAAATATCATTATTTATTCATTTTTAAATATTATTAATCATGTGATTGAGTTGTTTATTTCATTATACAATCAATATCCATCATAAAATTTGAATGCAAAAGAAGTATACAACTCAATTACAAAAATTAATGTTATTTATTCATGAAGAAATTTAATGTTTCCCACACAAGTCATGGGATGTAACTTATAACTACTGAAATAAGAGATACATTTGCATAAAGCTAAGAGAAAAGGAATGTAGAAGGAACCCATCATTTCCTTGAGGTTTCCTCTTGGTCTTTGTTGTTCCACTTTCTAGGCTCCTCTGTCTTCATCTTCTCCATGACATCCACTGTAACAATGTACCTGAAAGAATAACAAGAATATTATCAGCTTTTGAGCTCAGGGTTAAATCTACATGCCTATGCTATTATCTTTAGGAAAATGAATCTCCTAAGATCAAGAGGCATAAGGTACATCAGGGGTGATATAGAAATGAAAGGTAAGGTATTATCTTACAAAAGCACATGATTTTAGAATCAAAACAAATAAGAAAAATGAAAAGAAATAGTAACTATGGAGCACAAGATAGGCCAAAAATCCTAATGTTTGCTAACTAGTTTATCTAAATGTGTAGGTATAGGTAAGAAAAAAGAAAGAGATACAAAAGGCTACAGATTAATGAAACAAAAGGTAGTCATTGCATGCTTTGAAATAGTCAAATCAAAAAGCACTACATCTACTAGGATGAATCAAGTAATACAAACAAGCATGGTGATCAGGTACAAGAGATACAACTCTCTTAAGAAAATTTGAGAAGGAGTCTCTACTTTCGAATGAGTAGATCAAAATATTGGATAGATGTTGTGATAATTTACACCATATAAGAGTGGAAAGAAGATCAATAACATTGTAGCTCTAGAAAATAGATTGAAGTTCTAACTATACATTTTCAATATGTCTTGAATGTAAAGCAACAATCAAACAACTTCTTGATATAATCATTTTAGAAAATTCACAAGAAGGTTACAAGTACATTTCTTAGTATTGTTGTTAAGGAGCATGTTTCAAATTAAAGATGAGATCATAAAGGAATGAAGCACAAATGACTATATATCTTGCCAAAGATCAAAGAAGAAAGGATGAACATCCACTATTACATTCATAGATTGATTTCATATTTTCAATCTTGCATCATTCCAAGTATCAAGCAAGTGCAATAAAATGTTATAAATGATGTTACATAGTGCAAGATGTTAAAGAAAACCACATATTCAAGTCCAGAGATATAGCTATTTACAGGTATAATGATCCCAACATTCAGAACAATGCACATTTTTAGACATCTAGTTAAATACACAAATATTGAGTTCATATTCTCAAATATCACATTTTTCAGTACATAGTAGCAATGGACTCATTTTGAGTCAATACAAGCACAATAAAGCCATGTTTCAATCAAAGATGGGATGCATAGTTTTAGAATGAAATTTCTCAACACAAGTGATGGATGTCATAGCATAAAGAAAGATCAAAGAAATGAGCTAAAAAAATTTAGCCTAAGGCTACAAAAGAAGATTACAGTTCACCCAGAAAGAGAGTACAATTTTAGTTTGTAAAGTACCAATTTTGTGATCAATTTAAAGTTTTAGACATCACATTATACAAATGATACAAGAAGCTCTTACAACTCACAATACTGCAGACAAAATATCAAAGTATAGGATGGTCTAAATTGCCATTTTAGATTGATCATCTTCAACAATCAATAACTTTAAAAGAAAAATACATTTCAAACATCAATAATGACCAAAAATAGCCAAAATCCCTCAGGATGTTCATCAAGATCAGTCAAGTTCAGTGTTACTAATTTTTGAGAATGTCACAAATCATTCCAAAGAAAAGTTACCGCTGTATGTGATCACTAGTTAAAATAATATTCCAACAATACAGAATGGCATTAAGTTCAGTTTCTTATCATATAGAGTTCAATGATATGCAATAAAGTCAAAGGATAACATTTCTAGACTTAAATATATTTGAGCATTACATGAAGCAGTATTGAAAGCAGCTAGCACTACAGAAGTGAAATACAGTGCTATTCATATAACACAAGGAAAATATTTTACAAAAACAAGTACAAGTGAAATCATGGTATGAGAAATTAAGTGATATGCTTGCATAAAATAATATGGAACTGATGAATTAAAGAAGTTATAGCTGAGTAATGCAATCTCTAAGCTTTCAAAAATGGAAACTTCTTGGTGAAAACAAATATTCATAACAGAAGCTAGCTCGTGGTGCTATAGTCGTACATTTGGGGAATTAATGATATCTCACCGTGACGGTCTCCTAGATTAAAATAACCAAATCAAGGAACAAAAGTAGAAGTCCATTGATAAAATATTAAGAGGTCAAAAGATGTAAGGTTTCCATGGTAGAACAAATCGACCCAAATTTGAGAGCATTGCACAATTCAGAGATAACAAATCGAAGTTTGGGGAGTTAGTCGTACCCAATGGACTTAGGCAGAAAATACAAAGAACAACAAATCTGTAAAGCTCAAAACTACCAATTCAATATGACTCAACCTATGAGTTGAGAAAACAGTTCAAGTGACTGTAAAACTGAAGCATCAGATTTTTCGATGGCATTAATTACAAGTTCTCCACGAAAGAAAAAAATCAGGATATAGCTAGCAGACATATGAGAGGAAATCCCGTTCACGAGCCATTAAAATATGAAAACCCAAATGGTCGAAGCTATCAAAACATGCTCAAATTGATCTCTAAGCATAAGAGGAGTTATTTACAGTTGAACCTAGCTCGGAAAATAAACATGGGAGCTAGTTCAGGGTCAAAAGTCAAAAAGGATACCATTCAACAAAAGAGAGTCACAAAGAGTGTCGAACCAAAAGAGATTAGAGAACAAAGTATAGTTTGGCGAGTTCCCAATGACACAAAAAAAGAATGAGCTACTTGTATATGCATAACATAGTTTTGATCAAAGGAAACGCTCAGTTCATAATAGTCAAAAAAGGAATTTTTGTATATATCTATGGCAGCGATGAAACAGAGCTCAAAACCTAGCATTAATGGAAAGAAAATCAAATAAAGAAAAGCCACACGAGTTTGAACCACTAAAATTGAACCATTCTGGGCCTGAGTTTCTAAAACTTACTAGATAAAAGTGAAACAGAGCACAGAGAAAAGCGAACCAGTAGCTTAAAGCACAGATAAAAGGTGGTTGTGCAAAATAAATCAAACTTATATCTTGAAATGGCAAAGCATTAAGATACAACCCGTTATAACAAAATAAAAACAGGCCATGAAATATGGTATGGCCGAGGTTTCGCAGGAACAAGGCCAAAAATGTGGCATCACCAAGAAAAGGTGCTTGAGAATACAAAGACGGATCATATTTCAAAGCTAAAAATGAAATATATAAACGAATATAGAGTCCTTTCTTCCCTCTTGAAATCACAGAGTGTAAATATTTTGATAAAAGTGAGGAAATAAGTACTCATTAGCTGAATTCAAGTGCTAAAAACCCTCAACACAGTGATAAATGGCCCTGAATCAGACACCCATAAATATTTTCGAGCTCATAGTTATAGTTTCTATACACAAAAACATTGGAGAATGTAAAAGAATCAATATATCGGTGCAAAAATAATCTAAATTATCAAGACGAAATTCTTACGATAGTCAACAAACCCATAAATCTCACCTGGTTACAAATTTTTAACGTCACAAAGAGGTAAAAAGAGTGAATAACACAAAGTAACAAATGTTCGAACCCTCATAAACTCAGAATGACAAGAAAAATTAAAATTTGAGCTCAAGTGGAGGAACAATGGTAGTTACGAAATTAATAACGCAAAGCTCAAACCCATAGAATGACGGCCACTAATCTCACTCAAAAGATCAAAAAAATGGCAGAAAAAAAAAATATTTAGAGCCTCGAAAAAATGATTTGTAGAGATATTCGAGACTGAGAACATAATCAATGCCGGTTTGGGAAAATTTTACCAAGGCGTCGTCAAGCTCTGGGCTTCCAAGTGTAAATGACAAAATGATAGGCTTAGCAAGCCTTTTGTCAACCTAACTCATCATGGGTTTGGAGTAACGACGCAGATCAAATGATACAAAGATCAATGTTTAGAGATCAAACCATAGCTCAACTACCATAATTACCACCGATGGAAAATATCAAGCAAGTACCAGATCAACGTCTCACGATTAACCCATTATCATCAATACAAACTCAACCACCATTGCTAGCTCGCTTATACATAGAGTTACAGAAAAACATTGGAGATCAAGAAAAGACAGAGATCAAATATCAAAATCAACCACAGTGATCGATGGATAAGATCAAAATCAATGCAAACCCCATAGGTAACCTAACTCTTTTCGAGTTAAATAATCAATGACCCAGATCAAACAGGTACACAAATCAGAGGCATCCATTTTTGAATGCAAACCAAAGTTTGAAGTATGGTCACTGAAAAATAAATTATGGGGTGAGTCATCATATGGAGTGGGATTGATTTCCCATTTAATTATTGAAGCATTCGCTATAGTCGGTAATCAATTATTCAAAACTTTGAATGAT
This sequence comes from Taxus wallichiana var. yunnanensis, assembly GCA_018340775.1. Taxonomy (NCBI): domain Eukaryota; kingdom Viridiplantae; phylum Streptophyta; class Pinopsida; order Cupressales; family Taxaceae; genus Taxus; species Taxus wallichiana. Next base: position 430,216,464 of record CM031242.1, on the reverse strand, counting down.
TATACCCAATTCATGGTCTAAACCATATAATGATAAAAATGTGGTCGGTTAGAATGATAAGGGTCCCCTTGACCTTAATTAAACCAAGATATGAGTAATGTGGGCCATAAGGGACAAAATTATTAGTACCATATATGTCATGAGTTTGTTCAAAAGGAATCCAATGATAATATGTGACATGCAAAGTCAAGATCACCAATCATTCACCCAAATGTCATTACCTTCAAATATGTATGCCAAATTCAAATTCAAAGAAGGGTCATTATCTTAAAAGTTGTAAGATACCTTAAAAATGCCAAATAAACCTTGTATTACACATGGACAGTGGTCCCTACAAGAAGGGAATGATTGCATTATTTTTTAAAAGGAAGATACCTTATTCTTGCATGTACACAGATGTCAACATTAGAGGCTTAAATGATTAAAGTGAAGTCCTAATTACCTTATTTTTCACAAAATAGAGGTATTATTCTCTTGCACATACCTACAAGTGGTCCCCACAAAGGTGAATAATTTTGCTAAGTGTTGGAGAGAAAAGGTATTATTTTGCTTATTGAGAATGTAATTTTTGCATGCCTTCACAAGAGGACATAACAGAGGTAAAGATAGAATACCATGCAAGAAGACAAAGATCATGCACTTGCATTGGAAAAGACTTGAACAACAAGCAAGTGGCTAATATTAGCCAAAATATTTTCCCAAGTATATTAATTGTATTAAAAATAGAGTAGTCAACTACACTTTTACTAAGTGTATTTTGGTAACTAAATTTATTAGTGCCTCATTGTAATCAGCATGTCTATTTTTATCCCTTTATTTATTCATAATAAAGGGTTAAAATTAGTATGCATGGGCAATTACAGAATGTAGTCTATTTTTAGGATGGGTTGGGTGAAGTATTTTTGCTATTTATTGTGTGCAATTACGAAGGCACAAAGAGGACTTTTTGGACACATGAGTGTTAAAGCATAGTTTTTTCTAGTTTTCCCTTAAATGAGAATTAGTTTTGGCCTTTCCAATTATTTGTAGTGGTGTGTATCTTTCCATTAATTCTTGTGAATGTTAATTCCCTGATTAATCATCTTACGTTGCTACAAATCTGGTATTTTCTACATAGTCTTAGTGTGCATGTTTAGCTTTTTGTGTTGTTGTTATTTATCCCTCAATACATATATGTTTTTCCTTAATATTATCCTAAAAACCATTCATTTGTGCATGTAAAATTCGTTATAAATTTTATTGTGCATATACTCAATCAAATCCCTCAAAAATTTGGTGTATCATCCATTTCAATTTCAGTTTACATGTCATCTTTTTACCCTCAACCTTCCCCCAAAAAAAAAAAAAAATAGTTTAGGATACATCAATAAGGAACCGACCTTGATATCGGAGATTCACCCCAACAATAGGTATACCCACGACTTGAAGTGTTTCTATTGATCTACAACAAGTGAGAGATAAAGAAGACCCGTAACCCTGTTGTCATCTCTTAACAAGGGTTCACTTTCGAGGGATAACAGAACACACAATGATGCAAGTTTATGCGAGTTGGGTGGATCGATGGATAGCAATTCAAACACACTATGTAACAAAATAGGAAATTATAAATAATTTATCAACCACTTTGATCTACGCTTCGTTCTAAGAAAAGAAAGAATTTAGATGAGGGTGTACTAGTAAGAGAACATTTTGCATGCTTAAGAATGCAGCCTAATAGATTTATTACACCCTTGGAATTCCCTCAAATCACAATGGAGGGATACATAATTAGTAGAACTAGACGACTCAACTCCGAGGAAGGTACAAAATTCTTGTCCAATAGAAGTTGGCGGATCAAAGTACTTCCAGATCTTGGCAATAGTAAAGAAGCACGCAGATTCAATGCATTTAGTTTTAAGATATCTTCACATGAGAACATAACTCTAAAGACTCTCATATGTCGGGAAAAGAGACTTGAATAATTTCCCCTACCGATTCTTAGGATTCTATCGCTCTGGTACCAAATGAAAGAGCACATACGGATCTAACACAAACAATCTTCGTTACTAATTTTTTTGCTATTACAATGGCTATTATATATCCATGGAGGTAGGAAAACTACCTCCTACAAACTAGGAAACAAATAAGCCATTTAATCAATTTATTGGTGAAATAAATTAACAACATAATATTATATTGTTATAACTATAAAATAATATAATATCTAATTATTAACTATTACATTAACTAATTACCTTAGTAATTACTAACATAATTATTCACATTACAATATTAATAATGTGAACACTACTATTATTTTCCTAACAATTTTTCTATCCACACATTCTATTTACATTGCTACATCTAGCTAGCCCGTTATCAAGTGCACTCGCACAAGGGCATCCTAGGGCATGATTTCTACACACACTTACCAAAAGTACATGGAGTTTGAGATGTAGTGTAACAATTAGTTGTAAGCTCACTCTATTGATGACCATTGGGGTGAGTCCGACTCCCATATTGCATTTTTTTTTTTGGATTTGATGTGGTTTTGGGGGTTTTATAGGTCAATATTTGTCTTGCAGGTTACAAGTACCTCAGAGATCATATATTGTGACACACGGGTTATCAAAACATAATATTTATCAAACTTGTCCGACAAAATGAAGATCATATTTTGAACATTTTCAAAGTCATAGGCATCTAGTTTAGGTTGTTAGCGCCAAGGAACCCTTGTTAAGCTATGTGTTCGCATGTCCGGTTGTATTCCTGCAGCCTACAATTTATCTTGAGCAAGAACGAAAAATATCACTTCATGTTAAGAAATTTTCCTAGTCTACATTAATCCAATAAGATAATTCCATTCCTCTCTCTTGCACTTAGGTTTTATACTTGTTTATTGATTGTTTCAAATATGTATATTAGTATTCATTATCATATGTGAATCTAAAATTAGGGTTTAACACATTAATATATATATTTTAAATCATATAGTGAACTTGATCATTCAAATGCAACCTTATAAAAGTGTATCAAAATCTATCTCCTTCTTCTCGGATTCCCGGATCATTATTCTTAACCTTATTTTTCTCCAACCAAATTTTCTGACATTGTTACTATTTTTATGATTTTATGCAAGTTCATACTCAACATCCTCCTCACTTTGTTACTCCAATATCCGATCCGATAATCAATGTAGTTACCACTCATCACACTCATCCTCCTATGGCTCCACCTATTTCTGTCCCACCTCCTATCACTTATGTAGTTCCTTCCACTACCTCTAAGGGTTATGACATCATTGAGCAACTTAATAATACACTAGTAAAAATACCTCTTTATGATATATTACGCAGTGCACCCGATTATCGTCGAAATTAGAGGCCTTTTTTTCTCTATTCACATTGAAATCAATGATTCACCTATTGAATTTTCTCACCTCATTTAATCTCTTAAAAAATTATCACATGCTATATCTTTTAGTGATGAGGATATCCCTCTGTCTACTACTTATAATTTTCTTACGCCTTTTCTTATCACTATTACTATTGGTGCCATCTATATTAAGTGTGTACTCATTAACAATGGCTCTACTATAAACTTATGCCTCTCTCTCTGTCTATCTCTCCTTAAGAAAATGGCCATTCTTGATCATCTAATTAACAAATATTCTCAAGTCGTTTGTAGCTATGATGTCACCACTCGCACATGTATGGGTGCCATCACCCTACCTTTACAGATTGGGCCTAAAATGGTTCCTACTGTATTCTTTGTCATTGATGATACATTTCAATACAATTGCTTACTTGGAAGACCCAATATTCATGTTATGCATGTTGGTCCATCTACATTCCATCAATGCATTAGATTATTACATGAGGGTTATGAACATACTATTATTCTCGATCCAGAGCCATTCAAGTTTTTCTGCATAGATCTTGTCACTATCATGCCCATTCCTTCATCTCAAAGCAAATTCCATATCACAAAAATATTACATATGATGTCAATTAATCTAGTGCTTCTACTTCTTCTTATCTTGATTTTTCATTTATTATGTCTATTCCTACTTATACTAACAATATTATATCATCCACTATGTCCTCCTTGTGGATTCTACTTTTCTACCTACCACGGCTCCTCCTAATTCTACATCTAACTCCACTCCTACTAATATTCTTGATAATTCCATACAATAAGACAATGTTAGGACTGATGATTCTAATGATGAGGCTGATGTCATAGAACTTAATGATGAAACATTACATAATCTTAACTTTAATCCACTTAAAATAGATGAATCTTACTTGGAATATACTTTTGTTGTTATTGGACCTAATGAATATCAGTTCAAAAATCTTCCTCCATCTACTAATTCCATTATTCCTTTCCAAGGCACAATACATACATTAGACATTCTAGCATATGCAACATCTCCTTGGATTCCTTCGCTTTGTGCTGTGTCCTTGAAATTCACTCTCTTCATTCGTAATTCTTATTGGCCTCATATCCCATTGGACTTCACTTTCTCGAGACTATTTGCACACATGATGGCTTGGCTAGGTTAAGATTCACATTTGCTAATATTATGTTGGTGCTCAATTTAATCTCGCCTTGTTCGTTCAAAAACATCTCAGTCCGTGCATGGTTTGAAGTTTTCTCTATCTCCCTGTATGGATTCATGAAATATTTTTCTTTCATTTGGTTTCCATGATCAGTCCTTTCCTTTGGTTGAGGATCACATTAAGTCTAGATATTGTTTTCCGTTTCTCTGTCCATGAGAAATAATTTGTAATTTGGGTGTGAATTTGGGTTTCCCCTTCCTTCTATTTTTCCACAGTCATGTTTTCCCACAATTTTGTCCCAACATCTATGGAAACGTGGTCCTTTCTGATTGGATGCAACTTGGTGGGTCTTTTTGGTGAAATTTTCCACTTTTGTCACATTTGTAAAAATACCAAATTGACCCCGGCCCCGATAGTCTCTAATTGGCTATTCAGCAAATATGAAGCGGTAGGGGAAAAGTCTTACTTTGACCCCGAAGAAGGAAACGTGGCAGTTTCTCATGTTACAAGTGGGGAAGCGGGTTGGCGAAAATTTTAAAGTTTTTTTCCTCTTTGTATGAGGGAGTAAAGTTATGAAATAATCCGCAACTCCGCTGAGGCCCACATCAAAATTTAGAAGTGGAAAGGCGGGTCGTCGGGAATTTTGAAAATTTAAGGTCCACTTCAACTCAAATCTTGTCCACGTGGAGGGTCGGCACTCATTTGAGGATCCGCCTCTGGGACCTACCTTAGCAGTTGTGCCAGGAGACATGTGGAGGCTTCCACCGGCTCCTCTCTATACTTCAACTTTTCAAGAAATTTTCTAAGGCCTGGGACACATGGAGGGCCCGCGTCTGCTTTGTACGTTCCCCGTAATTTACTTTAGGAGAAGCGTCCAAAAGGACACATGGAGGTTTCCGTTGGGTCTTCCCATACTTAGAATTTTCTATAGCCGAAAAAACTTTCTTAGACCCTAGGCACATGGTGCCTTCCACTGGTCCTTAAAATATTTCAACAAATTTGTCGGTCTGGACACGTGGTGAGCCCGTGCTTGTTTAAATTCTCCGATTTTGGGCACCATATCGAAAGTGCGCCAAAGAGACATGTGGAGGCTTCCACCAACTCCTTTTATATTGATACTTTTTCAAAGGCCAAAAGGAAATTTTCTTATGCCCAGGGCATGTGAAAGGCCCACACTTATTTAGGAAACTTCCTATGTACTTCACCTTTGTATTTGTGCCAAGGAAACACGTGGAGGCTTCTACAGGCTCCTCTTTGCACTTGGCCGACTCGGACTCGTAGCATAGGTAATGTGGGATAATCCATGTGTGGACACTCATTTCTGAGAGGCATGAATGCAGCATCCATGTGAGGGAACTCATTTCTCAAAGTGTATTCTCAAGGGTGAAGAGGATTTCTTGTCAAACCCAACTATACAGAGCCACCTGAAAATGATTGAAAAGGGGATTTCTTACATGACAGAATAAAAGAATGATTAGAAGAACTATCAAAAATTTGGGGCATGACATCCCAGTCATTAGTCGAGGGTCTAAGAAATGTGATCAGTTCATGATTTTTCCACTTGGCAGCTTCGGGTGTAAATTTGTTAAACATCACTTTCTGAGAAAAATTGGTAACAAGTAAAGGGTCCCTCGAATATTCTTCTTTTTTGGGGAAAATTTGGGATGAGTGAGCAAATGAATTATATAAATGAAATGAGGATACTCTTGCAAATGGTTGGGGTTGAATTCTTATGAGAAAATTTGAGAAATCCCATCATCCCGAGAGGCCTTCTCGAGAAACCTATTAATCTCTTTTATTTTAGATTTGATCATGTCAAGATGGTTGCAAGTGTACAACCATTGACAAGCTCTGAGACTGTTCAAGAAAATTTCCCTGTTGATAAATCTAATAGATCTCGAATTAATCTGTGTTGATCTTGGGAAAAACTATGTCTACTTTTATTTCAGAATGTTTTCAAATGGTTTTGATGTTTCTATGTCAATCTTATGTTAAAATCCCTTCAATCACACAGGATCTCGTCCCTATGATAGTTTAGTGGCATTTGCAATTTCATTATGAGAAGAGCCTTCATCCTGTAATGAGATAAACAATTTAAAATCACTTTACTATCATTTTGTTGATAAATATTGTCTATAAGCCTTTGAGTGTATCTTAGGCATGAGGAACCAGGGGTTTTTAATGTTTAATTGAGTCTTTAGCTCAAGCATTCATGTTAAATTCTCAAATATTGTGTGAAACCATGTAGATCTGGGGCTCCATTGATGCACACCTTCTGGTTGAAGGAATATTTTGGCTATTCTGAAGCATTCTATCTGTTAGTCTTCCAATTGTTGTAAAGGTTCTCAAAGATCTGGTGAAATCAACTTCATCTTGCTTAATCCCCACCAAAATTTTCAAATAACCATCAATCCTACCTGAAGTACCCCTGTTTGTGTCGTGTATCCGAAATAAACCAATTCTACTCCAAAATATACATAATCAAGCGAGGTTTTAAGTGTCTTTAGTAACCCGAACCTTGCTCAGAAAATATCCCCATTGTTTAGTAGTGACAACTCGTGAGAGTTAAATTGTGGCATATTGATCATATTTTCTCAAGGTTCCCCTAAAAATTGTGCAAAGAAGGATCTCTTCATGTCCTTCACCAAAAAGGTTACAAAATGGGTCCTCTCACCTTGGTCGAAAGGCACGGCCTAAAGTAGTGAGGATAGATAAAATCCTTTAATATGGTGTTATCCATTTCTCCAATGCCCGAGTGATAAAGAGCCAATTGAATCCCTTCCTGGATACAAAACAACTCATAATATGATCTGTTTATCTCTAAGTTTCTTGTTAAATTTGTGACATGTTGCTCGGCCTCCAAGGGAGAATCAATTTAGATACCAACATACTCTTCCTCCATCTCACCATCCTCACCTCTATCACGGACATGTATTCATTATTATTACTTATGGCCTCTGTGTCTTCCATTTGAAAATCTTCCTTGCATGTACTCCTCGTTCTCACACTTGGGAAATCTTAGCTTGATTACATTGGTGGCATGCTATCTCCAAATCATGTTGATATCACATTTCTTGTGCCTTTTGGCCACATTTCTATTTAAAATGACTATTTCTTGGGATATTCTCCAATTATCACTCGATGGTATGCACATGGTTGTCCACAACAACCTTTCACTGATGAATAATATGTTATTAGCATGTACAATTTACACCGCAAGGGATCTCTATGTGACAAAACCTCACACTATTGCTTACCAAGTATCTGATCTAGGTCTAATTGGTTATGATCTTTAAAATGACGATCTTCTAGATGATTTTACCTGATTATTTTTCACATCGCACACTTGGGGGAATCATGCTTTCTTCCCTTGTTCAATCATTCCTATCTCTTTCTAATATCTACACATATGCAATATGTTTTGTGCTTTCTATCTAATCACACTTACACATATTGATACCTACTTTGCATCACTCACTACCCTATGACGCACTCTAGTTCCATGGTTCATACTAGACTAGTCGGGTCTAAATGTGAAATGAGCCTCACCACATTCACCTCTTTATACTCTATTCTTCATTTTCCATCTATCCAACACACATTCTCAAACCATTTCTCGATGGCATTCTTCATGATTGAGGGGTATTTTATAAATGAACCTCATCTCATACACATTTTCTAGGGGGGATGATGGTCTTATCACATTCACATTGCATACCATTTCATCCTATTCACACTCATAACATATTGCATTTAATCCTTCATGCCTATACTTACATGTATACTTTGTTTTCCATGCTAGATAGATACTTAGCATGTCAATATATTTTCTATATACACATGCATGTTTACTTGTTATTTAGTTGTGAATGCAGACATCTTATAGATCCTTACATGTTGCAATGATGTTTGGCCTTGTACCTCTTACAAGTCCCACCGAGGCTCCTGGGGGAATCTACTTTCTCACACATTACAAGTGTTATTGTTTCATCATTTACTACTTTCTATTATTATTAGCACATTACTTTCTATCGATGCATACATCCTTTGACATGCTTTTAATATTTATAACATGCTAATGGGTGCTTCATGTACATTATTTTCCTTGTAGAAACTATTTGCCACCATGGTTGTTTGTTACATCTTGCTTGCCATTGTTTTATGCTTGTATGTTATTATATGCAGGATATGCCCTTTCTCTTGTTTTCTCATTGCTTGTATGTTTTTTGGCCACTTCGGCCCTGATTGTCTTGTGACATTGTGAGAAATGTCCGATGTTTAAAACCTGATTTTTGTGGTCTATCTTGTATGCACACTTGCTTCTTAGATCATTTTTCTATGACATGTTTGCTCACTTTTTTTACTAACATGTGTATCTAGCATATATTTTTACATGTTCCTTGGTTTCTACCATGCACATTATTCCCCCTATAGGGATACAATTCAGAACAACATTAGATCTTCTCTTTGAGCCACATTCTCCTATCAATGTCACATGCACCAAAAATGAGGGGGCATACATTGGGTGAAAAAATCAACCCATACAACAACTTAGAGTTACTGAGAATAGTAAAATACATCATAGGAACATAAGCGGGAACATAATTAGAAAATGACCCCGAATCTGACTTGGTTCCTTAGCATAGCACAAACACTAATGCATGGGCTCAGACAAGAGTGATTGGGTGTCTGAGTCCTCCCTAGGGAACTAATGTCTTAAGGGAACATATAATTAGTTTCTCATATCAATATAGTTCATAAAAAATTATAAAAAGTTTTCATAGTACAGAATTGTCTTTCACAAGTAGAATGCATTTTATCTCCATTTCAATCAAAACAAACATTACATTTGGAACAAATCAAGGAAAGCAGAATAAAACAGATCACACAATTTACAGCAGTGTATAATCAATAAGAGTCATAGAAGAAGAGTAATACTACGCCTCTCTCCCCAACACTTGCTCCTTGACATGAGATCACCCCAAAAAATTCTCTTCTACAACATTTTAGGACATTTTCTATCCTTTTCACTCTTTGCAAATCAGGTGCACACTTTCCATTTACTACTTTTACATACTTTCACATGCTTTACATAATTATGTAAATTTTTCATATACAAATCTTTGGCTACCTATTTTCTCTTCTTTTATAGGTCCATCCTTAATACGCAACACAAAGCATCCTTCAACAAGCACAACAACAGTGCAATACGATACAATGCAACACACACGCTTCATCCCTAGGGTCATTTTCCCATCCTAGTTTCCACATTTCATTTTTTTACATCGTTTCTCGCTTGACTTTTCCACTCGACACAATATTGCCATCACGGTCTACATGGATTAAAGGTACCCAACTTCTAACTATTTTATGTTATCAAATATTAATTCAACCACATAAATTGGTGGAAAATGTACACACAAAATTATGCACTTGGGTATATTTCTAGGTCCATAAACACATACTAGCTTTCATATCATTCCTAAGCAATAAAACTACTAAATAATGACTACCTTTGTCCTTTTGTCTTTATCCTTGTTATCTATCTTGTCTTACACACCATACAACCCACCGATAGTTTACCTTTTTATCTTTTATGACTTCAGACACCAACTCCCACGCACCCTCATCCCCTTTGGGCACACACAAGATGTTTCTCAAATCAACATAGTTCACAAAAGAATTTACAGATCAATTTTCACAAAGATGCACACACATTCCTTTAGTAAGTAGAATGAAAATTATCACCATTTCAATCGAGAACAAACATTACACTAATAAAAATTAGGGACAATAGGGACAAACCTGATCACACCATCTGAATTGGTGTATAATCGAGCAATGTCATGGAAGGAGAGTAACACTAGACCTCTCTCCCCAAAACTTGCTCTTTGTCATGAAATCACTCAAAAACTCATTCTTGCGTGAGATTGCCCAAAAAACTTTGCTCTTTTACAATTTTTCAGGATAGTTTCTATCCTTTTCACTCTTCACAAATCAAGTGCACACTTTCCATTTACTACTATTACATACTTTCACATGCTTTACATAGCTATGCACATTTTTCATATACACATCTTTGACTAACTATTCTCTCTTCGTTTACAAGTCAAATCTTAATACGTAACAAGAAGTAGCCTTCAATAATCATAACAACAAGTACAACAAAGTATAATGCAACACATACGCTCCATCCCTAGGGTCATTTTCTTTTCCTAGTTTCCACAATTCATTTTTTTTTTGCATTATTCCATGATTCACTTTTCCACTCGGCACATTATCACCATCACACTCTACAAGGATCAAAGGTACACAACTTCTAACTACTTTATGTTATCAAGTATTCACTTAATAACATAAAGTGGGGGAAAATGTAGACACAAAATTATGCACTTGGGTACATTTCTAGGTCCATAAACACATACTAGCATTCATATGATTCCTAAGCAAGAAAACTAGTAATTGATGACTGTATTTTACTTTTGTCTTTGTTCTTGTTGTCGATCTGGTCTTGTACACCTTACAACCCAAATCGGTAATTTACATGTTTGTCTTTTATGAATTCGGACATTGGTACCGAGCCAGTCGCTGGCGCCCGTGCGCCCTCATCTCCTTTGGGCACCCAAACCTCCTTTCAAGGGAATAATATGAATACAAAGTTATGTGACCATTATAAAAGACCAAGCTCTAAGCATCATTACTATCACCTAAGCTTGTACTCAAAAGGAACCTAAAGTGCTTCAAACCATCCATTTGGAATTCAATTAAGGGACAAGGTCTTGCATTTTCTACATACGTTACATATGAAGCGGAAGTTCATTTTTCTATCCACACATTCTATTTACATTTATACATCTAGCTAGATCATTATCAAGTGTAATCGCATAAGGGCATCCAAGGGCCTAATTTCTAAACACACTCACAAGAACTACATGGATTCTTAGATGTAGAGTAGTGCTCGGTTGTAAGCTCACTCTGTCGGGTGATTTGTTAGGGTCGATCTGAATCCCCATATTCCATCTTTATTTATTTTTATTTGATGTGGTTTTGCATGTGAATCTTAGTCTAACAGGTAACATGTACCTTGATGATCATATTGTGACACATAGGTGATCAACACATAATATTTGTGAAACTTGTACAACACAGTGAAGATCAATTTTTGACTATTTTCACAATCATAGGTTTCTAGTTGAAGTCGTCGGTGCCTAGGTGCCCTTGTTCACCCTGCGTATCCATGTCCTAGGTTGTATGTCTATTGTCTATAATTTATCCTAAACAATAACGATACAATCACTTCCTATTCAATATATTTCCTAGTCTACATCAGTCTCGATCAAGTACAAATTAGCTAAGTCCATTCCTCTCTCTCTTGCACTTAGGACTTATACTTTACTTATTGCTTGTGTCAAATATGTATTTTAGCATTCATTAGCATATGTGACTATGTAATTAGGGTTTAACACCTTAATCTACTTTTGTTAAATCACATTAGTTGTTCTAATGCTCCCATGATTGTTGCATTAACTACATTAGATGCGCCCATATTAGTGAATCTTCTCGGTGACATCTTTTTCCTCCTCAACTAGCTGCCTCTCGGTTGGTGTTCTACCAATCCTTAAACTCACAACCTAACTCCAAGGTATATAACCATATTTTGATACCATGTGACTATGGAAGCTCTACCGAGTATTTATTGGGCATGTTGTTTTCAAAGTAAAAACAACGAAAATACATTTTCAAATAACTCAAATTTCATCCATTTGAGCCTTACCACATCTACAATGCCCAACCCTCTATGGGATAGTCACAAACTTATAGGGCTACAAGATGGCTAAATTTTATCCACACACCTCTCAAATTCTCTCTTAGGTCTCTCTAAAACATATTTTTAAGTAGACTTTTATAGACAATCTTTCCCTCCCATTAGGAATTTCAAAATTCATTCTAAAATCCTTTTAGAATCCCGCTTTATCTTGAATTTGAACTATGGCTAATCAATAACCAGCTACCTCCAGTCTAGTAGTAGAGAGAGTCTATCTAGCAACTCCATGTCATTATTGAGTTGACATCCAAGTGTTCACCTACCACCTTGTCTTTTTCACCCTCAAGTGGTTCCTCTGCGCATACATTATTTCTTATCATTGAAAGATTCACATGTTTCTATGTCCCTTTGTTGCACCTTCCCTTTTGTGCCCTTGTTATTTAGCTAGTATTTTTCAATTTTCATGTGTTTCTTCTTCCTTAGCCAAAATTTCAAAAATATATGAATTTATTTAATTCTCTTAGTGATGCTCTTGCATCAAATACTCTACCATTTCTTTTGGACTAAAGTTTTGAGGAACTATATCTTGACTTGAGAAATCATCGTGGTGTTGAATTTCAATAGCCGCCTGCATGAAGCTCATTTCATATGTGTGCTACCAGATTACTAGAGTAGAATATGATCAAAGAATGAAATTTAAGGAATTCTATTACACTTGTATGTATAATTTACAATAACCTTCTAAATCAATTTATATGTACCTCTATTTTTGTTGGTTAAACTAAGTTCTTTAATATATTTTATTTTTCATGGTATTGGGTTTCTATGGGTTAATTTTTAAATCAATTATTTTTTCATATGTTTCGAATGACTTTCAATAAAAACCTAATAAGGAAATGTTTTCATTCGCTTTGTTAAAGCTGAGTATGCTCGATTTATCTCTTACATGGTAAATGAATATGTAAATGTGCATTTTTGTAATATTTTAGTGTAAATTATTTTCTAAGAATTGAGGTTTATTTTTAGGGGGAAGTAAGAAAGGAAGGGGATTTTATTATATTGCACAATGATACGAATAAAAACCTCTCATATCTGTAGAGGAGTGTTTGTATAGACATAGCTTATGAATAATAGTAAACATGTTCTTAGATATTTTAGCATTTTTACAGGGGCCTCTGTTTATTAGAGATCCAATTAAAAAGACAAGCTATTGATAAAATGAAATAAATAATAACACATTATATGTAAGTTATTTTTTATAAATTTATAAGCTTATTTCACTTAAGAGCACTTTAAAAATCACGTGTTCTATATTTGTAGACACAAAATCGATGCACTTGGGTACATTTCTTGTCCTAAAGGCATCCTAGCATTTACATAATTCTTAAGCAAGAAAAATAGTAATTAACAACCCCTTATAGCCTTTTTCTTTGTCTTCAACACTTCTATTGAATTTATACATTTTGCACTCTTGTCAAATAGCGTTTGACTATTTTATATTTCTATGGCCTTGAAATCTAGTGCCTAGTTGGGACACTAGTGCTAGTTACTCTTGTCCTCTTGGGTACTCATGTCCCTCTTTATCTTTTTCTTATCGTTTTGAACCTCTTTCTCTTCTTGATTTATTTTAAATACTTTAAGTCGGCCTTCTAGTTTTTAATTACAAAATTTAAACGAGGGAATCATATAAATAAATAGTTATGTTTTCAAATTAAAGGACCAAACATTAAGAATTACATACTATCACCAAATCTTGCATCCAAAGGCATAAAAGCACTTCAAAGAATCCATCTAACACACTCAATTAAAGGAAAATCGTTGCATTCTTTTACATACACATCGTAGGGGGAAGTCTATTCTATATCATCCACACATTCTATACATTTGTTACATTCTAGATCTAGTCCACTATAGCTATGCAACTTCCCAAGATCATCATAGAGAATCATTACACACAATTTCACAAAGAACTACATGGATTCTGAGATGTAGTTAAATGCTCGATTGTGACCTCTGGGATAAATTTGACTCCTCATTTTACATTTTCCTTTTTGGGTATGATGTGGTTTTTGGGTATGTGAAAGTGAACTCTTTTGTTGAAGGTTACAAGTAAATTTGAAGATCAGACAACAAATCCATAGTGATAAACAAATAAGGATAACGAGCATCATCTAAACTTGAAAGAATCATATATGTAACATCTACCTGACATTAGTGCCCGAGCCAAACACTAATGTCGTGCTCTCTATCTTCTCCAAGTCACGTGTGTCTTGTTTATTTTCGAGTTCGAATCCTCATCGAGACTTTGTAACACTCTTTCCAGCCAGATCCAATAGTCACATAACCCATATCACATCTAGATCCTCCAAAATCAGCTAAGTATCCTCCTCTATTGCATTTGTTTAGGATTTTATATTATTGCATGTTTGTTGTTTATAATAGAGTTAATGAGAGAGAGAGAAATAGATTTTGTATTCATTGATCATAAAAAATAGAAGCACCAAAATAAATACATATAAAAATGGTTTCTTTCTTACAAACCATCAAACAGTGGGCATAACCGACTATAAGTCAGTTGGCTTAACAAAATAATGTATTAAATTATTTGATGCTAACATCCCCCTTAATACATTATTTTTACAAATGTATGCCCTGAAATAGTTCAAATTTCACCTTTCCAAGAGACTTGGTGAGTATATCTATAATTTGAGCATCTATTGGGTAGTATTGGAGTTGGATGTGGTGGTTCAAGACTTGTTCTTGAATGTAGTGACATTCAACCTCAATGTGTTTTGTTCTCTCATGGAAACTAGATTCTTCACAAGCTTCAACACACCCTAATTTTCGCAGTGAATGATGGGAGGATTTTCTTCAGAATGCACATATCTACCAAAATGTGACCTAACCATATTGTTTCGCACACAACTCCTCATGTGGCGCGATACTCTAACTTAGTGGATGAGAGAGAAGCAATAGTTTGCTTCTTACTTGATCCACTAAATAGATCTAGACCCGAGATGAAAAATATAACCTGAAGTTGATTTCCTATCATCAACGGATCCAACATAGTTTGAGTCTGTATATCCCTGCAAGAAGAAATGAGAGTTCTTCTGATACTCCAGACCATAGTCAATTATACCTCAGAAATATCTTAACACATGCTTTCACTGATACCTAGTGAAATTTCTTCGGCTCCTGCATGAATCTGGAGAGATAGATCATAAAAAAGTAAAGGTTTGGTCTAGTATATGTCAAGTAAATGAGACTCCCAACAAGCTTTTTATAGAGAGTACCATCTACTTGAGGTGAATCTTGGAATCTCGAAAGTTGCAAACCTTTTTCCATAGGAGTGGACATAGGTTTGCAATCTGACATGTCATACTTTTCCAAGAGTGTCTTGGCATATTTCATCTGGGAGATAAAAATATGATTCTTCTTCTACCATATCTCCAAGCCAAGACAATAGTGAAGTAGCCCCAAATCTGTCATGTCGAAGGATTTCTTCAAATCATTCTTCACATCTTCGACAAGATTGTCAAAACTCCCTGTGATCACAAGATCATATACATACAAAACCAAGATGAAAATCTCTTTGTTTATATTTTTGGTATAAATATTTGAATCATAGGGGCTACGAATAAATCCATACTTGCAATAGGTGATCATTTATTTTTATGTACCATGCCCTAGGTTCTTGTTTAAGTCCATAAAGAGACTTAATTATATGACATACCTTATGAGGATGTTGCTCATCGAAAAATCCTTTCTAGGCGAGTCATCTATACCTCTTATTTGAGATCACCATTTAAGAAAGTAATTTTCATTTCCATCTGATGAAGTTTCCATCTATTTTGTGTTGTCAGTAAATAGACAACTCTAATGGTTTTGATCTTCACAATGGGTGTAAAGGTCTCATCATATTCAATTCCTTCCTGCTAGAGCATAACATTTTACAACTAGTCCTTCTTTGTACTTGTCAATAGATACATCTGCCCTGTATTTTGTTTTGAAAATACACTTGTAAAAATGGACTTCTTACCTACAGGCAAGATCGAAAATGTCCCATGTCTTATTTTGTATCAAAGAGTCATATTCTGCATCTATGGCATTCTTCCACTGGCTGATTGAGTGCCTCATGAACTAAATCAGGTTCGGTGTTATCAACCACTGAACTCATGAGTGTGATATTTACCTCATTTCTCATCTGTCTTCTCATACAAACTCCTGATGAAGTGTCTGGAAGAGAGTTCAAGTGGGAGTCTCTCATGGTGCTTTGGACCCACTTCGGACATTGATGTTGTTGCTTAATGTGAAGAATAATTTTCCAAATTCCCAAGATCAACGAATAACTCTCCTTGTAGCTCATCCTTCTTCTTTGAAGAATCCTCATGCTCATCATCTAAATGTGTGAGCAATCTATAAGAGGAGGTCGGTGTTGAATCTTCTTAAGGTGGAAATGAATCAAATGATGACTCAAATCAAACATCTATGATCTCATACATATTATTTGTCTCAGGATCCATGAGATGATGCTTTTGAGGTGTAACTATACCCCAAAAATATACACTGGTGTGTTTTTGCATCAAGATTCTTCCTCTTCTTATCTGAAACATGCATATATGCAGTAAAAATAAATACTCTTAAATGAGAAATAGAAGGTTTAGTATTACTCCATACCGCTTTTAGTGTCTTGTCCTTCAAAATATTTGTAGTTGACCGGTTTAAAAGATATACATAAGTCTGGACTGCTTCCACCCAAAATATGTTCTCTAACTTCATAGTGAAAAGCATACAATGAGCCATCTCCATGACAATTCAGGTTGCGATGCTTTGCAATTCCATTTTGCTAGGGAGTATAGGGGGTAGTCAAGTGCTATGTGATATTATGCTTCTTAAAGAATGCTAAAATTTTCTTTGATGTGGATTCTCCCCTCGATCTGAGTGGAGGACAAGAAGGGGCTGCCCGGCCAATCTACTAAACAACTCTCTTGTAGAAGGTCTAGAAATGTGCAAAGGCTTCACTCTTCTTTTGGAGAAAGAACACCCAAGTCTTCGGGAATAATAATCAGTCAACAACTGGAAGTACTTGAAACCCCTTAAATGAGGCAGGAAAAGGTCCACAAATATCAATATGCATGACTTCAAGACAGTTATTGGCATGGAATGTAATCAACTCAAATGGATCCCAATGTTGTTTTCCCACTAGACATCCAGGATAAAGAGGTAATGAATGGGAGAGAGGAGGAAGTCCTCATACCATCTACTTTAAACTAAGCTGATAGAGGGAGCCGACAGAAAGATGTCCATACCGATAATGCCAGAGTGCAGTGGATTCCACCGTGGAGGCAGATAATGTAACTACAGAGGATGAAATTACATCTAATGTAAATAAATGATCCTTCAAAAAAGCTCTAGCAAGTATCGTAACTTCTTTAGATATCAGATATGATTTGATGTCATTCTAAACCAGGAACTCCACCTTGAGATTTGTATTCAACAAATCTGAGATACAAACAGTGATTCATGGCCAAACTAGGGACATAGAGAACCTTCATGAGAGTACATCTTCTCATCCTAAGAGGAATGGTCACATTGCCTATTCCTTTTGCTACATACTCCTTTTTTTCTATAATTCGGACCCAATCTCTAGTGGGTCAATCAGTCAATGAATAAAACAACTCTCTATTGCACGACATGTGCTTACTCACACATAAATATATCAACCAAACATTCTCTAATGGCTATAATGTTTGCGATACGAGAACTAAATCATCTTTATATTCACCGTAATGTGTTGATTCTGGGAACATATTCATCTATGTCATCATATGTCTAGGATGCGACATGTCCTTTCTCCTTTTTTCTATGAGGATGCTACTTGGATTTCTTTGAATCACCTTGGCCAGATGTGTTCTCTTCTCTATAATTACTTTTTGTGCGACCATTGTACCAATAGTTCGCAGTATCATGCATATTTTTGTGCATATGTGACACCATCGATTCACCTTTTGAGACTTCTACTTCTTTGAGGACTCTATGGTTACTTGTGTTTATGCTTCTTTTGTTCTCCTTTGCAAGGCTTCTAACTCTTCTTCTACCTCGAGATCAATGCTTTGTCCTCAAACTCTTCTTGCAATGTCTGAATGGCTTCTTCCTGTTGCATAAAATTCACCAATTCAAAAAAGTTCACTTCCTTTTGTGTGATGGTAACATGGTGATGAATGTCCTAAACTAAGACGGAAGAGCTCACAGTGTGAGTGGGACAAGCAACTTATCTTCGACCTCTTCTCTCGAGTGTGGAAAGATATGCTCAAAGTTCCACCACTCGACACAATAATTCTTCCACCTTCTCACCTTCATTCATACTCATGATATAAATCTTTGACTGGAGATGCATAATTTTTGTCAAATTTCTTGCTTCGTAGATCATGCACAAAGTATCCCAGGCCTTCTTTGATGTTGTCGCATTTTGAATGTGTGGTTGTACCTCATTGGATATGCTTAGAGTGATCAACATCAAGGCTTTTGCATCGGCCTTGTCATACTTCATTTTTCATCTCGTGTCGTGGGATGAGTGAGCGTGTCGCCGTTACGATCTCCCAGAGATATTCAAAGAGGAGAATGGTTCTCATCTTTGTCTTCCATGCAAAAAAATTTGTCCCTTTCAAGAGTTGGGCATTAGAGAGCAATATTTTCAGAGTCAACGTGACTTATGTATCTCATGATGTGGCATGCACATGAACTCAATAGGCTTGTGAAGGTACTCCTTTCCAAAAACTTTATCTCTATTCAACCTTACTTTATTTCTATTTTCTACTATTGTTCATATACTTTGTGTATTTTAAAGTAGGTTTTTAGATATTTAACGGAAAAGAGAGAGAGGTGATAAATTTTACTTCATATGCACATACCAACTCAATGTCATGGGTCCAAGCTTGAGATTGCTTCTATTGAATGCTTCCACAACCATGTTTTCATGCAAAAGTATGAACACCAAAATAACTCCATGCCAAACATAAAAAGTGTCAATGTTTCCTCGTGCTCCAGGGTTTAGAATAGACCGCCACATAATGCTTGACGCTGCTCTTCTTCCAACACAATTCTTGATGCTCCATGCCACTTAGGAATGTTTTTCTCTATGTTGCATTCCACGAATAGGTTGGTCGCTGCCACATTTCAATACTTTGGACTCTGCAGTTTGTACAGATCTACACCATAGAAACTAGTCACTTTTGCCCAAATAGATCTTCTGATGCTTCACATCAAGACAATGAAAATGTCTCGATGTTTCTCCATGTTGAAGGCTCCATGCAAGTTACCTCCAAATGCCATGCAAGTCTCTAAATTTCTAATGCAGTGCTGGGACAAGATGCTCTAATACTAATAATAGAGTCGATGAGAAAGAGAAACAAATTTTGTATTCATTGATCAAAAACAATAGAAGCACCAAAATAAATACATATAAAAAATGGTTGCCTTCCTCCAAATCACAAAATAGGTGTGCATAATCGAATACCAATCGGTTGGCTTAACAAAACAATGTACTAAATTACTGAAAATTTTTGTCCATTTACTATATTTTATCATTTGTATACGATACACTATAGTAATTACTCTAAAATTAGATTTAAATACATTTATATTAAATCATTCAATGAACCCCACTCATGATCAAACATTTGGATCATTATTTTGCATATTTTATCGGATCTTCTTTTTCATGGCTCCTAAATATTCCTTATGTCAATTAATTCAAATACACCCACCTTGTAAGTATGTTCTCCAAAAATCTCTAGACACTATGTATCTCCCTTGCAATACACCACCTACACAAGTAAGCACCATCTATGATCATCTCTTTGATGCCCCTATTGGTCCCGATACATGAAAACAATCAATCTATTTGTAAGTCATTTTAAGCTTTACATTAGTTATTCCAAGATAAAATTCAAGTTACAGAAACCATGATTACATCTCTCATGGCTGAAATCCAACATCTCAAGGGTTCTTCTTAAGCAAATTGATGCGGGTCATCAATCCTCACCATTAAAAATGTCAATCCAGGTTGGTTTACGAAATTTGTATGCATTAAGAGAAGAAGATCTGAAATCAACTCCTTTAAACACAAACCAACATTGCATAAAATAAATCACACTTACGGAAATTAAAAGGCACACTTGCAGAAATAAAGTTTGCATGAAAGAAACACACTTGCATGAATTGAAAGGAACACTTGTAGAAATAAAGGCACATTTGCATAAATTGAAAATAAAGGAAAGAGGAAAGGACACTGCAGGGTTCACAAAAGAAATTAAATAACATAAAAAAATATGAATGAGGTTTTTGTTAAAAACATTTCTATGAACAAAACCTCTCTCATATTTTCCATTTGACTTTTCTATTTCTGTTTATGGAACTTTTAGTGCTCGTATGATACACGTTTCCTCATACTGCAGCTCACTAAAAGTTAGATCTCTCTTCATTGGTAAAACACTGTAGCAAATATGAATGATTTTTTTGTTAAACACATTTCTATGAACAAAAAAATCTCTCAGATTTCCCATTGGAATCTCTGAGTTTTCACAATCCCTCAAAAACATCATTCCGTTGATGTAAGTTTCGAACTAAAGTTGTCATTCATTTTATGCAAGTTTTGGAACTAAATCTGATTTTTCCATGAATTGAAAGTTCTGGAAATAACTGTCATTCAATTGATACAAGTTCTGGAACTAAATCTGTGAGTTTCGAACTAAACCTAGCAAGTTCAAAACTAACTCTGTGAGTTCCGGAACTAACTCTGCGAGTTCCGCAGCTAGCTTAAAACAGCTATAACTTTTGCATGCAACCTCAAATTGAGATGATTATTTTTGAACTTACATAATGTTTTAAGAGGAATCTGAATATGAAATTAGATATTATTTTAAATGTACTATTCATGATCAATTCCACTTTTCTCAATACTAGCATTATCTTTCCTTTATGGCTTGCATACACAAGACTTTGCATCTTTTCCCAAATAATCAATAGGATTAGTCAAAAAAATAGATAACGAAATATTTATAAAGAATGAACAAAATATATATCCTATATTCTATCTTAAGCAAACTATAAGTTCCTAGATTACATTTAAATCCACTTTCAAAGGTAACTTGGAAGGACAAAATAATGGTAATTTATGGCCAATTTATGGCCTCATCGGACATGTTAGTTCTTCTTCTCCACTTCATTCTAATCCTATGTCTACTTCATGGCTCATATAAATGAAACCCAAGTCTTACCACTACAAGCATCTCTCATGTTTGATGAAAATACTAAGCACCATGACATTCTTCCTGAGCTCTTCAATCACTAGTTGATTAACTTTCCACCTACTCATTACTATCTCATTTATCTCTCAAAAGTGCACCCTATAGAGAGATGGTTGCAGGTGTTCTAATCTTGAAAATTTTATCTCTCTCTTTCGTAGATACAATGGAAACACCTCAAGTCTGTGGGTATACCTATTTTGAGGTGAGTCTCCGGTATCAAGGCCGGTTCCTTATTGATGTATCCTAAATTGATTTATGGGGTTTAAGGGTAAAAGATGACTGTAAAAATGAATTAAAACTAAGGTGATACACCAAACTTGTATGAGGTCTTTGGTAGTACATGCACAATTGATATGGAATGAACTTATGATGCACAACCAATGAGTTTTCAAGATAATTAAGGGTAAACACTTTGATGTATTGAGGGATAGAATCACAACAATACTACTAAGTTACACATACACATTAATATCATCCAGAGATTACTGAATTTGTAACAGGGTAAGGCGATTAATCAGGGAATTCAACATTCACAAGATTAATGGAAAACATACACAAGATCAAAATAATTGGAAAGGCGAAAAATACTTCACATTCAAAGGGAAAAACTAGCGAAAAATTGCTTGACACTCCGTATCTAAAAATTCCTCCTTTGTGCTTTGCCAAGGCACACAATATATAGCAAAATAATTTTCCCACCTTCCTAAAAATAGACTAAGGTTGTACTCGCCCATGCATCCTATTTTTATCCTTCATCTAATAACAAATAAAGAAATAAAAATAAAACATGTAATTACAAATAGGCATTAATAGCCTTTGATTACATTACAATCAAACTAGTTTACTGTTCTATTTTTAAGAAAACTGGGTGAATAATTTGCTAACAATAAATCTTGCTTGTTGGGAAAGTCTCCTTCTTTGAGCATGCAAATTTGTCTTCTTGTCTATTCTGTCCTCTTGTGAAGGCATGCAAAATAATCCTCTGCAAGAAAAATAAATACTTTTTGATCTCCAATACTTAGCAATTAGCTCCCATGTGGGGACCACCTCTGATTCGTACACTTGTCTTCAACTGAGTTTGGCCACTCTTGTGGACTTAGAAAATTATTGGGTCATGTCACCTTTGATTAATGTTGCATTGTATATTGGATGGATTTTGCAAATTTGAATAACACATGATGACTAAGGTTTAAATTTCACCCATTTCGGTGATCATTGTAAACATGATTTGGTCAGTATTTGCATCATTTGATATATGGACTATAGTTTAGACTTATAAAAGTCAATATGCAATGATTTATTTTTTGGAACATATGGGCTGGCCCCCTCCAACGTTGAATCGACCCTTTGTGGCTTTGTCGGTGGCATCTGCAACTCAGGTTGAATTAGGTCTTTTGATGCGGACCATTGATCTCTGTACTAATTTGATCTTTGGCATCGATTCATGACCTATGGTTAGGGTTTTTAACCCTGCAATTAACTCTATTTGTGACCTCATAACCATGGTGGTTGCATTGATTTTGGAGATCGATCCTCATCCCTCGATCTATGTACTTGTCGAACATTGATCGTCAATCACTAACTCTAGATGAGTTAGGTTAAGTTATGGTTGAGGTGGGTGAGTTAAATCAACTCAAACCCTATTCTTTGGCCATTATTTCTCGCTCGTAGAGAGTGGAAAACCCCCAGACAAATTTGTTTCAGATCACCATTTTTGATCTCTTTGAGCTCGTTTCCTTCTACATAAATGATTTCTGATCCTTCATGCATTTGTATTTCGAGTGGGATGTTGTGGATGCTTGCCACCATTTTTGACCTCTGAAACTCGGTTCTGTGTTATTCTTGGTCTCTGTGAGTTTGAATCTTGGTCACTCTTGCCTGAGAGTTCTGGAAGGTTCGTATATTTGCATTTTCACGACTTTGGTTTCTTATGGCAAAAGAATGGTCACCATTTCTTGGTTTAGGCCCTCTGTAACTTTGAGGGTTGCCATGAATGTTGGAAAGGGTGAGCTTCTTTGTCTTTGAACATGAAAATTATCTCATTTTCACTGTTTCTGTGACCATGCATATACTGATACTTCATTCTTTCTTTGCATTCTCTTTGTGATTTTGTGGTTCCCTTGGATTCTTGAGCTGAAAAATCGTATGGGCTTCTATTACGTTCTTTTGCAACTCAAGGGTTTGAAGAAAACACTTTGAAACAGTAAGTTCTCGACCATTTTTATGAGTTTTTCATAAAACTTTTGAAAAATAAGCAATATTGTAGTTTGTAAAGTATTTCTGATATCTATTCTCAAATATTTGAACCTCTCTTGTTGGGTATTGCAAAATTTTGAATGGTTTCCATTCTAAATGATGAATAGGAAGCTTCATTGTTGAAGGGTTTTCTCTGTTCATGCATCCTTTGCTTTAAATTCTAGATCTGGACTTTTTCTGATTTTGGGTATTTGTGTTTGAGCTCGAGACTTCTCCTCTTTTGTTGGTGTCTCTGTTATTGACCTATGCTTGAGCTTTTATTAGATTTGAATCTTCATCATTTTTGCCATTTGATTTTCGAGATACCAATAATAAGCTCCCTTCTGTATCTTCTTTGTGATTTCTTTCTACCCATTAATGGGTCTTTGTTCATTGACAAGATTTGTGCTTTCCAAGACATGGGTGCCCGTAGATATATGTTTTTATCAATTTCTTCAACTCTGTGTAGAAAACATCTGTAAAATTTGAAGTATTGGTTTCATCATGCACTATAATCACATTTCCTAGTTTTCTTGTATCTTCACGCTTGGCCATTGATAAAATGAGCTTGAAAAAGACTGTGATTATCATGTTGCTGCTATGAAGATCGATTTACTTTGTATGAGCTCATTTTTTCTTTATAGCTCCATTTCAGTATTGAAATTTTTGTGGTTCCATGGTTTTCTGATCATCTTCAGATCTTTGAGCTTGATTTGAGAGCCATTTGTGTGCAATATTTACTTTGTATTCTCCTTCATTGAGGACTTGGGTCTGAGGTGTTTGTCACTTTTACTCTTTTAAGTAACTGAGAACCTTGATATTCATAATCCTGGATCTTGTGGGGATACTAGGTCTGCACTGTTATTTCTTAACTTATGTGATGATAACATTTCTTAACTATATTTCTCAAAACTTGAAAATTAAAAATAAATTATGTGCACATTTCTCATGTACCTCACTGGTTGTATCTTTACAAGCTGAAACTTTACTTTCCTTCATGACCTACTATAGTAACGAAGCTCATTTGCATTTTAATTTCACTTCCGAGGTTCTGAAGAACATGTACCTTGTATGTGGCTTTCTTGAAATTGGAAGCAGTTCTTCATCCATGTAATACCATTCTCAGGCATAAGCCTTGATTCAGATGCTTTGTTGAAATACTGTAATCTTATTTCTTTTACTTAGATGCTTTATTTATTTGATAGTAGTATTTATGGCATGTTGGAAAATTTGAAATGTTGATTTTTCATGGCAAAACCACTGGAAATGTTGATGTTCCGATTGTAGTAGTTGTATTTTCTGATTTAGAAAACAAAATGTAACACCTTTACTCGTTAAATTTGATTTGTTGTTGAAGACTGAAACATAATAACTATTATATTGATCATGTCATGCTTTTCTTCTTTTCTGTATCACTTAATTGATTTACATAAATCTTTTAAAGCATGTATTAGTAAAAAACAACATGATGGAAAGATGTAAATGTTCATTTTACATGGAAAAGCCATGTTAAAATTTTCCCAGAATTCTCTTTCTCATTCTATTTCAGTTGTAATCCTTTCTTTTCGATTAACTTCAGCTTCTTGAAATATGATTCTTCTTCTTTAGTTGCAATCAAACATGTACTTTTGTTTTCCAGTCTCTCTTTTATTATTGTAACTTCTTCCAATGTAGGATAGCTGCTAAAACTTGAGTTGCATTCTTCCTTCATTCTAGCATGTACTTATGACTGATTTGTTTTATACCATAGGATAGGAGTCATTGAAATTTGCAATATTTTTCTATAGTGAAAGACTTTATCTATTTCTTCTTGGCTGCAACCTGTACCTACACACTTAAGAAAACAATTAGAAAATATTTAGGCTTTTTGGCCTCTCTTATGTCCATGGTTTTCTTTTCTTCTCTCTCCTTCTTTCTAAATGAGTAAAACATGTATGTAGTTTGATCTTCAAGTAAACTATATCTCTTGTTGTTAAGAGATTCATATGCATGAATTAGGACAATATAGAAATATGGATTGATCCCTGAGTTGGTAACTGATTATTTTCCTCTTTTAATTTTTTTCAAGTACGGTGATTTTAGCAATGAAGATGAAGGAGCAAAGCTGGAAATGGAGATTTCTCAACGAAAGAAGAAACCCCTAAGGAAATGATGGGTTCACTCATACTCCTTTATTTTCTCTTTCATGCATGTGTACCTCTTATTTCAGTAGATGTACTTTACTTTTTAGTTACATCCCATGGCTTGTGTGGGAAACATTTGAAAATTCCTTACGAATAAAACATTGAATTCTGACAATGAGTTGTGTATTTCTTTCTACATTTCACCTTCCTATACTGATTGTATGATGAACTAAGAAACTCGTTAATAAAATTAAAAGTATTAATCATGAAGGAAACTAACATTAAAGAATACCTGTAACATCCAGTAATGAACTCTGATTTCTACAATCTACAATTATGTTTGTTGTCCCAAAACTTAGCATTTCATCTATTCTACAATTGGATGTCTTCATCAAGACAACACAACTGTCCTTCGGGGCCTTGTGTTCTTTTGCTGAAGATAATCATGAAATTATAGATTATGTGATCTGTTACATTTTGTAATAGCACACATAGCTGCAGATTTCATGTAATCATGAATTAATTCAACAGTAACCATATTCTTTGAAAGAAACTCCCCTAGCTTAGGTATACTTCACCAATGCTATCCATCGTAACGAAGTTTTGAGTTGCCCATTTTTGCACAAGTGTAAAAATTATCAACATTTATAGCGATCCTGTGGGGAAAGCTGCCTGCTAGCTTGTAGACCATTACCTTACTCTTGTCCATTGGGCATGGAGTCCAAACATGAAACCAAAATCTACCTTTCCTAAAGGTCCAACCCTTCTAAAACAAAACTAAAACTAGGAAAGGATCTGGTAAACCAGACCATGTGCATGAATGCACTTATTGAATTGAAAGCTGTAATGCACATGATCTAAACTTATTGAAAGGGAAATCCTAATCTACCCTATTCTAACCAAATGCAAATCAAGGCTAAATAAAACCTAAGATAGGTAGTGAAAAATAGCTTCCTTTTCTCCAAAACCGAGATGATGAATTTAGCTTGCAAAACAAGTAGCATGACAGAACTGAAAATGAGATGTGTACCTTGAATTTATTCCAAAAATTATCCCAAAACACGAAGAATATTTCTAATTGATCTGAAAACTATTCTGAAGGGATTTGGAACTAATTGTTGAGTATCTGACACTCATTCTTAGGCTCTGATACAAGCATGAATTCTGGTATTGTCATGGCATGTTGTGAACCAGTGAGATACCGAATAGGACATGGCCTCCAAATAGTTGAAAAGCTAATCTTCTTGTCTTGTACTAGAAAAATGAACCTTATTTTTGATCATGGGTTCTTTCTGAAGCTGTTTTGAAGGCTGTTCTGAGAACTGATCTGCCTCTATAAACTGTTGTATATTCCTTTCGACAATCTGAAACCAATCTAAAAAAATTTTAGCCTCTTCAAGTTGTTGTATATCATCAATCATAACATCATGAAGATGATGAGAAGGTTGTTCTCCTTCTTTAAACTGTTTGAAAAGTTTTTCAGAGTCTTCAAATTGTTGTTCATCCTTTTCAGTTCTTTGATCCACTACTACCAAGATTGACATTTCAGCAACACTTTCAAATTTTTCACTCTATCCCTTCTTACAATGTTCTCTGAACATTTCGTCTCCTCCTCAATCAAAAATAGTTTCTCTTGAATACTTGTAGTACCATCTAATAGTCCTCGTGAAACACTGCAAGTCCCTAATAATGCAGCTATCTCCATGCATGCAGCATAATGAGGGTCTTCACACTCAACTGTTTGATCATGATTATTTTGAAACTAATTTGTTTCTTTTTGGTCATCAACCATGGAAACTAATAAGCTACAAATTGAGTGCTCGTCCCTTAGATCAGCTGATTTATCTTCATAAATTATTTACAAATTTCCTTCAGGTTCTACCAACTGGGATGAATTAGCAGTTTGTAGGAGTATGGTGCTTTCATGCATGCTATTCTTGAACACAAAGACTTATTCTTGGAACACGGTGTAATATCTAACCTCTTTAAAATTCCTCATGTTATCCCATAATCTAACCATGGTCCTACTCTTACTTCTACCTCCCATCACGAATACAATATACTTTCTTATGATACATTTCAAACTCCGTCACCATCACAATATCTATCTTACATCGTCACATATATCTCCATCACTAACACACTTGGGGGAATTACGTTCTCTTCCCCCTCTTCCATCCTTATCAAATTTCTCTAGTGTCTACTATCACACTTCACTCTCTGTGCTTCATGTCTAATATTTCTCAACACTCATACACCTATGGTACACACATTGTAACATCATTACTCGATGACACACTTTAGTGCTATGGTTCACACTTGATTGTTGAGAAAACATTTCTTTCATGAACATCACATTATCTGTGCTTCACACTCAACACTTTAAGATACATATTTTCTAGCATCTACTCTCACACAACACACTCATTACCTAATTACACACTTGACTATTGAGGGAAAACTTCATCTATGAACCTCACACCGTACATACTTCATGCTCTGTGCATTCACGATACATCTTTTCTAGCATCTACTATCACAATACACATATTTCTTGATGACACACTCTTGTTTTATGGTTCATTCTTGATTTAAGGGAACATTTATAAATGAACCTCATCTCATACACATCCACTTGGGGCAATGTTACTCCTACCATCCTCACATATTTCATATCACACCATCACACTTATACAACATTTGTATATCTTGGTTGCATTTATTATTGCTAGCTTATACTATTTACATCTTACACTTTACTTACTATGCTAGACATATACTCAGTATGTCATTATCTTTATCATATATACATGCACATTCACTTGGTCTCTGGAAGTGAATGCAAATCTCTTACATCTCCTTACATGATACAAGATTCTCGACACTTTGAATCCCTTATCATCCCATCGAGGCTCATGGGGGCATCTACGTTTACTTTTCGAGCTCTTCATATATTATGGGTTCTATTGTTACATTATCAATTACTTCTTGCTACTACTAGTTACTTTTCACTGCTATATACACACTTTGACATACTATTTATCTTTCTAACATGTTAACATGTGCTTCATGTGTAGCATTTTCCTTGCAAGATTACATACAACTATGGTCATCTATCATCTTTTGCTTACTACTATTTACTATAAATTGGGTAAGTGCACGAACATTGGGGAGACAAAGAAGGGTCATAAGTGGACGTCATATTGCAAATAACAACATAATATCAACTTGTAGTGATTATTAGCAATGCATACACACAAAATTCTAATAATGTATATCACTATGAATCGTAGCATCTAGAATCTAGTTTCTAAACTACTAATTTTTTTAAAAATGGACAAGTTTAACTATATTAAACACTCAAAATTCAATGACTTGGTATTTTTTTTTTTAAACACCTATAAGATTGTAGTCTGTTTGCCCGCAATTTGGATGACCAAAAATTGATATATATATATTTTTCCTTTGGTGAGAAGTTAGATGCCACTATCTATCTTGGGATAGATTTTATTTTGTATTTTTTGAGCAATATTTTATTTTTTATGATTTTTTTCGTGAAAGTGGTCTGAAAACATAAAGAAAATAGAGCACTTTCCGTTTGCCCACCATAACTTCATCAAAAATTATTGAAATCAAATAATTTTTTTGAACATGTATATAATTTCACCACGGTTGGGATGGTATAATTTTTATCACATTCTGACAAGTGAAACAAAATTTGTAGTCTAAAACGTATAAATAAACATTCATAGGAAAAAGTGTCTTAAAGACCTACTATTAGTAAAAATTATAAAATTATATTTACCCTATTCTATTCACTTTAAAATCAATATTTATACAAATATAACAGTCTCCCCCTACGTGATGGTACCATTTTTATGACATATGTTTGAATTTTCAGCATGGTTCAAGTCCATAGAAGACTAAATTTTATGTTCATTGTTTTTGATGTAAAATTCGGGATTTGATGTCCACTTAATTGTCCCCCAACTTGCTGCACTTACCCATTTTTTTCCCGGAATTTCCATATGTCTTGCTTGTTCATTATATAATTTTTGACTACTTGGCCCTAATTGTCTCGTGACATTGTGAGTGATGTCCCATGCATGAAACTCTCTTTTCACCCATCTTGTCTTCCCAATTGCTTGTTACTTTGTATTCTATTGCATGATAGCTCTATTTTCACAAACCCTTCTTACTAGCCTACTTTTCTTGCATGTGCCTTGGTTTCTACCATGCACATCCCCTACCCCTATAGGTATTTCCACTCAGATATGCATATTAGATCAGGATCCTCTCATTTAGATCACATTCTCTTACAATTCTCGCATGCACCCCAAACACGGGGGCATTTATTGGGTGAAAAAATCACCCCTACAAAACCCAGAGCTACAATACATAATCAACACAGGAATACAATCACAGAATGTTCTAGAATCATACTCGGACCTCACACATAGAGCGGGCACTAGCACCCAATAGCTAGCACCCAGTAACAAACAATAGATCATGGTGTTTGTGTCCCCCTGGGTGCTTGTGTCCTAGGGGAAAAAATAGTAAAATTTTCATTTCAACACAATCTCTAGGAACTTTAAAAACAATTCTACAATAGCAAACACTTGCCTCCAGTTACAAAATTCACTTTATCAGTACATTTCATATCTGATCGAATAATCGAGACGTACCATCTGTAGTGGTGCTTATTCATGAAGCGTTATGGAAGGAGAGAAAATGTATACCTCTCTCCCGAACACTCTTCTCTTACATGAGATTGCTCAAAAAAATGACATTTGGCATGATATCGCCCAAAAAACTCACACTTTGTGTGATATCACCAAAAAAACTTGCTCTCGATGTGAGATCACCCAGAAAAACTTGCTCTTCACGTGAGTTTTCCCATAAACCTCACCATTCGGTGACAATTTCAACAACATCTCAAAGAAAATTAGGACAATTCTCTATCTCTTAAACACTCTTATACATTAGGTGCACAGTTTCCTTTTACATACTTTCACACTTTTACTTACTTATAAGGATGTTACTTTGATTTCTCATATACGAACTTTGACTAATATTTCACTCTTCTTTTGCGGGTTCATCTTTAATACGCAATAAGGAGCAGCTCACAACAACAAACACATAAAACTACCATACATACACTTCACCCCTAGGGTCCACTTCCCTTTCATATTCTCCATGCTTCACATTGTGATCACTTCACACTTCACTTATCCACTCATCACGCCATTGGAAACCCTCTTCTCTACATGATCGTAAGGTACACATCTTCTATCTACTTTATGTTATTGAGTATTCAATCAACAACATAACATGGGGGAATATGTAGACACAAAATCTATTCACTTGGGGACATTTATATATCCTAAAAGCATGCTAGCCTTTACATAATTCCTAAATAAAAAACTAGCAATTAAGAACCCCCTTTAGCCTTTTGCTTTGTTTTCTACAATTTCATTACCTTTATACATTTTTCAATCTTGCATGCATTTGATTGTTTTATTTTTCTATGGCCTCAAACATTATCACCTAGTTGGGGACACTAGCTCTAAGTGCTCCTATCCTCCCGGGCGCTCCTGCCCCTATTTACCTTTTTCTTATCCTTTTAGACCTATTTTGCTTCTTGATTACTTTTTACAACTTTGAGTTTGCCTTCCAGGTTATCAATTACAAAATTCAAATAATGGAATCATATAAATACACAGTTATGCTTTCAAAAGAAAGGACTAAGTACTAAGCATGTTACATACTATCACCTAAGATTACATCCAAAGGCACAAAAGCACTTCAAAGCATCCATCTAGCACACTTGCTGAAGGTAAAAGGGTAGCATTCTTACGGATACACATCATAGGAGGGGAAGTATATTCTATTCCATCCCGCACATTCTATGCATTTGCTACATTCTAGATCTAGCCCACTATCACTCTGTGTGACTTGTGAAGGGTATCCTAGGGCATCATTACACACAACATCACAAAGGACTACATGGATATTGATATGTAGTGTAACACTTGGTTGTAAGTTCACTCTTTGGGTGTCTGCGCAGGTCGGTTCGAATCCCATTCTATATTTTCCTTTTCAGGTTTGATGTTGTTTACGGGTATGTGCAAGTGAAATCTTTTCTTATAGGTTACAAGTACATTCACAGTCAAACAATGAAACCAGAGTGACAAATAGAGGGCAAAAAACATCATCGACCACAAAATAATTAGATTCACAACATCTACTTTGACAAAAACATCCAGATCTAAACACTAGTGTCATGTGCTCCTATCCTCTCCTAGGTGCTTTTGTCCTGTACATTTTTAGAGTCCAGAACCATCACCAAGCCTTTACGATGCTCTTTCTAGCCGAGATCCAACAATTACATAACCCAAATCACATTTAGATCCTCCAAAATACACTTAGTCACCTCCTCTCTTTTATTTTCTTAGTGTTTCATATTATTGCATGTTTTTTGCTTGTCCATTTGCTCTATTTTATCATTTATATATCATACACTACAATAGTTACCATGAAATTATATTGAAATAAATTTATATTATACATAACTCACATAGTTAAATGACAATATTTTTACGTCAATGGGAATTTATGACTGCCAAACCCCTTTGTATATAGTGTAACTCGATGGTCCAAGCCTCTTCTTTTCGTGGGGAAAACCATTGGTTTATTATTGGATATTAATTTCCTACACTCCTATTCACTATAAGTTCCTCCATTATATTACGAGATGGGAATACATTGTGTTGTGGATATTTTCACTAGGATTTATCTGCATAGTGGAAAAGTAGGGCTCAAGGGTGATAAGGGAGCTTAAAATAAATCTAGGAAATGGCGGTTTTAATGTTGTTATTAAGAAACTATGGGTCGAGAAAAAATTTATAGCTTTTAAGACCACATAAATAATGTTTGGTTGTTTATCTGTGAGATGGTTGTGCCATTTGGTTTATATCCATGATCGATTCCCCCTTCCTTGGTCGAGGATCACTTAAAGGTCCAGAATTTGTTTTTCATTTCTCTGTCCATCTGAAGTCTCATAAATTAGGCATAAAACTCAAGTTGTTCCTTTCCTTCCATTTTCCACAGTCACATTTTGTTGTCCTTGTCATTTTTTGTCCCAAATACCTAAGGAAACGTGATTGGATGTAGCTCGGAGGATCATATTTGAGCCTTATAACATTTCCAAATTCTCTTGTCCTTGAAGAAAGATTCATTTCCGGGCTCAAATGGTGGTTTTCCTACATTTTTACGGTTTGATGGTGTGTTTTCCCATCAAATTTACATCTCTGCATCAGTGGAAATGTGGCCCTTTTTGGTTGGATGTGGCTCGGTGGGGCACTTTAAAAACTCTATGGCTCGCTTCAACCCAAAACTTGTCCACATGGAGGAATGACACTCATTTGAAAATTCACCTTTTGGTTTGGCCTTGGAGTTGCGCGGGGGACACGTGGAGGATTCCTTGCTTTTCCCACTTAGACAAATTTTTTCATGCAGCCGGTATAGTTTTGGCGGGCCATGGACACGTGGAGGGCTAGTGCTCATTTGAGGATCCCTCAGGGTCCCACCTTAACAATTGCGACAGGGAGACATGTGGAGGCTTCCTCGGCTCCGCTTTGTACTTAAACTTTTCAAAGAAATTTTCTAAGGCTTGGACACGTGGTGAGCTCACGCTTGTTCAGGGTCTCTCTCTCTTGGGCACCATCTTGAAGTTGCACCATGAAGACACGTGGAGGCTTCCGCATTGGGTCTTCTTACTTAGACTTTTCAAGCAACTTCTAAAGGCTTGGGACACGTGGAGGGACCGCACATGTTTGGGGACCGGCCCCTAAGTTTTATTTTGAAGAAGCGCTAGGAGGACACTTGGAGGCTTCTACTCACTCTTCCCTTTTTCTTGGACTTTTCAATGGCCAAAGAAAAATGTCTCGACCCTAGACACATGGCGCCTTCCACTGAACCTTCAACTTTTTAACAGACTCTGCGGAATGAGAGACACGTGTTGAGCCCATGCTTGTTTGGGGTCTCTACTTTTGGGGACCATCTCAAAATGTGCCATTGAGACACGTGGAGGCTTCCACTTGGCTCCTTTTTCACCAGACTTTTCAAAGGCCAAAAGGCATTTTTCTTGGGCCCAGGGTATGTGGAAGGCTCGTGCTTGTTTGAGACTTGCCTCTATGCTTCTCCTTTGTAGTTGTGCGCCAAGGAAACATGTGGATGGCTATGATATAAAGTGGAAAAGGGGTAAGATCAATGGTTGTTGTGCATTTCACCTATTTTTCTACCATTTTTTCTCCAAGACTCTTGGAGACATGAATACGCACTATTTTTCATCATTCTTTGATGAAATTATTTGTCATCTCTATCGGTAAGGTGCCATTGAATGGATTTGAAACTTAAATTGTGAGTCCAAGGATTGTTAAGGTCGATATTTTGAAGTGGGAATTACTCAGGCACTCGAAAAATGGGAATTACCAGAGGAAATGGATGCGGGGTAAAATTGCAGAGGAAAAAGAGGGAAAAAGGATGAAATGATGAAAGTGCAGGTGTAAAAGGTGAAAAAGGTGTTGCCTCGAGAGAAAAAAGGGATGACCTATCAAGTCCAGCTATGTAGAGGCTCCAAAAAATGATTAAAAAGGGGATTTCTCACATGACAGAATCAAATGATTAAAAGGACTCCTGAAAAGTTGTGGCATGGCATCCTAGTCATTAGTCGAGGGCCCAAGAAATGTGATCAATTCACAATTGGTCCACTTGGCAAGATTTCGGATCTGAATTTGTTAAATGTCACTTTCTGAAACAAATTGGTAACAAGAAAAGGTCCCTCGAATATTCTTCTCTTTTGGGGGAAAATTGAGTGAGAAAAATGTATAAATGCAATGAGAATACTCTTGCAAATGGTTGGAGTTTGAATTCTTGAGAAAAAATTTGAGAAAGTTCATCTTCGTGAGAGACCAAAGCCGAGATAACCTATTATTTTCTTCTTGTGTTAGATTTTCTATCATGTGTCAAGTTGGTTGCATATGTATAGCCATTGACAAGCACTGAGATTTCTCTAGAAGCTTTCCCTTTTGATGAATCTAAGCAATTTTGAAATTAATTTGTGTCCAATCTCTAGCAATTTGTGTCTTGCTTTGTTTTAGAATGTCTGCAAATAGTTTCTTTCATTCCTATTGCAATCTTACATTGAAATTTTGTGAAATCACACAGGATCTCATCCCTGTGATAGTTTAATGGTATTTTCAATTTCATTTCAAGAAGAGCCTTCATCTTGGATGAGATAAACAAATTTAAAATCAATTCACTGTCATTTGTTGATAAAGATTATCTGTAAGTCTTTGGGTGTACCTTAGGCATGATTAATCAAAAACTTTAGTGTTTAATTGAGTCTTTCAATTTGAGCCTTCATGTTGGAGTCTCAAAGATTATGTGAAAACATGTTGATTTGGGCCTCCATTAAAGCACACCTTTTGGTTGAAGGAACGTCTTAACTATTCTAAAGCTTTTTGTTGAAGTTGTTCATTGTTGTGAAGTCCCTCCAAAGATCTAGTATAATCAACTTTATCCTGCTTCATCTCCCACCAAAATCATTTAAAAACCATTGATCCACCTGAACTACCCCTGTTTTCCCTGTGTATCAACAAAGGAACAAAATCTACTTGCAAAAATATGCAGAACAATCAAGATTTCTTAATGTCTTCAGTAACCTTAGCCTTGTGTTGAAAATATCTCCATCATTTAGAAGTGACAACTCTTAAGAGTTAAATCATGGAGCATTGACCATATTTTCCCAAGGTTCTCTTCATAGAATTTGTGCAAAGAAGGATATCTCCATCTCCTTCATCAAACAGAGGTTACACTAAGGGTCCTCTCACCTGGTTGAAGAGGCACGACCTAAAGTAGTGAGGACAGGTCAAATCCTCTTAAAGGTGTTATCCATCTCTCCACAAATCTGAGTAACAAAGGGTTAGTTAGATCTCATCCTCAGGCTACAAAATGACACACACTATGATCTATCTACCTCTAAGCTCCCTGTCGAATCTGTGTTTTTGCTTGGCTTGAAATTGAAAAGGAGAACAAATTTGGATACCAACACTCATGGTGCCATTGTTGGGGACTCTTTGAAGTATTTGAACAAAGGTGTATGCGTACAGACCCTAGTAATGATTTTTTTTACAGATTTTAAAGTGCAAATACATTGTTGAAACATCATTATTTGTCTCAGATCTGTAAGAATTGTTCAAAGTTGTGAGTTTTGAGTGTAATATTTCCATCTTATATAGTTATTGCACTAAGATTTGTATCATCATTGATAAATTTGGGTAAAAGAAGAGCAGATCTTGTAAGCTTTGCATGAATCTAGTATTGATAGACATTTGATAGGTCTTTCATAGTGCATTTGCACAAAACTAAGGTGAAAATCCTTAGTGGCGACTCCATGTTGTTTAAATTCTTTATAAATACCAGTGTCTTAACATATATCAAGTAAGATTTGTCATTAATATCTACAAAGCTATGGAAGGAAGAAGATATTTCTTCACCAAGGACCCTAGTAGAAGGTTGTTTTAAGAGTTGGGAAAGTCTAATTCAGAAGGAAGAATAATTTGGAAGGTTGTTGGAGATCAAGCATCAAGAAAAGAGATCTCCATTGGTGAAATTGATCATCTTGTGATTGAAGATTGCAGTACTTCCTCAAGTGCTTTTGAATCAGGTAGCCTCTTTGTTGAATTAAATTCTCCATCTAGAGAGGGTCCATCATCTATATTTGAAACATTTCTTCTCAATCTACCCCTGTATTTTCAAAATCTAATAGAGTTTTCCAAGAGACAGAGCCTTTAGAGGGTAGTCATTCTAAAAATTGTATCCATGTACCACACATAGACCCCTCACTCCTCATCATTTTGTTTCTCCTGTAAGATCACCTCCTCAGAATAATATGGCTCAGCCTCCACCCAGACCTCCATTTTTCATTAATACTTTTGGTCCCATCAATTTTAGAGGTATGGTTGGCTATCCAAATGTTGTGCCACAGATGTAAGAAACAAATTGCCTAAGTTTCAAGGAAATAATGCAATAACTGGTGATCAACACTTGAAACTCTTTGTCAATATGATGGAGGATTTTGAAATAGAGTTTGAAGATGTATACATTAAATTATTTATTCATACTCTAGAAGAGAGATGCAAGGGACTAGTATAAATCTCTGCCAGATAATTCCATTGACTCCTGGATAGAGATGAAGAATGCCTTTAGAATGCAATATGGTGATAAAACAAACCCTAGGTTTCTTTTATCAGAGTTTGAAAATATAAAAAATAATCCTAATGAATCAGTGCATGATTTCAACACTAGATTTAACAAAACATTGAGAAGACTTCTGTTAATTTGAGGCCATGTGATGAATCATGTCTGATAAAGTATTCAGATGCATTTGATAAGAAAGTTGCTTACTATTTGAGGGATAAGAACCCTGGGACTTT
Source organism: Taxus wallichiana var. yunnanensis (assembly GCA_018340775.1). Classification (NCBI taxonomy): domain Eukaryota; kingdom Viridiplantae; phylum Streptophyta; class Pinopsida; order Cupressales; family Taxaceae; genus Taxus; species Taxus wallichiana. Next base: position 430,178,991 of record CM031242.1, on the reverse strand, counting down.
GAGGCAGGCCTTTACCATGGCTCTGCAAATTGAGAACAATATTAAAGTAGTTGGAAAACCTCCTAAGAGGGAGGGTGTTAAACTGATCAACCTTGAGAAGCCTCAATCAAGTAAGGTTGTGGATCTTGAGGAAGTTGTAAGGACTTTGGCTGGGGTGTCAAAGAAATCTCTTACAAGTGGCTAGGGTAGAAAAAGGAATTGGACAAGGTTCTCAGGGTCAACATAGGCAACAAGGACAAGATAGACTTGTGAATCATCCTAGAAATGATCAGAGGTCGATGATGAGAGGTAAAGGACCCATGGGAGCTAGAAACCCCAAGCTAGGGAGAATAGAGTAGTGCTTGATCCTCTAAATGCCAGAGTTGTTGTTGTTGAAGAGACAAATCAAATGGATTGGTGTGAAAAATGCTTCTTACCCCACCTGCCATGTGAAGTAGATCAGAAAGTTGAAGAAGCTGATGATGATGACAACATGATGATGATGCATGCATGGTGGACTGCTCTACAAGCTCACAACAAGGAGAAACTTCAACTGAGGTAATAAGTGCAAGAACTTTGCAAAGTTTTTTGGGACTGCATTCACTAGGTACCTCTTCTTCCTCCCTCTCATGCTTTAGAAATAGATATGGTACAAGCATTTGAACTTCCTAATAATGATTTTGAGTACCTAAGAGCTCTAATGATTAAGAAGTATGATGGAGGAATCCCATCAGAAGAGGATAGACAACTGCTAATGAATGTTGTTGTGGCCCAAGAAAAGGAGTATAACACAAGAAGTAAAGTTGTCAAAGGGGTAGGGCCTCAAGCCAAACAAAGACCCCAGTTCTCACCAATGTCCCAAAAGAGACTCCAAAGAAAGATGCATCTGGAAAAGGCCCTGTTGTCTCAAGTAGAATTGGTGTGCCCACCCATGCCCAAAATGTTAAAAACCTTGTGCCATCTGATGAGTTTGTCAACCTTTCTCCAAATGTTGCTTTTCCCAAGTACATTCCCTATGACATTTCCCAAGTCTTGAGTCAGATCAAGATTTTTGTCCCAATTGTGGAACTACTTAGGATTCCTGAGCATAAGAAGAGGGATTTTGAGTATTTGGGATTGGGGAAGATAGGAGTGCCCAAGGTAGAAATATAAATAATGTAAACACTCCTCCTTCAACCATTGCAGACCTAGAAAAACCACCAGCATTAGAGGAGATAGGTGAACCACCTGAAGTCTACTTGGGGACATCTTTAGTTGAGTCTCAGTTAAATGTTGATCCATTTTTTACAACATTGATTATTAAAGACAGATTTTGCACAATTGTATGTTTGACTCCGAGCATCATGCAATGTTATGCCTCTGGAAGTCATGAATGAATTGAACATTAAAGTGACAACAACTTATGGAAAGTGTACTGTAATGGATTCTAGAGAGGTCCCAGTTGTAGGGTGTGTGAAGGGTTTGGTGGTACAACTTGCAGCTTATCCGGTAAGAACCTGAAACTTGATGTTGTCATTGTTGATTGCCCTACCAAATGGGGCATGTTGTTATCAAGAAAGTGGGCTGCAAGTGTTGGTGGAAGTGTTCAGATGGATATGTCTTTTTCCACCATTCCAATTGAAGGCAGCCTTGTAAAGTTGTATGGAGAGAAGAAAATGTTGCACCTCATTGAAGATCCAAATAATGCTTCTTATGAAGTGTTATATGTTGATGTAGATGCAGATAACTTTGTGGGGTTTGCTGATGGCAAGGAGCACAAGATTGATCAGTGTAAATGTCTTGAACAAGTGGGTTTACCTTGGACCTTGTTATTTGATGGAGCCTGTTCCAAGTTTGGAAATGGTGTTGGCATTGTTCTGATCTCCCAAGCCAAGAAGAGTTTGTCTTTTCTTTCAAACTTAACTTTGAATGCACTAACAACATTGTTGAATATGAAGCATTGTTATTAGGCTTGAGAATTGCATGGAAATATGGTATAAAGGATGTCATTGTCAAAGGGGATTCAAAATTGATTGTCAAGCAAATTAGAAAATTGTATGCTACTAAAAATCAGAGAATGAAACAATACAAGCATGCAGTTTGGGATTTGATTGAAATGTTTGACTCTTTTAATATTGTGCACCATGATAGAAAGTTTAATGTTGTTGCAGACAAGTTAGCAGTGCTAGGATCTAGATTTGGGAATTGTACAATGTCTCCATTTTGTGAGTATGATGTTGAAATACTAACAAGGCCATCTATCCCTGATAACGTTAAAAATTGGCAAGTGTTTGATGATGATGCCCAGGTGAAATGGTTTCTACGAGAGCCAAGGTGAGTTTTCTTGACCAAAATATAGATTGGGAACCAATGGTGTGTGTTGTTGAAGGAAAGGAAACATTATTTGGCAAAGACATCATCCAGTTGAAGACAAACATGATTCCCAGAGGTTTGGTGGCTCTTGAGTCAAACTTTGATAATGTTGATTGCATTATTAAAAGGAAATATGTCTGTTTCAAGAGATGTGGAAGAACACGACTTGGGCACAAAGGAAAATCCACGTAAAATCTGGTTAGGAAGCAATCTCAGCAAGGAAGAGAAGCAGTCCTATATTCAATTGCTTGAAGAAATATCAAGACTGCCTAGCTTGGTCTTACTCTGAGTTGAAGGCATACAGGAAGATTTGTTCCAACATGAGATTCCTCTTGAATCTAATGCCAAGCCTTTCGGAAAAAAAAAGGCCCATCAATCTACTTCTTTCTTTGAAGATGCAAGAAGAACTGAAGAAGTTGAGGGATGGAGGGATCATTCAGCCCACAGGTACTCATCTTGGGTTGCAAACCTAGTGCCTGTCAGGAAAAAAAATGGTGACATAAGGCTATGCGTAGACTTTAGAAACCTGAATAAAGCATCATTGAAAGATAATTACCCTTTTCCAAACATGGAGAATATGCTACAATTGGTAACTAGTTTCTGAATTGTTATCTACTCTGGATGGTTTCTCTTGGCTATAATCAAGTTGTTGTGAAGGAGTCAGAAAGAATAAAGACTACCTTTACTACTCCTTGGGAACTTATGTCTATGTCAGGATGCCTTTTGGCTTAATGAATGCTGGAGAAACTTTCCAAAGAGCAATGGATGTAGCATTTGTTGGTTATATCAATGATTTCATTGTTGTTTATCAGGATGATGTAACTGTGTTTTCTAGAAATAGAAATGATCACTTGCAACACTTGGAGAGAATGTTGATAAGGTGTAGAGAGTATGGCATATCATTGAATCCCAAGAAGTGCCACTTTGGAGTGCAAAAGGAAAAGCTTGCTTGGTCACATTGTATCAAAAAAGGGTCATGATAGATCTAGAGAGAGTGGAAGCCATCAACAAGGTTCCAATTCCAAGAACTAAGAAGGGAATTCAATCCTTCTTTGGAAAAATAAACTTTATCAGAAGATTTGTGTCTAACTTTGTTGAGCTGACCATCCCCATTACTAGCATGTTGAAGAAGGACCAAGTTATCAAATGGGAAGAAGTTTCCATTCAAGATTTCAATGGGATCAAAGAAGCACTAAAGCATGCCCCTATTTTGGCAGCCCCAAATTACAAGAAGCCTTTTCAAGTGTTTTCTTTTTGCTTCAAAAACACCATTGCATCTGTTTTGTTACAGAAGGATGATGAAGGGGCTGAGAGACCAATTTCCTTTTTCAGTAAGGCATTGCAGGGAGCTGAGTTGAAATACACCATCATGGAGAAGCAAAGCATTTTCCTTGGTGAAAGCAAAAAAGGTTTTCAGACCCTACATCTTGAGTTCTAAAGTTTTTTGCTTATGTTCCCCACACCATGGTGAAAGACATCTTATCAGAGATGGAGGTCTCAAGAAAAAGATGCAGATGGGTGAACAAGTTGCAGGAGTATGACATGGATATCCAAACCATGAAATTGGTAAGAGGTTTGGGCCTAGCTAAGCTTATGGCTGAGAGAAACCTGCAAACTATTGAGGTGAATGAAGTAGAAGGAGAAAGGGTGGATGTCCTTGAAAATTTGGTAAGTTCTGAATGGTACAAAGATATAATATTTTATCTCAGACATCTATGCTTCCCTAAATATTTGAGTAAAAATCAAGAAAAGAGCTCTTAAGTTAGCCTCTCAAAAGTATGTCATTACTGATTTTGGGTTAGCTTGGAAGAACCCCAAGGGAGTGCTCTTGAGATGCATTACTGAAAATGAGGCCCCCAAAATAATTGTTGATCTCCATGGAGGGTTTGTGGGGACATTTTGTTGGAAGAGTTACAACACATAAAATCTTGAGGGCTGGTTATTGGTGGCCAACTCTCTTCAAGGATACAACTCTATTGGTGAGGAAATGTGAAAGTTTCCAGCATTTTTTACGGAAGAATGAAAGCTTCAGGCTCCCTTCCTTTGCATCTGTGTCAGTTGAAGCCCCATTCAGACAATGGGGAATGGATTTCATTGGGAAATTTCTGATCCTTCCAGTGTTGGTCATAAATGGATTCTTGTAGCCACTGATTATTTCACTAAGTGGGTGGAAGAAATCCCCACCAAGAAGGCAACACACCAAGTTATCATGGACTTCATGTTGAATCAAATCATATGCAGATTTGGAGTGCCAACTAAAATTGTTGCTGATAATGCCATGAGTTTTAGCCAAACCTTTGGTGGCAATGTGCAAAGAGTATGGGATCAATTTGACATATGCTTCTAACTACAATCCCCAAGGAAATGGACAAGTTGAGTCCAGTAATAAAAACTTGTTGAAGATCATTAGAAGAACCTTGGAGCTGAACAAAAAGAAGTGGGGTGAGCAAACTGAAGTTTGTTGTTTGGGTTGATAGAATCACTTTGTCAAAAGAGCTACTTGGTAAAATCCCATTTGAATTGGTATATGGAACTCAAGCTTTGTTGCCCCTCCATTTGCAATTGTCTTCATTTCAGTTTGTTCAACAAATTGAAGACCAAGAAGTTAGTCCATATGATGCTTGAATCAATCAGATTATTGAGTTGGATGAAGAAAGAAGGGCATCCCATCAGCGGCATGTGAAGTTTAGAGAAAAGTTGAAGAAGCTATTTGACAAAAAGGTGACACCCAGAGCTTTCAACATTGGGGATCTTGTGCTTTTATGGGATAGCAGGCATGAAGATAAGGAAAGCATGGTAAATTTGATGCATTGTGGATGGGCCCTTATTCATTGATATTTGAATTGGTGAAAATACCTTCTTCCTAAAAGACTTAGATGGGAACTACTTGAATTTCCTATTAATGGCAGGCATTTGAAGCATTTCCTTGATTGATTTCTCATAATCAAGGTATACTCCATTTGTACAGTGTATAGTTCTTTGTTCTCATTCTTTTTTTGTTTTTTGTTCATTTTCTGGTCCTTGGTGACTTGGTTTTGCTTTGGTTTCTCGGTTCATTTTTTTGGAGGATGGTTATGGTTGTTCTGCTCTGTAAGCTTATTCTTTGACTCCATTGCCCAATGGTCTATTTTTGGCACTTGGTTTGCTATTTGTTCTTGTGGCACTCACGGGAGTGCCCATCCCCGAGTCGGAGCCGATGTTGGTGCTCAAATTAGTCTCACCCCATTTGTCATTGAAATTCCTCAGTTTGTGGCCTCTGTCATGTTTTCTATCTCCCCGTGTTGGTGCTTGAAGACTCTTTCCTCCATTTGGTTGCCATGATCAGTCCCTTCCTTGGTCGAGGATCACTTAAAGGTCCAAAATTTGTTTTTCATTTCTCTGTCCATCTGAAAGAGTCTATAAATTGGGCATAAAACTTGGGTTGTTCCTTTCCTTCCATTTTCCACAGTCACGTTTTTTTGTCCTATCATTTTTGTCCCAAATACCTGAGGAAACATGATTGGATGTAGCTCGAAGGATCATATTTGAGCCTTATAACATTTCCAAATTCTCTGTCCTTGAAGAAAATTCATTTCGGGCTCAAATGGTGGTTTTCTACATTTTACGGTTTGATGGGTGTGTTTTTCCCATCAAATTTACATCTCTACATCAGTGGAAATGTGGCCCTTTTTGGTTGGATGTGGCTCGGTGGGGCACTTTAAAAACTCTAAGGCTCACTTCAACCCAAAACTTGTCCACGTGGAGGAATGAACACTCATTTGAAAATTCACCTTTTGGTTTGGCCTTGGAGTTGCATGGGGGGACACACGTGGAGGATTCTGCTTTTTTCCCAGACTTAGACAAATTTTTCATATAGCCGGTATAGTTTTGGTGGGCCATGGACACGTGGAGGGCTGGCACTCATTTGAGGATCCACCTCAGGGTCCCACCTTAACAATTGTGATAGGGAGACATGTGGAGGCTTCCGCTGGCTCCGCTTTGTACTTAAACTTTTCAAAGAAATTTTCTAAGGCACGGACACGTGGTGAGCTCACACTTGTTTAGGGTCTCTCACTCTTGGGCACCATCTCAAGTTGTGCCATGAAGACACATGGAGGCTTCCACCGGGTCTTCCCATACTTAGACTTTTCAAGAAACTTTCTAAAGGCACAGACACGTGGAGGGACCACGCATGTTTGGGGACCGGCCCCCTAAGTTTTATTTTGAAGAAGCACCAGGAGGACACTTGGAGGCTTCCGCTCACTCTTCCCTTTTTTTGGACTTTTCAATGGCCAAGGAAACTGTCTCGGACCCTAGACACATGGCACCTTCCATTGAACCTTCAAATTTTTAACAAACTCTGTCGGAATGAGACACATGTTGAGCCCACACTTGTTTGGGGTCTCTACTTTTGGGGACCATCTCAAAATGTGCCATTGAGACACGTGGAGGCTTCCATTTGGCTCCTTTTTTCACCAAGACTTTTCAAAGGCCAAAAGGATTTTTCTTGGGCCCAGGGTACGTGGAAGGCTCACGCTTGTTTGAGACTTGCCTCTTGTGCTTCTCCTTTGTAGTTGCACTAAGGAAACACATGGATGACTATGATATAAAGTGGAAAAGGGGCAAGATCAATGGTTGTTGTGCATTTCACCTATTTTTCCACCATTTTTTCTCCAAGACTCTTGGAGATGTGAATACACACTTTTTTTTCATCATTCTTTGATGAAATTCTTTGTCATCTCTATCGTAAGGTGCCATTGAATGGATTTGAAACTTAAATTGTGAGTCCAAGGATTGTTAAGGTTGATATTTTGAAGTGGGAATTACTCAGGCACTCGAAAAAATGGGAATTACTAGAGGAAATGGATGTGGGGACAAATTGCAGAGGAAAAGAGGGAAAAAGGGATGAAATGATGAAAAGTGTAGGTGCAAAAAGGTGAAAAAGGTGTTGCCTCGAGAGGAAAAAAGGGATGACTGTCAAGTCCAGCTATGCGAGAGCTCTCGAAAATGATTAAAAGGGGATTTCTCACATGAAAAAATCAAAATGATTAAAAGGACTCCTAAAAGTTGTGGCATGGCATCCTAGTCATTAGTCGAGGGCCCAAGAAATGTGATCAGTTCACAATTGGTCCACTGGCGATTTCAGATCTAAAATTTGTTAAACGTCATTGTTTGAAACAAATTGGTAACAAGAAAAGGTCCCTCGAATATTCTTCTCTTTTGGGGGAAAATTGAGTGAGAAAAAATGTATAAATGCAATGAGAATACTCTTGCAAATGGTTGGAGTTTGAATTCTTGAGAAAAAAATTTGAGAAAGTCATCTTCTGAGAGACCAAAGCCAGAGATAACCTATTATTTTCTTTCTGTGTTAGATTTTCTATCATGTCAAGTTGGTTGCATATGTATAGCCATTGATGAGCACTTGAGATTTCTCTGAAGCTTTCCCTGTTGATGAATCTAAGCAATTTTGAATTAATTTGTGTCAATCTCTAGCAATTTTGTTTGCTTTTGTTTCAGAATGTCTGCAAATAGTTTCTTTCATTCCTATTGCAATCTTACATTGAAATTTTTTGTGAAATCACACAGGATCTCATCCCTGTGATAGTTTAATGGTATTTGCAATTTCATTTCAAGAAGAGCCTTCATCTTGGATGAGATAAACAAATTTAAAATCAATTCACTTGTCATTTGTTGATAAATATTGTCATAAGTCTTCGGGTGTACCTTAGGCATGATTAATCAAAAAATTTAGTGTTTAATTGAGTCTTTCAATTCGAGCCTTCATGTTGGAGTCTCAAATATTATGTGAAAACGTGTTGATCTTGGGCCTCCATTAAAGCACACCTTCTGGTTGAAGGAACGTCTTAACTATTCTGAAGCTTTCTGTTGTTGAAGTTGTTCATTGTTGTGAAGTCCCTTGAAGATATCTGTATAATCAACTTTATCCTGCTTCATCTCCCACCAAAATCATTTAAAAACCATTGATCCACCTGAACTACCCCTTTTTCCTGTGTATCAACAAAGGAACAAAATCTACTTGCAAAAATATGCAGAACAATCAGATTTCTTAATGTCTTTAGTAACCTTAGCCTTGTGTTGAAAATATCTCCATCGTTTAGAAGTGAAAACTCTTAAGAGTTAAATCATGGAGTATTGACCATATTTTCCCAAGGTTCTCTTCATAGAATTTGTGCAAAAGAAGGATATCTCCATCTCCTTCATCAAACAGGTTACACTAAGGGTCCTCTCACCCTAGTCAAAGAGGCACGGCCTAAAATAGTGAGGACAGGTCAAATCCTCTTAAAGGTGTTATCCATATCTCCACAAATCTTAACTTTCAGTAACAAAGGGCTAGTTAGATCTCATTATAATCTAGAAGATAGTTTTTCGGTACATTACTCATTTTCAAGATTTCTCGAAAATTAACTAGAACTTTCGAGGGGCATATATATTGTGAAGTCGCTTCTTTGTACTAATTTTTAAATTTGGTTCATAATTAACTTTAGTGACCATGAATTAACTCTATGATGTTTGTCTACTTCTAACTAAAAAGAGATCCTCACTTCGTAGATAGAGGATTGTTCCTGAATGGGATTCTGTCCTATGGCCAAAATGAGGTGATTGTAATGTGCCTCCTCCTTAAGGTGTGATAACACTACTAGGTGTTGAATGAGTTTTTACGAATAGTACCAGTGAATTGCATCAAGTGAACTCATAGGATTGCTCATTCTTAGAAACATGGTGCTCTATATTTAAATATCATCCCCTCACCTTTCCTAGCTCTAAAAGAATCCTTTCATGGAATCAAATTCATGATTCTCACATATTATTTTTCTCATATGTCTCTTATGGATACAAATGACGCCTTAATACTTCACAAATAATGGTCCTTAATAACTTCGATGACATGACTAGCTCATTTTAGCTTGTTCTGAAGGGTGTTCAATTAACTACAAAATGGCCAAAAATGCCTTTTTAGGCCTTCAAAGGAAGTAGTCTCTCATCAAAACTAAATGAGTTGATCGATCACCTTAAACACTATTCCCTACACAATGTAACATGTTGAATGGTATTTTTAGGATTTTCCTTTGGGTGAGAGTTTAGGATTTAGGGCTTGGGGTTTAGGGTTTAGGGCTAAGGGTTTAGGACTCGAGGTTTAGCGTTTAGGGTTTAAGATTTAGTGTTTAAGGATCATAGTTTAGATTTTAGGGATTAAGGTTTAGGGATTAGGGTTTTTGGTTTAGGGTTTATAGTTTAGGGTTTAGAGATTCAGGTTTATGATTAAGGGTTAATGGTTTAGGGTTTAGGGATCAAGGTTGAGGGTACGGGGTTTATAGCTCGAGGTTCGGGGTTTACGAATCGGGGTTGAGGGTTTAAGGTTTAGGGTTGAGAGTTGAGGGTTAGGGGTTTAGGGTTCAGGGTTTATTTTTAGGGATTAGGGTTGAGGGTTATGTTTTAGGGTTTAACGTTTAGGGTTTTGGCTTAGGGCCTAGGGTTTAGGGCTTAGGGTTTAGGGTTTAGGGCTCAAGGTTTATGGTTTAGGGGTCGGGGTTTATGGGTCAAGGTTTTAGTTTTAGGGTTTAGGGTTTAAGGTTTAGGGTTTAGGGTTTAAGATTTAGGGCTTAGATTTTAGGGTTTAGGGCTTAGGGTTGATGGTATATGGTTTAGGGTTTAGGACTCAGGGTTTAAGGTTTAGGGTTGAGGATTTAACATTTACGGTTTAGGGTTTAGGAGTTAGGGTTTAAGGTTTAGGGTTGAGGATTTAAGGTTTACAGTTTAGGGTTTAGGAGTTACGGTTTAAGGTTTAAAGGTCAATGTTCGGGGTTTAGAGTTTAGGGTTGAGAGTTGAGGGTTTAGCGTTTAGGGCTCGGGGTTTATTTTTATGGTTTAGGGTTGAGGGTTTATGTTTAAGTGTTCAGGTTTAGGGTTTTGTCTCGGGCTTATGGCTTAGGGCCTAGGGTCCATGGCTTAGGGTTTAAGACTCAAGGTTTAGGGTTTAGGGGTCAAGGTTTAGGTTTTAGGTTTTAGGTTTTAGGGTTTAGGGTTTAGGTTTTAGGACTTAGGGTTTAGGGTTTATGACTTAGGGTTTATGGTATAGGGTTTAGGGTTTAGGGCTCAGGGTTTAAGGTTTAGGGTTGAGGATTTAGGGTTTATAATTTACGGTTTAGGAGTTAGGGTTTAAGGTTTAAAGGTCAGGGTTCAAGGTTTAGGGAAAAGGGTTCATGGTTTAGGGTTTAAGGCTCGAGGTTTATGGTTTAGGGGTTAGGGTTTAGGGTTCAGGATTTAAGGCTCATGGATTAGGCTCACCCATTCAGTCACAGTAATGTTCTATGTCTTACCCATTCTTATAAGTATCAAGACAAAGAGTATTCAACTAAAAAAGGTTAATCTACTTCGTAGGCAGAACATTCAAGGGAGTCATCACAATTTGATGCATTTCATCTACTGATATTTTAAAGGAGGAAATGCCCATTATACGAACTATTTCACTCACTATAATGTTTTGTGTCTTACCCATTCTTATTAGTATTGATAGAGAGTATTCAACTGAAAAAGGGTTCATCGACTTCGTAGGAACAAAACTCAAAGAGATTCATCAAAATTTGATGTCTTTCATTTGTTGATATTTTGAAGGAGGGAAATTCCCACCGAGCTCATAAATAAGGTAGTTGTAAAAGTAGACTTAATGATGGTTCTAGGCACAAGACTAGGAAATATGGTCCTAAGATATTAAAAAAATGAACTCACTCATGAGACCTACTGGAAATATATGAGGTTTAGGGGTTAGAGCTTAGGGTTTTGGATTTAGTGTTTAGGGTTTACTGACTTAGGGTTCAAGGTTTAGGGTTTAGGGTTTAGGGTTTAGGTTTTAGTGTTCGAGTTTAAGGTTTTTTTTTTTTTTTTTAGGGTTTAGGGTTTATAATTTAGGGTTTAGGTCTCGAGGGTTAAGGGTTTAGGTCGTAGAGTTCAGGGTTTATGGTTTAGTGTTTAGGGCTTAGTGTTTAGTGTTTAGGGTTTAGGGCTTAGGGTTTAGGGTTTAGGATTTAGTGCTTGGGGTTTAGAGTTTAGGGTTTAGGGGTCATGTTTTAAGGTTTATGATTTAGTTTTTAGGATTTAGGGTTTAGGGTTTAGGGACCTTTAAGATTTAACATTTAGGACTTAAGGTTTAGGGTTTACAATTTAGGGCTCGGGGTTCAAGGTTTAGGAGTTACGGTGCATGGTTTAAGGTTTACAACTCAAGGTTCGGGGTTCAAAGTTATGAGTTTAAGGTTTAGGGGTTGAATTACGGGTTTAATGTTTAGGGTTTAGAGACCAGGGCTCTAGATTTAGGGTTTAGGGCTTAGGGTTTAAGGTTTAGGGTTTAGGGCTCAAGGATTAGGGTGTAGGGTTCAAGGCTTAAGGTTTAGGGATTAGGGTTTAGGGTTCATGGTTCATGGTTTATGGCTTAAGGTTTGGGGTTCAGAGTTACTGGTTTAAGGTTTGGGGGTTAGAGCTCGGGGCTCTGGATTTAGTATTTAGGGTTTAGGGCTTAGGGATCAAGGTTTAGGGTTTAGGTTTTAGGGTTTAGTATTTAGTGTTTAGGGTTTAGGATTTATTATTTTGGTTTTATGGTTTAGGGTTTATAGTTTAGGGTTTAGGTCTCATGGTTGAGGGTTAAGGGTTTAGGTCACAAAGTTCAAGGTTCATCGAATTTGTAGGCAAAACATTCAAAGAAAGTCATCAAAATTTGATGTCTTTCATCTGTTGATATTTTGAAGGAGGGAAATGTCATATTCGTGACTTTCCAATCCTTCCAAAGACCTCGAGTCCTCAATCCTTAGATGTACAATGAGACATAGTTACTTGGCTTCAATTTATAATGATAGAGATATTTGTAAATTCGTGTTTAGGGTTTAGGGCTTATGGATTAGGGTTTAGGGCTTAAGGCTTAGGGTTTAGGGCTCACGGGTAAGGGCTGAATGTTTAAGGTTTAGGGTTTAGGGTTTAGGTTTTAAGGTCTAGGGATCATGGTTAAAGGTTTAGGGTTTAGGGTTTAGGGCTCAAGGTTTACAGTTTAGTTTTTAGGTTTATGGCCTATGGTTTAGGGTTTCAATGTAGAAGTTAAACGCTAAAATATTTAGGTTGAATGCTGAAATCCTGATAAATTACCTATGTACTGACCATATTAAACTTTTAAAAACTATCTCCTAAACCATGACTCGTGGAGCTTTGAGAGTAATTCCATAAGGTGCAGAGTGACCCTAATTTCTTATATTTACATAAATAAATTTAAAGTATAAGAAATACTAAAATTTAAATATAAATTTTAGTATTTTAGTATTTCTTATACTTAAACATTTGTTTATGTAAATAAGCATGTCAAAAGCATACATAATGTTTATATTTACATGTAACGCGTCGCGTTATGTAACACATACACGTTTTGCGTTTTCTATTTTCCCAAGCCATGCCTCAAGGCTTGGGATCTGGTTCTGATCCCCAAGCCTGAGGCATGGACATGCACAAACACAGCAAACAACATATTTTTACAAGGAAATGTAAAAATGCCTCTTCCTCTATGATAAATCAAAATAAAACAATTGATCCATTTTAAAAAAATTATACCACGATGTAGAGTAGAGTCTTTTATTTCTAAAAATATAATTTTTCAAATTTTTTGACTAATATAAGGTGTACATATTATTTATTTTCTAACTATGCCTTTTTATAACTATTTTTTGAAGTGTAAATATGTATATCTTTCATGGTGTATCTTTTTTTTGGGTTATTGAAATTTTTAAAAAATTATACTAGGCCAAACTAGGCATAATTCTATACCTATAAAAAAAAGAAATCTAAATTTTGATATTTTTTGCAGTAGTTAGGGAGGGGCATGGTTGGAGCTCTAGTTATTTTTCAAAACATAAAATTTTGTACTAGAAGAATCATAAATAAAAAAATATTCGCTAAAAAAATCTTTAAAAAATGGAGCCCAAACTAGATGCTCCTAGCTATTTTTCTACGAAAGGGTTTTCAAAAATACTAAATGGTGCTCAAAAAATGGTGGGGGGCACGAAAGTCACTCTATTATGTTTTTTTAACAAAAACATGAGCATCTGTTAGTATTTTAGTATCTTAGAAACTAGACTCAAAATGATACGATTCATATTTCTACAACATCTTCTAATTTTGAGTGTAACTATTTCAAAAAACTTGTACAAGTTAATTTTTTTTTTTTTCAGAAAAATGTGTCCACTTAAGACCCCCTTTTGGCCCCCCAACTTGGTGCACTTACCCTATAATTTTGTAATTTTATTTTGTATCAATTTTTGTTTTGAATATTTTTGAGTTTATAAATATATGTTATCCATTTTAAATGTTGGGTTCAAAAATACCCTTAATTTGGAGAATAAAATAACTACAAAGAAGGGTATAGAGTAGGTAAAACCCATTTTTATCCAGTGTATATTTTTTATTAAGGGTAATGGCTTTTTGACTGGGATACTACACATATACAAAAAGGCTAACTCGTATATATCAATGAAAACCGTAACACGAACAAGATTGGAGAAAACCAATCAACAAGCATCACAAAAACAATGTGAAGTTAACACAAGATCAACACAAAGACAACAACTTCACAGTTAAGGAAAAAAACCATCAACACACCCCCAAAAGGAAGGGGAGAAAACCCCTGAAATGACTGAAAAATAGAGATTCACGGTAGTGCAAGATCTAGATAGCTTTTATATATGATCCTAATGATTCTTCTAAAGGGTGGAACTACATTTTTACGTTTATAATTTTTACCACATTGTGTTCCACTTGTCATCTAAATCATCATATCCACCAACACCATATGTCAAAAGGATATATTCACAATAACACTCACCCTCCTAGAAGTCGAGGATTTTGAGAGAATCGGGGTCAATTTGGGATGGAGCCAACTTTTTAATAGACAAAAAAACTTCTGGTCTTCCTTTCATGAAGTGTGTTGGTGCTCGGTGTCTCGCCCCATTTGTGCCCTTGAAAATTTATTGATTCACGGCCTCTATCATTTTATCCTTCACCGCATTGTGTTTGGCTAGTATTTGTTGCCATTTTAATTTGCTCCTGGGTCAAAAATCATGTGTGTGTCCGTATTTATCTCATGGTTCCTTTGTTCCTCTAGAAAAGCTCTGTATTTTGAGTCTCCCATGCTCTGTTCCTTCAAAACTCACGTTTTCCCATTTTCTCCATTCTCCACAGTCAGAATTTGTTGTTCTTGTCATTTTTCCCTAGGTACTCGAGGAGAAATGAGTTGATGTGTCCTTAAGGATCACGTTTGAGCCTTGTGAATATGATCAAAGTTTTTGTCCTTCAAGAAAACCTCATTTCCTAGCTCAAATGGACGTTTCTCTGTGTTTTACGGTTTGACGGGCATTTCTCCTAGTCAAATTTGCATCATTCAGTCAATACGGAAATGTGGCACCTCTTGGTTGGATGTGGATCAACTTAATACTTCAAAATTCCATGAAAAGCCTCATTTTAAAATGTGTCCACGTGGAGGAACGACGCTCGTTTGAGAATCAACTTTTTGGTTTGGATTTAAAGTAACACTAGTGATATAATTTTGCTCAGATTATAACCGTGAAACAGACAGAACAGTAAACATGAACACAATGATTTCAATTCATTCGGGATGTCTTATTAGACAAGGGAGATTACAATATATAGAAGATTGATCTCCTTAATTTAAGGAGTCAACTTCAATCTCAAACTACTCCCTAGAATATCTCGTGATCCACTAATCACTCAACAAACCTAGAATCTCTCTAAGAGATCTCTACGAGTTGTCACCAACTCATTATTTGCACAATAATAATAATGTTCACAATATTAAAATATTGCTAACATTCACTCCCCTATTGTTAACATTATTATTTCCACACATACACTCCCCTAATGTGAACAATGTAGAGAAAAACATTCACACGTCTTCTACAGCTTGCCTGCCTCTGCATGCTCATGATCTTGGTATGCTGAACCTCTGTTCACCAAATACGAACCCCTGTTCGACAATAACGGACCTCTGTCCTAGGTACGAGCCCCTGCTCATGAACCTCTGTTCATCCTCTTCAAGAAAAACATGATGCTGCTTTTTCTTGTGCTTTTATCTTTCTACTATCACATATTTACATCAGGAGGTTATAAAAGGAAATACAATTCTGAACAGGAATGTAACATCTGTTCTTATTACAAACAATGAAACACACAACTAAAAAAATGCCACAAACTCATTATGCGGCCCCGTCGCTTGCGGCTGGCGAGAGGACGCTGGTTGTCCTCCTTCCTCCGTTGCCTCCTGCCTCCATCTGAAAGTTATCTAAAGAAGGAAGTCTTCAGATTCATAACCATCACCCAAAGGTTCTTCTTTATCACTGTCTTCTTCTTCATTAGCAACCATGGCATTTTCTTCTATTTTTCCATCAAGTAAATCTCGTGCTCTTTTCTTGCAGTTTATAGATACATGTCCATCTTGTTTACAATAGTAACAAGTGATATGTTTCTTTGTATCTCTGAAATTTGATCTTTGTTTAAAAGAAGATTTAAATCTCCCTTTATCATATGACTTGTTTTTACCATACATTGCAGTTTCTTCTGGTGTAACATTCTTATTTTCTTCATCTATCAGTGAAGAAATTAGATCTTCTAGGCTGGGATTGATCTTGCTCAAAGTAAAAACAATGTTTGAATAGCGAGATGGCATACTATTCAACAAAACAGCTTTTGCATCATCATCCTCTACTTTAAGTTTTATCCCTGATAATTGATTCAAAATAGACCGAAACTTACTTATATGTTGTACCATGTTTTCTCCTTCATCCATCTTGAGTCCAAACAGCTTCTGCTTCAAGGTCACTGCTGCGCTTCCGGTTTGGGATCCAAACAACTTGTTCAATGTTGTCCAAATGAAATTTGAACTTTTTGAAAGGTCTATATGATGCAAATATGCATCAGACAATCCAAGTCCAATGATTGCTGTTGCTTTACGATCTCTACTCTCCCATTTGGTTGCTTCATCAGCATCGGTTGGTTTCTTGAATGTTCCATCCGCAACTTCCCACAAATCTTTGTTAATGAGTGTCAACTGAGTTCGTACTTGCCAAGTGTGAAAATCCTTTCCATCAAATTTTTCAACATAACCCAATTTATCCATTATGACTCTCCACAATTTGACACAAATAGGTGTCGGTTTCAACCGAAAATACACCCTTTTTACAAACAATTTAAAAATTTTGACACTTTGTTAAAATTCTTTTAACGTCTTGACGATACTGACTAGATTGACGCTTTGACTTACTACACTAGACAAAACGACAATAACATAAACACTATAATATCATTGACTCTTACCAATGACTTTGCTAATATTCTTGACACAAATTTAACTCACGATGACTTACTTTACGACATTGTGAATGTGACATCACAAATATATTGACACATACAAATATTGGACACTTTTAACAAGAAATATCATAAAGGACTCTAGATGACACGACACACTAATTTTTATTTTTATTTTTCAAATATCACACCTATTGCTTTGAAAAAATGAAATTAAAATTCCAACCTCATACGTATCTCCATGACACCAAACGTTGATCGGAAGACGTGGTCAATGGAGGTTTCGAGCCAAAAGATCTTCATGCAATGTTGGCTCAAAATAGCCAAATCCAAGTCAATAAACCCAAAAATATACACCAAACATGAATAGAGGATATACACAGCCCCCAAAGACAGGCACAGATTTCAACGAAATGCTTGCCAGAACTAATGTCGTCGCTCCAATGAAGCTGCTTGAATACTTTAAACACATGCGAATCAAATCTCAACTGCCAATGTTACAATGTAGTATTTTCACAGAGTGTGAACAGAGATATACGAGCAAGGAAGGAAGCTTCCGTAAAATAAATCAAGTAGAGTCCTGGTCAGATCCACGTGGAGACGGATCTGGTTGTATGGCGTCCTTCCTTAACCATGATATACGAGCTCTAGAATGCATGTCAGGTTTTCCTGTCATATGGATCTCAACCTGCATGTACTCGCCCAGATTCCTCACTCACGCATGCAATCCAAATTGCCGAGTACTAACTATAACTCGAGTGGGATTTACGTTCTCCTTGATCCACGTCAAAAAACTTTGTGACTGGCAGATCTTTTCAGAGATTTGGAATGTCCTTAGCAAGAGCAGTCAGATTGGACATGGGAAGAGCATCGAATATACAGCCGTTCCTCAAAGCTGGCCTGAGTGTAGATTTGAATGCAGTAGATCAACATGCAGACCATTAATAATGCATGCAAACAAAAACTTGTCAATCAGGAGCACGAATGGCAGATCTGTGCGTGGCAATGGCTTCAAGTCCCCTTTTGATCTTGGCGCAAGTATAAATACACGGTAGAGCTTAGGAACAATGGATCCATGAAAATTTTCCTCCTTCCTTTATCGTGGCGATCTTCCATCTCTCCCATCGGACCATCAACTCGCTCACGATACCAATGATATAATTTTGCTCAGATTATAACCGTGAAACAGACAGAACAATAAACATGAACACAATGATTTCAATTCATTTGGGATGTCTTATTAGACAAGGGAGATTACAATATATAGAAGATTGATCCCTTAATTTAAGCGATCAACTTCAATCTCAAACTACTCCTAGAATATCTCGTGATCCACTAATCACTCAACAAACCTAGAATCTCTCTAAGAGATCTCTACGAGTTGTCACCAACTCATTATTTGCACAATAATAATAATGTTCACAATATTAAAATATTGCTAACAACTAGGAGGACACATGGAGGGTTGGTAGGAAAGAGACATGTGGAGACTTTCGCTGGGTTTCCCATACTTAGACAAATTTCAAAAGGTTTTGGGAAGTCCAGGACACATGGAGGAACGATGCTCATTTGAAGATATGCTTTTGGGCTTTGCCTTGGAGTAGCGCGGGAGGACACGTGGAGGCTTCCGCTGCTTTCCCATACTTAGAAATTTTTTTATGCAAATGGAAATAGTTTGGTGGAATGGGGACACGTGGTGAGCCCGCGCTCATTTAGGGTCTTCAACTTGGGCACCGTTTTGAAGAAGCGCCATAAGGACACGTAGGGCATTCCAATCACTTTGCATATTTGCTTGGACTTTGCAATGACCAAAGAAGACTACCTCGGAGCTTGACACGTGGTGCCCTCCTCGAGCTTCAAGCCTTCAAACAAAATTTTCCAGAGCGGGACACGTGGCAAGCCCATGCTCGCTTCAGGTATCAAATTTCAGGGCCGACTCAAGGTACGCCATTATGACATGTGGCAAGATGACAAGTCATAGGGGCGGGAGGTGGACCATTAGATGTAATTTAAACTTTTCGCCTCTTTGCTTCATACATGTTAAATTAGCAAAAATGGCCCGCGAGCCCGATGGGAAATAGTCAATGTTTTTCCCTGGTCAATGGTGGAGATGCAGACCCATAGAAGAAAATTGGAAAATTTTCATTTTGAAAAAAAAGAGTTAAAAGTAAAAGGGGAAGTGTAGTTCCACTAGGACCCACATTGGGACACGTGTCAAAATTATTTCTCAAGGGCGAGCTATGGGAAAACTTGGAAAATTTTCCTTTTTCCAAAAGAGAGTCAAATGGCAGAATTTCTCCACGTTTCCTTTGCGGCCCACCTCAGGACACGTGTCGGGCCCATTTTCGAAGTGGAGGTACATGGCAAAAGGTGATTTTTTCCATTTTTCTAAAAGGGTCAAAAAGGTCAAAGGAAGCCCCTGAACCTATTTTTACATCTTCCATGTGGATGGACGACCCACATTTAAATCAAAGATCAAATGGCCGCTGAGTGTCCAAATTTGATTTTCCCCCATTTTCTCTGTAAAATTCCTGGATGTGTGAATCTTCATGATTTCTTATTTTTTTCTACACGCCAAACAAAGGGGTGAGTTAATTTTGATATCTAGAGTTTGGTGGGAGAGATTTGAAGACATCTTTCACCATTAAAATAATCTGACTCTCGGGCCCGATCTGGTTTTCCATTTTTCTTCTCCTGAGCACGCAAGGGGCTAGATTTGATTGATATGAGGCGAAGTGGTTGGCGAATGGATGGATGCATGTTTTCCCCGAAAGGAGTTGAATGCGGGAATAAATCAAGAGGTCTTCCATCAAGCACTGGAGGCTTTTGTAGATCGATTCTGCGAATTACGAAAGAATAATGGCAAACACTTGGTGCATTTAAATTTTTGTCTTTTTGGAGGAAGGGGCTCTATTGGAAATGCTATAAAGGGCATGAATTCATCATGCAAATGGTTGGGATTTTTGGAAAGATCATGACTGATTTTCTCCAAAGAAAAAGGCTTGACAGAGCCCATCCATTTTGAGAAGCCATCTAGAGAAGCATGTATATCTCTCTTTGTGTCAAATTTGATCATGTCAAGGTGGTTGCAAGTGTACAACCATTGAAAAGCTTTGAGATTGTTCTGGAAACTTTCCCTTGCTGATAAATTTGATCAAACTTTGAGTTATTTTGTGTCAATCTCGAGTAAAGTGTATTTATTTCATTTCTAAATGCATACTGGTAGTTTTTCTTGTTTTTATTACAATCTTGTACCAAAATATGGTCCAATCACATAGGTCTCAGTCCTTTTGATAGTTTAGTGACATCTACAATTTCATTTCTCAGAAGAGCCTTCATCTGGGAATGGGATAAACAGTTTAAAATCACTTTTCTTTCATTTTGTTGATAGATATTATCTGTAAGCCTCTGGGTGTACCTCAGGCATGACTTGGTTTAAATCTTGGTGCTTTATTGGGTCCTCTGACTCGAGCCTTCATGACAGAATCCCACAAGTTATGTGAAAGAGTGCTGATCTGGGCCTCCATTGAAGCACATATTCTAGTTGAGGAAACAATTTAACTTTTTGTGGCATTTTGTTGATTGAATCTTTCCATTTTGCATAAGATCTCAAGGATCTAGTGAGTCAATTCCATCCTGTCTCCCCTCCCACAAAATTCATTTAACAACAACCAATCCTACCCATAATACCCCTGTTTGTCATGTGTGTACACAAATGCATAATCTCATTACTAAAACATGCAGAAACAATCAGGGTCTCAAATGTCTTTAGTAACATTTTCCTTGCTGTGATAATATCTCCATAATCTAGAAGTGACAACTCGTGAGAGTCAGATTTGGTGTATTGATCATATTTTCCTAAGGCCTTCTCTATAAAATTTATGCAAAAGAAAGGTACCTGTATCTCCTTTCAAATAATAGAGGTTACAAAATAGGTTCTCTTACCTTGGTTGAAAGGCACAACCTAAAATAGTTAGGATCAGATCACATCCTTTTGCATGTGCTACCCACTCCCTTCAGAGCTTGAGTGCCAACAAGTCAGATAGATTACTTCCTCGACTATAAAATGACATACATGATTATCTATCTGCCTCTAAGTGTCCTGTCAAACCCATGATGCTGCTCGGTCTCTGAAGGAGTTTAAATTTGGGTATCAACAAAGTGCTCAACAGTCCACTTCCATCTCCTTTACTCAAAATATTCTTTATGCTCCTCCTTCGTAGTCCATGATTCCTTCCCCATAGCGAAAAGCATGCTAGAGCCATGAGATTTTTTTGTATGAATCATTTGTATCTCCCGCTCCTCTTTAGGCCCCATCTCAATCATTGTGACTACCTCTAGCTCTACTATATTTCATTCTAAAGATACCATAACCCCGTCTACATCTGATTCCACCGCATCATCATCCTCACAATATTCGAGTGATATTTTTACAGAATCATCTGAAAACTTAGAGCCATCGGGGCGTCAAATTCCTCCTCAAATCCACTCTCCATGCTTTCATTACCATCTTCTGAGGCCAACTCCAAATCTAAATGTTCCACCTTGGAACATTTTACAATTGCATAGGGGATTGGTTAGCAGTAGAGTAAAAAAACACCAACCACTACTCACACGTCACCAAGGGATGGATCTAAGACAAAAGGTGTGTTACTCTGCTCCTAAATAGGGTAGGCCACCGATGACGGCCCACCTAGGGAGGTTTCCGGTGACCAACACATTGATCGCCCTATGGAAGAAAGTGTGGATCACCATTCATAGATATTTCCCGATCTGCACTACACATGATTTATACACCCAAATATGTGGGATAGAGCCTTCAAAATTTCCAACGGAAAACTTCTCGTCCCATGTCCAACCCCCTTACACTTGTAGCAATATATAGGGGAGTTTTCATATTCAAGAATCTGGTCTATAGTTCCCTAGGATGAAATGAGGTGAATGGTATAAGGCAAAGACTTACCCGAGGTCACATTGACACACATCCTAGCATACCATTCTAGTCCGAGCATGGGTTGTGGGATCTATTGAAAGTAGATCTATTTTCCCATAACTCGAGATCCAACAGTGTAGGGAGTCTAACCCATATAGGGTAAGCACAAGGTTCAAATTTACTTGGAAGTCCAAACCAGTTCTTTGTTTAGCTTGATGTAACACCATTTTTCCTAAGAACTAAGGGCCGTCATTAATGGCTCTAAGGGATTATTCTTCTTCTCTAAACTCGAACAGGAAGGATCTATTGGAGATGGTAGTTACCTCGATACCCCCAAGTAGAGATTATTTTATCTTTTCCCAGTCTCTTATGTAGTCAATATTGGGTCTGACTCCTGTAAATCACCCTGAGGGCAAGACCGTATGTGATCTTTGCCTTTTTACCAATGCATCCGAGATGAATAGGAAAACATGTTATTATCCAAAAATGGGTTTAGCAAGTGAAAAGGGGAAGCCACCAAAGCACAACCCACTACCCCGTCCGCCCAAGATCTGCCAAATTTCCCATCCAATGTGCTAGAACTAGTGATTGTTGCTTCCCACCTATCGGAATTTTGAAACTTTTCATCTTGTTTCCCATCTCCATCGTCTGACTCCATATTTTTCACACAATGTGAGAAGTTCCAAACACTATAAAGTATATATTTCTAACACTATAAAGTATATATATTTTCAAGTAGTGAGGGTTACTTGAAGATAATTTTTCATGGTTTTGTTATACATGGTATAAACTTAATCTTGACAAGTATAATCTAGAATATATAGGTTACCTTTGGTTCTCCTTTGGTATGCTCTTTAAAGTTGCATACAAATTTATTTTATTTATTGTTTTTATCTTAAGACACGAGCTCGTAAAATTAACAAGAAAGTGAAATTATGGATTCTACAAAACTAATTCCCTATTTCATTAATGAATATTCTTATATTCAAATCAATTCCTTAAACCACATATAATTTATGCTATAAAGTGGGTTAATATGGAGAAGAATATTATAAGTACCATATTGTATACAATGCAATAAGAAATGAAATATTAATGCTAGAGTCTTGATTGATGGGTTGTCATTGTTTGGTTTCTTCTGTATGTTTTCTAAAGCAGGGTAATAATTTGAATCCATGACAATGAAGTCCATCATGCACTGGTTTTTTGACTCTTTCACCTAAACAAGTTTATGTTCCATGTTATCCTTAAGGTGTGTTAACATCTACTATTTGTAATGTAAGATAAATACATCCATGAATATATACCGGTGATTGGGTTTGATACATTTGGGGGAGTAGCATTGTCAACATGTATGTAAAATGTGGGTGAATAGAGGATGATCACCAAGTGTTTTCCAAAATGCCTCGAATCATGTAAGCCACCAAAAAACTCTATATGAACTCACTTTCATTGGCTTTCACATTATTGAATATAGAAGATAGATGTGAATTCTAAAGTGGTAAGATGATATAGAAAATTAATTACATTAAATCAGAGAAAATTATTTGTCAATCTAACTTAAAATAGATCAACATAAATATCATCCAGTTTTACAAGGTTATATCCATCATTTACATGTGATTTGCATTTAAATATTAAAATAGGAGTTTGGATCATTTGTATGCATGGAAACATAATGAGTTAGCCCTTATGATATGAATCTAAATATTTGTAAGGTTTAATGTTTCTCTACTAAAGGAAATATGCTTTTATTAGCTTTTAGAGTAAAGCTTTTCAATATTAAAATTGGAGTTTGGAATATATCATGATTATTTTATGTGCACGTGAATATCATAGCTCTATTTGATGTACATAATGAGTTAGCCCTTATTATATGAGTGTAAGAATTTATAAGGTTCATTATTTCTCATTCGACAACAAGCTAATGTTTTTGACTTGTTGCTGCATATTTTGAACCTCCTATTGATTCATTAATGTTTCTAAAAATTTCCTCAGGTTTCAAGACTAATTACAATGCAATATGAGATAAATGATGGTGATAAGAAGCAAGATATGAAATAACATTGGACTTGGAGAAAATTTCTATTTTGTACACACTAGGACTTGCTATAAAAATTTGCATTGAACATTAAATGGGAAAAATGAAAATAAATTCTCTCTAAGGTTTTTTGAACTTCGTTATGTGCCCCTCTCTATATTTAAATTGCATTACACAACACCATATATATTGATATATTTTTCCAAGTTCTCACACACCTTGTAGGGTGTAACTCCTTGGAGAAATCATACAAGGGACAAAGGGTAAGGACAGGTTACAACATTAATGTTGTGTGCAAGGTTTGTAAATTAGGAGTTTGTTCCATACTTAGGAGGGTAAGGAGATAATTACCAATACAAATCCTAGCTATTCGAAAAACATATAGATAAAATATCGATTAAATAGAAAATACGAGTCTATGTATTGCACGTTAGTGATGCTCCAATTGTAGATACATGTTAGATCTGGTTGATTGTAAATTTTCAAGTAAAGAAGTTTTGATTTGAAGTAGAACATTTAACGAGAATAGAGTTGATCAATAAATTATCATAGTGGAATGTCACCGATGAAGATGGTTTTTCAAATATATGTTAACTTTCTACTAGTAATAAATATTATGATAGGCGTTGCTATGTATTTTAATGACTTACTGACACCAAACATATCGCATAAAAAGGCCATTTTCCCATCCATTTAACATTTTATGGGTTATATTAAAAATGTTATACATGCTTTGCACTAATTGTAAATATAAATTCGTATATATTAATTTCAAGATATGTCATATGGTGATATCTTACAATTAGTATGATATATGAAAATATGTTTCTAAATTGAGATAAGCTTAACTATAATCCCAACAACATTGATCGTGTGATCATGCAATCTTATTTTTTACATCGATTTTACTTATTGTTACCAACAATATACTTGAGGGCATTTGTTAGGAATGAAATGTAACTTGAGGTTGGCGCCTTGACCTCCATTGACAAATTTAACTATGTGAATGAAAATGCTAGTTTCTCACCATTGTTGAAGGGGTCTCATTCTCATGTTATCCTACTCTTATCAATGAATGTCTTATAGGCAGAGTGCATTTAGGTGCTTATCATTCTTGGGACAATATTCCAACTCAACACGTCTTCTGCATTTAGGTCCATTAACACACCACTCGACCTTCCTGCTAAATGTTCCAACACACCAAATTTGGTAGAAGAAGGGGGGCATTGGAAATGATTTCATTGTGCATAATCTCGACATTATTGAAGGAAATATTGAATCCCCATTAAATTTTAATTAATCTCCACACCTCCATTCTAAACTCACATTTCATCCGACTTCAACGCCTCTGATGACAATTATTTTCACACCAAACATGTCAAAATACCATGCCAAATTGAACCTTCAAAAGGGTTATTTTAAATTTGGAACAAAATCTTTATAGAGATAAACACTAACATGTGTCAAAATACTCCACAATATCCACAGTTTCATGCAATGAACATTGATA
Source organism: Taxus wallichiana var. yunnanensis (assembly GCA_018340775.1). NCBI lineage: Eukaryota > Viridiplantae > Streptophyta > Pinopsida > Cupressales > Taxaceae > Taxus > Taxus wallichiana. The sequence goes on along the minus strand of CM031242.1, from coordinate 430,153,827 downwards.
GTAGGTACAAAAAAGTTCTATTACAACAATAAAAAGAAAATCACTTGTAAAAAAGTAGATAGTAATCAACCCTTGGAATGCCTCCATAATGCTTGCATGTCTATTCTCTTTCTATCGGCGTTTCCATGTCAACTATTCATTGCATTTTCTAGTTTAAATATCTCTACATAATAAAGGATTTACTAATTGGAGTGGGGTATGCCTCTTTATACTATCTTGCCATTGTTTATGCAACCCTTACAAAAATTATTATCCAATCACGAGGGAATAAAACTAAAATTAAACAAGGCCATGATATGACAAACCTTTCCGAAATTAATGCATTAGAGGATGGAGGGAAAATTAATGACAAGTAATATGTAAAAACGACAATTAGATTACAAAAAAACTTAATAAGGCATAACACTATACTATGAAATATTATGTGTATATTGAATTCATATAATATTACCTTTGTTGTTGGGTACCCACATGAATGGCATTGTTAATAGAACTATTGTAAAAGTAAAATATTTAACTCTTTATTAAGTTGAAAAAGGATATTATGGTAATAGATTCTTTGTGCAAGCATATCTATATTCAACACATTTTATGCAACAATTATTTGGTAATTTTTTTGTATTTAACTCATTCTAGTAAAATAGTTCATATTAAAATATATTTGGATTTGAATAGTTTCTTTTTTACTTTTAGTTTTTCCTCACAACTTCTATCATATCATTAAAAATCAGAAAAGTTGAAAAAATTGTAAGTTTTTTTGGAAATAAATATGTGATAATTTTTTTAAAAAAATATTACGTCCCTCATTGAGAATAACCCCTAATGAAATTTAAGAGAAAACTATTTTTTTATTTTAAATTTTGAGAAAATTTGACTCAAACTTTATAGAAAAAAATAAAATCTTATATGACAATTTTTATTGGCTTGAACAAAATTGCATATTGTTATTGCTCAAGCCTAAATACTTGCCTACCGCAAGACAAAAATTGAAATTAAAATAATATTCGAGTCATATTGTACACATTTGGTAAATTATATCATGGTTCGTAAAAGTGACATACTTTTTGGTAAACAAACAAAGCTAGTTTACTTAAAAGGGTCATTTTTAATTAGATGTTGTTTTTGCTCTTTAATTAAAAGTAAGTAGGTTTTGTTTATTTAGCGCTAGATTTTTAGTTAAAAAAACTTTGTGACAAAATTAGCGGTGTCATACATTCATGGATAAGGATGAGGGAGCAAAATGCATGGATCCGTTGCAAAAAGCACAGAGACGTTGCAAAAGTAGAGAGCCGTTGAAGGGAATTTTTCTATAAAATCCCGTGCCGGACTGCATTATCATAGTTTCTCTCTGTATTCTTTTTTGTTTTGTTTTTGTCGGTCTGCATTTTTATTTTGTTTCATGATTTTTTGCACGGCGGTGCTCCCATTTCTTCGTCTGAATCATTTATGATATTTCTTATAATGGGTATTGTTGGGAGGTTGAGTGGTGTTCTGTATTTTTTTTATTATTTATTGTTTTGGTTAGCAGGGCAGGAGAAGACAATGCATTTATCTGGTAAGGGATAAATGATATTTATTAGCGAATTAGGCTATTCACAATCCTAGGCTTCAGATCTGTTTTTTTATGCGATTAAATTCCATTTTATAAGGTAGTTCTTCAGTATTTTTGTTTCTGCAATTAATTTCAGATAAGTGTTTCAGGGTAGGAGCAGAAGAAAAAGAAAAGATGAAGCCCTGGATTGAAAGCTTAAAGAAGCGCTATAGAATCTTGCATTTGAAGGATGTCTGACAATTTTAGGCTATTGGCAATGCTAGGCTTTAGATCAAATTTAGGCTATTCGCAATTTTTTGTGTAACTATGATATTTATTAGCGAAATAGGCTATTAGCAATCATAGGCTTCAGATCTATTTATTTATGCGATTAAATTCCATTTTATACGCTCGTTCTTCACTTATTTGTTTCTGCGACAGGAATGGAATTTAGCAAAGAACATACTTACCTGATGTACTTGCAAGTTTTTTGTTTTGTTCTTGTGCCTCTGCAATTTTATCTCGTTTCATGATTTAATGCACGGCCGTGTTTTTTTGTTTTGTTTGAACCTTTTTTATTTTGGTCTGTTTTTATTGTTGTGACACGGCAGTGTTTTTTTTCCTTTGTTTGAACCTTTTTAATTTTGGTCTGTTTTTATTGTTGTGAATGGGTATTTAGGTGGTTTTCTATATTTTTGTGTTGCTTTTTTGTATTGGGTCCGAGGGAGAAGAGAGAGCAGACCATAGCCAAGGTTATCTTCCTGGTAAGTGTCTTCTCTAATTTCCCATTGATTTCCTGGTTTATCAATTCTCCGAAGTTATTGCGACTATTATTAACAAAAAAGAAAAATGGGCTTAAGCATTGAAGTGATGGGATATATAGAAGTATTGGTTTCATTGAGACATGAAGTTATGAAAATTAGTTTGGCTGTTTATACGATGAAGGCTCTGTTGCGGAGAAGGGCATCAACTGGATCATGCAGATGAAGAGGATAGAATGTAAGTTAAACTGCAGCAGAACAAGAAGTATGTTGTTCACGCCTTATATTACTTTACATTTTATTTTAGCGTCGAGTATATGATACGGCGGATACGAAAGCACTAGCAACAGGGTTAGTTATGATCTGGATGAGCTTCTGAGGGCCTCTGCGTTTTTGTTATACAAGGGTGTGCTGGAAGATGGGCTCACATTAGCTGTGAGGAGGCTTGGAGGAGGTTCTCAGAGATCGAAATCTTTTCAGGAAGAAGTAGAAGCTGTAGGCAGCGTTCGCCACTCCAACATAGTGACTCTTAGAGCATACTACTGGTCTTTAGAGGAGAAACTGCTCATCTATGATTACGTTCGTAATGGCACCTTGGCCAATGCATTGCATGGTAATGTCTCATTTCCTGATGCTAATTGCAACTGTCAAACCAATATTTCACCCACCTTATTGTTGTTTCTGCTTTCTGTATTTTTTTAATTTATTTACTGTTTTGGTTGGATCAAGCAGAGTAGGACAGGAGAAGACAATGCATTTATCTGGTAAGGGTCTACACTTATTTTCCACCAAGGGATAAAATATATTTATTAGCGAAATAGGCTATTCACAATCCTAGGCTTCAGATCTGTTTATTTATGCGATTAAATTCCATTTTATAAGGAATCTTCACCTTTTTTTTTTCTGTGTTTCAGGGTAGGAGCCCTGGATTGCAACCCTATAGAAGCGCTACGGAATCTCTCATGTGGATACCCTCGCTCATCTCTAACAGAGAGGCCATCTCTTCTCAAAAAGTATTCAGATACATTGGCTACTGCTGTTACAGAACTATACGGCCAAAATTTTATTGTATGCTTCTCAACCATTTTTTCTTTTGTTTTTCTGCAACCTTGTATGGACTTGAAATCTTCATAAATATTGCTTTCAGGATCAAATCTAAGTATTACACTCAAAATATTTTTTGTGACAGACATGGAATCTGGCAGAGACCCGATGTTGCAAACTTTTTGTTTTGTTCTTGTGCCTCTGCAATTTTATTTTGTTTCTTGATTTAATGCACGGCTGTGTTTTCTTTGTTTGAACTTTTTTATTTTGGTCTGTATTTATTGTTGTGAATGGGTTCTTAGGTCAGTAGTATTTATGGGTTTTCAGTATTTTTGTGTTGCTTTTTTGTAATAGGTCCAAGGGAGAAGAGAGAGACCATAGCCAAGCTTGTTTTCCTGGGATGTATCTTCTATAATTTCCCATTGATTTCGTGGATTCTCAACCCTATAGAAGCGCTACGGAATCTCTCATGTGGATACCCTCGCTCATCTCCAACAGAGAGGCCATCTCTTCTCAAAAAGTATTCAGATACATTGGCTACTGCTGTTACAGAACTATACGGCCAAAATTTTATTGTGTGCTTCTCAACCATTTTTTCTTTTGTTTTTCTGCAACCTTGTATGGACTTGAAATCTTCATAAATATTGCTTTCAGGATCAAATCTAAGTATTACACTCAAAATATTTTTTGTGACAGACATGGAATCTGGCAGAGACCCGATGTTGCAAGTTTTTTGTTTTGTTCTTGTGCCTCTGCAATTTTATTTTGTTTCATGATTTAATGCACGGCCGTGTTTTTTTGTTTGAACTTTTTTATTTTGGTCTGTATTTATTGTTGTGAATGGGTTTTTAGGTCAGTAGTATTTATGGGTTTTCAGTATTTTTGTGTTGCTTTTTTGTATTAGGTCAAGGGAGAAGAGAGAGAAGACCATAGCCAAGCTTATTTTCCTGGGATGTATCTTCTATAATTTCCCATTGATTTCCTGGATTCTCAACCCCATAGAAGCGCTACGGAATCTCTCATGTGGATACCCTCGCTCATCTCTAACAGAGAGGCCTTCTCTTCTCAAAAAGTATTCAGATACATTGGCTACTGCTGTTACAGAACTATACGGCCAAAATTTTATTGTATGCTTCTCAACCATTTTCTCTTTTGTTTTCTGCAACCTTGTATGGACTTAAAATCTTCATAAATATTGCTTTCAGGATCAAATCTAAGTATTACACTCAAAATATTTTTCGTGACAGACATGGAATCTGGCAGAGACCCGATGTTGCAAGTTTTTTGTTTTGTTCTTGTGCCTCTGCAATTTTATTTTGTTTCATGATTTAATGCACGGCTGTGTTTTTTTGTTTGAACTTTTTTATTTTGGTCTGTATTTATTGTTGTGAATGGGTCTTTAGGTCAGTAGTATTTATGGGTTTTCTGTATTTTTGTGTTGCTTTTTTGTTTTGGGTCCGAGGGAGAAGAGAGAGCAGACCATAGCCAAGGTTGTCTTCCTGGTAAGTATCTTCTATAATTTCCTATTGATTTCCTGGATTTTCAATTCTCTGTAGTTAACAAAAAAATGGGCTAAACATATAAGTAATGGAACAAATAGAAGTATTGGTTTCATTGAGACGTTAAGTTATGAAAATTAGTTATTTCGGTGGTTATAGGATGAAGGCTCTGTTGCAGAGAAGGAAATCAGCTGGATCTTGCAGATGAAGAGGGATGAGATGCATGGGAAACTGCAGCAGAACAAAAGTATGTTGCCGAGGCCTTTAAATTAGTTATTTGGGTGGTTATAGGATGAAAGCTCTGTTCCAGAGAAGGAAATCAGCTGGATCTTGTAGATGAAGAGGGATGAGATGCATGGGAAACCGCAGCAGAACAAAAGTATGGTTCTGAGGCCTTTAAATTAGTTATTTGGCTGGTTATAGGACGAAGGTTCTGTTGCAGAGAAGGAAATCAGCTGGATCTTGCAGATGAAGAGGGATGAGATGTATGGTAAACTGCAGCAGAACAAATGGTATGTTGCTGAGGCCTTTAAATTAGTTATTTGGCTGGTTATAGGATGAAGGCTCTGTTGCAGAGAAGGACATCAGCTGGATCTTGCAGATGAAGAGGGATGAGATGCATGGAAAATTGCAGCAGAACAAAAGTATGTTGCTGAGGCCTTTAAATTACTCAACATTTTATTTTAGCATTGAGTCCCTTGTCGGAGGATACGGAACGACAGGCAACAAGGTTTTTTCTCTTGCGGTAAGTATCTCCCTTAAATTTGTCTTAATCAGTTTGTTGATGTTAAACCATGAGAAAATTGATAATTCCATATTTCTTGTGCATTTGCTGACGGATGCTAGTGGATCATTTGTCTGTGCGGCAGGGTGTCTAATATAAGATAAAAAAATATACGAATTCTCATTTCTCCATGGTTGTTGCAATGTAAAGAAATAAGTCTCTGCAACAGAAAGCAGAGGAAGTTTTGTGTGCTACCCAACAGGGAAAGAGGTATTTTTTCCTGTGCATCTTAACACATCCTTGATGAAGTTTGACTCTGAAGTTTTTATTTTATGGAGTCATTGGTGAGCTTTCAAGAAAATTATTTACATCTATATCACGTAGTGTTTTCAATGTAGGAGAAATTGGGCCTCCAAATTAAATTTTATAAGGTAGTTATTCTTCACCTTTTTGTTTCTGCAATTAAATTCAGTTAAGTGTTTCAGGGTAGGAGCAGAAGAAAAAGAAGACGAAGATTAAATCCTGGATTGAAACTCTAAAGAAGTGCTACATAATCTCGCATTGGGATGATGTCTGACAATTCTCGCTCTTCTCAATAAGAGGTATCCAGATACGTTGCCAGAATGTTTGTTGGCTACTGCTGTTATGCTTCTCAACTACTTTTGCTTTTGATTTTCTGCAATGGACTTAAAATCATCATAAATATTGCTCTACTCATCAAATCTAGGTATGAAACTCAGAATATTCTGTGGCAGGCATGGAATTTGGCGGAGACCACAGCATGGGCTTATGGGAAGAAGAGACCTGATGAACTGCAAATTTTTTTGTTTTGTTCTTGTGCCTCTACAATTTTATTTTGTTTCATGATGTCATACACGGACGTGTTTTTTATTTTTTGAACCTTTTTATATTTTGGTCTGTATTTATTTATTGTTTTGAACCTTTTTTATTTAGGTGTGTTTTTAGTATTTATAGGTTTTCTGTAATTTTGTGTTGCTTTTTTTTTTGCCAAGGTTGTCTTCCCGGTTTACAAGTATTGTACGCGTAGAGTTTAATCATATTTTATAGGTTTACAAGTATTACAGGGTTTTTTCTCTCGTGGTAAGTATCTCCTTTAAATTTGTCTTAATCAGTTTGTTTCTGTTAAACCATGAGAAAATTTATAATTCCATATTACTTTCGCATTTGTTAACGGATGCTAGTGGATCATATTTCTGTGGCAGGTTGTCTAATATAAGAAAAAAATTTGGATGGTTGTTGCAGTATAAAGAAAGATGTCTGTGCAACACGGAAAGAGGTATGCTACCCAACACGGAAAGTGGTATTTATCTTCTGTGCATCTTAAGCCATCCTTAATAAAGTTTGATTGTGAAGTTTTTATTTTATCGAGTCATTACCTCTATATCACCTAATGTTTTCAAATTTAGGAGATATCAGGCCCCAAAATCTGCGGAAATGGGGACAAACTACATGAAACATTTGAATTAAAAATATGAAAAATAGAAATCTTTAAATATATGGACAGAAATTAATACATTTGGTGCCAAGGCACAGCAGTATAATAAATGTATGCTACCCAACACGGAAAGTGGTATTTATCTTCTGTGCATCTTAAGCCATCCTTAATGAAGTTTGATTGTGAAGTTTTTATTTTATCGAGTCATTACCTCTATATCGCCTAATGTTTTCAAATTTAGGAGATATCGGGCCTTATTTTCTGCGGAAATGGGGACAAACTACATGAAACATTTGAATTAAAAAATATGAAAAATAGAAATCTTTAAATATATGGACAGAAATTAATACATTTGGTGCCAAGGCACAGCAGTTTAATAAATATATTAATTAAAATCATTGGCATTCTTGAGATCTACATTTCAGTCTTGCACAGAGCCTCTACCTTTCAGAACACATTTACATGTTTTGAATTCTATTAATTAAAGATTTACATCTTAATTCGTGATGTGTCTAATATTATATATTAGGCAATTTTGAGATGATGTGTTTCTTTTGCTTCATTTAATTTATACAACCAACAAATTTTGCTTTGTTTCAGTTATAAATTTTGTTGGCAAGGTGTTTCTTGTGACTTTGGCTTTGGCTATTTGGACTTGTCAAATTTAACATAATTTTATTTGGGTAAATAATGGGAGGTTTGTTTTATTTTGGTGTACTTTTCATTTCTT